>VZRV01006896.1:644758-700369 GCA_013398115.1 Falcunculus frontatus | reverse complement strand
GGGGGGTGGTTTCAAGGCTGAAATAAAGCTCTGAAGACACTGAATGTTTTTTTCACTGGCAGGTAAAAATTGGTTTTGGATCACTTAATTGAAATTGCGACTTTAGGTTCAAGAATGGTAAAAAATGTTGTTTGAAAAAAAAATTGTTTGATACAAAAATCTCTTGCACTTTTCTGTAACTTTATCTAGAGCTTTTGTTTTCAGAAGTGTTGATATTCTCATCTTGCACTACTCTTAATATTCTGAATTTCTTTCTTACATCTTCTAATTTCAGCTGAAATCTTTGTCAATACCACTTTATCTTTCTTGTGATTTCCATTTTGAAACTATTCTTCTTTATTTAGTCTTTCTATTTGTATTTCCACAACTGAGTAATATATATAATTTTTTTTTTTCTCTTCAGTGAAGGACACGTCAACTAATGCAAATTGGCTTTGGTTCACTGGTAAAATGGACCTGAGTAAATTTACATAAGCTTGGAGCTGCCTGAAATGGCTAGGAAATAACTACTGTGTATGTACATAGCCACTAGAACAACTGAGTAGAGGCATGCAATTTTCCCCACAAAATTACAGCAATGTATAACTGTGGTCTTTCAATATTGTTTAATTTAAAAAAAATACCTTGAATATACAACTCTTGGAAATAGGCTGTTCTAGCTAAAATACAGATTCCAGTATTTTCCCTGAAAATACTAAAAATCAAACAGAAAAATAATTGAAAAATAGCTCTTCTTCTTATCAGTTTATGTCCAGTGGAACATTTCCAAGTAGAATACTAACAGTGACAAGTGAAGGGATTATTCAGGATTTTAAGCTAGGTATTTTTGTGTAAGATTCTACATCTTTGCCTATTAAAAAGCTGTCAATATTATTACTATATTTTTTAGATAAATGAAGGATGCTTTATTTCATGTATTTCATAGTTTATTTCATGTATAAAATACACTGTATGAGCGATTTTAAAAGTGAAGGTAAGCAAATCAAGACACAAAGAATAGCCACAGTTTTGTAATAAATTAATTTTCTTTTTTTGTGGTTTTTTTCCTTCCTTGCCTTTTATCTTCCTGCTCTTTTTGTCATGAAGGTGATATTACTCATACATTTTTTGACCCATAAAAGAAGGGATGACAGGTATTTCTTTTGCTGGAAAAAATAAGCTTTATTAATTCTAGTAAAGCACATTTTATTCTGGTAATCTAATACACATAGAAGTTGATTTACTTAGGCCGGGTAACTTTTCTGGCACTACTGTGTGAATGGAAAAACTAAATTTATTGTAGGATGTCTTTGTATTGACCTAGGCAACTAACTATTAGATATTTATTTATTTATTTATTTATTTATTTATTTATTTATTTATTTCAGCATTGGCCAGCCAGTTAAAAAACATAACACTATGCACTTTCAAAGTACTTCAGTACAAATATACCTTGATGTTGCATAATATGGCAGGACTTTTTAGATACTGCTTATATATTCCTTGCAGCAATGTTGGCTGACCGCTTGTGCTAACAGGGGAAAGATTCTTACCATGACACCCTTCTAGGTTGTTCTACAGTTTCCAATAGCAAGGGTTTCCATGCTCTCTTTTGTAAGAAACAGTTTCTGAAACTGTGCTTTATTTGATGGGGTTTTTGGGGGTTTTGTTGCCCACAGAGAGGAAAAAGGTGCTACCACGTTGACTGACAAAGAATGGCACTGTGGCAAATGCCAGAGATCCTTGATGCACCTTTCAGGGATTTTACTCTGGTAATGTCATAACCACCCTTTAAAGCCGTGTGTAGACCGTGATTGATTTCTTTCTCATCCTTACAAAACCCACTCCTTTTTCAATCTAAATACATCTTAATGCTTTTGTGCTCCCCTCAGGCTGTGCAACACACTTAAAATTTATGGCGAAAAAATACAGCACTCAGCAGCTCGACTTCTACTTCTAGCTTTATTCTATGTATACAAAGCTAAAAGCAAGCAGAAAAAAAATCTGGCATTTTGTGCTGGTTTAATTTATTTATTTAGTTTCAACGACATTTTGTAGAATGTAAGATGTGGATTACACAGGAAAAAGAAAAAGAAGAAAAACAGATTCAATATCACCCCTTATTAACTTTTCTAGTTTCCTGGCAGAAATTGTTTCTGTCAATACTTTAATTTCAACTGAGCTGAATAAGAAAAAAAAATTATGGTTTTTGGCAACATGGTAACTGCAGACCAGATTTGTTCTATAAATGTTATGCTCTATAGTTTCTTTCATCTAAAGTTCTTAGGTCATGATAAAAATCCTAATTCTTTTCAGCTTTTATGTTTCTAGGCTAACAGTGTTGAGCTATACTGGTACTCATGAGCTTTAAGGCAAAAGTGTGAAGAGAACAAATATGCTGCTGTATAACTCCTTTAGGCATTGCTTTTGACATTAACACAGCAGGACAGAATTTTTCCTAGTTATGTGCAGCAAAAAGAAAGGAAAGGTTCATGTTGATTTTATTTATCACTGTATATGAAACATATCTCAATACTGAATGCAACATTCTGATCTTTTAAAACATTAGCATTCATGTACATCAGAGTTACCTTTTAACCTCACTGAGACTGATACAAAGAAGACAGACAGGAAAGATAAATTGGAAAAAATAATGAAACTAGATATTCCGTCATGAAACTTGGCTGGCACACCTGCACTCAAGGAGAGAGGTGCAACCCCTACTTTGCAAAAAAAAATCAGAGACAACAAGGATTCTGCTTTTAGCAGACTTCAGTCAGGACAGAAGCAGTGTGTGGATGCCTAACAGGCACTGACACTTGCATCCCTTGACTAGTGCTCGCAGTGAAGGTGGGAGGCAGTGTTTCTCTTTCCCTGTGTTTGCGTGGCAAACAGCCTGTGTCAAATAAGCTACAGGGAAAACACTGGATTATGGAGAAACATTAAAACACAGCCTATTCTTTGTAGGATCCTGTAATGGTGTTCCCAGATGTTCTCAAATGCAATAAAGTAGCTGGATACTTTGGTTTAACTTCTTTAATTCCTTTATTCCTCAGAAGATGGGAACTTTGATTAGACTGAAGATTCTTCTGCAGAAACCAGGGTGTTTGCTGAATATTAGCCAACATTTTTATGTATTCTACCTAACATTTCCACTCAGCACTGCAGTAAGAGTGGTTTTGGGAGTGGGAGTGGTTTTTGGTTTGTGGTGGCTGCAAGGAATTTATCTATCTTTCAGGTCACTGTTGGATATGTCTCTAAATCAAACTGTTCAGTCTATATTTACTTTAACCAAGAAAATAAGGATTAAAGAGTTAATTTACTTGTTTTGTGTAATACAGGTATTTTGAGATAGTCTGGAAATAGAATCCAAATGCAAGAGCTTGATCACCTTCATTTTTCAAACAGAAAATAGCTGCACAGCACATTGCAGACATTTACTGAGACAGCAGATTAAGAAGATAGCCTATGTCATACTTGGAAGACCGTGATGTTCTTTCATTTAGAGATACTTCAGGTATCTGAATACTGTAAAATCCCCCAACTTCCTCTTTGATATGGGACAACGTCCTCTCTCTCCACATCCAACTTTGACGCCTGAGGTCACTTACAAGGTCACAGCAAGTTTTGTCAAACGTACAAATCTTCCTGTAGTAGCAAACTTTGAAGTCTATTTGGAAGTTTGGGGTTTTTTCTTAAAGTGTGGTGGACTGGTTTTGTTCTCTTACTGCTGTCAAGAGTTCAAAACAATTTTTATTTCTAATTGACATTCTATTACTACTCTTGAGATATTTTCTTTGTTGTACATTATCTATAATTTAATCAGCTAGTACAGTAGTTGCAGGTATCTGCCTTTCATTAAAGGGAGTTATCTTTCAAATATTCCTTTATCAGTTGTACATTTGCACTGAAATAAGTAACAGATATTTAAACACTGAGCTACATGACCCAAGAGATTGGAAACCCCCAGAGATGCTTAATAGAGATTTTTTTTTTTTTTTAATTTGAAATTATCTTGACTTGATTAAAGTTTCTCAGACTCCTTCAGAAAGTCTAATCAAAGGATATGTGTCCCTGTCCAAGTAGCTGGCTTCAATGATCTATCTTACTTTTAATTTTTTCACTGTTTGGAAGCACTGCTAAAGGTGACAAGAATAGTCGTCATCATGGAAATAATCTGTTTGCTGCTCCCTAGTGATTTATGTTTCCCATGGAGCTTCAATGAACACAAGATAAGATCATAAAATTAGAAAAAATCACATTATTTAACTTTTGATTGAGTAACAGAGAAGAATTAATCTACAATATATTCACTACCTAGAAGTAACATAGGCCAAAATTAAAATTCTACCTGTCTACTGTGTGTGCAGATAGATGAATTGATAAAATATACATGAAGTGCTACTAAACCAAAATGAAAGTGTGTTGAATTCATTGTAGTGTAGTTGTTTACTTGAGGCAGAATATCAGTGGTAGAAGATTCAGGTTCTTTTTTACTTTAGCGTATATAACTTCAATGTGATTACATGGAAAAATTCACTCTCCTGATGGGAAGAAGCCTTCCAATTGTGCTTGAGGGGAGATGTCGCTACATGATTAGTACCAGTAACCCAAATAAAAGTGCGTTCAGAGGTGCACACACATTTAACTTAAATTATATTTTGCCTTAATGGATCAAGTTTATGCCATTCTTAGAGCTTGAATTTAACTGGTTCTGAGCAATGCAGTTTCTCACTCAGGATGGTTGGATCAGAATACGAAAAGCATGTTCTTGGAACTCTGTTGAGTATTTTTCAGAATTAAGTTGTTCATAAGTTATAAAATATGTCCATGACAAGGATAAAATCAAACTTAAAATGTTAAATTTGAAAGATTGTTGCGCATTTTTTCACTTGAACCTGAATAACTTCTAGAATCTCTTTTATCATGCTGACTTGAAGTTCCTTTACTCTCACTAGGCAGTAGAATATACCTATGTACTACCTTTACCCTAAACTGGGTGCTTGTGTTCTGAACCACAGCAATACTGCACTCATTCTGTTCCTTATTACAGCTGTGTTCTTACAGCTTGCATTTCTGAACAGAGATTTCTTTACAAATGAGATCATTCTTTGTCTCATCCACAATAAAGCCAGAACAACACTTTAAATAAAAGTAATTTTAAAAAAAAAGGATCCTTTTATTTATTCAAGTCAGGGAATAAATAAAAGCTACTACTTTTACGTTTAGAAGGTCAAGGAGAACATATAATTATTTTCTGTTTTCAGAAAAATTTATTTTCTGTTTTCCTCACTCCGCTGCAGTATGTTACAGACACAATAGAAGTAGGATAACTAACTAATAACAGTAATAATTGATAAACAAACAAAAAAAGAGTTGGCAGTTGCAACATTACCAATGAAAAATCAAGTTATATAATGAATTAGGTGACATTATTTTCAGAAATAATCTAATCCCTTGAAATAGACCACCATGAAACAGAGCTTGCAAGATACAACAGTGAAACAGAAATTGTCCCCATCAAAGAGGTCATACAGGTTCTGAAAATGTGCATTCTTCTTTTTTATGAGATTACTGAAATGCTGTGTAAACTTCATTCATCATCTGACTATTAGATTTTAATTATTGACATGATATTCCAGGTCAAGGAAGATTCTGCATTTGGACAGATAAGAGCAACAGAGCTTTTTAAATAGATGAAACCTGTTAGTAGCTTTGAATGTATTAGCACAATTTGATTCTGATTTGCCAATACAATTAGTGTGTGATGCGTTCTCCCTATGGGGTGAGAGCAGTCATATACCACATTATGCTCACAGGAGAGTAAAAAACCAATTACCTTTGCTTCAAGGACACTAAGCAAAGCAGAAAGCCACTATGCAGAATTGAATGGCAGCATAACCATTATCTTCAGTGTGCAAGTTTCATTGGTACTTGTATGGATTAAAACTTCACATTTTTGACAGATCTTCCTCTCATATCATATCTTTTCACCACACTTGGTTTTCCATTTCTAGCTATCAAGAAAATGCAGAGGTGGGCTCTTCTGTTATCTTCCCACACTTGTTATCAAGCTCAGAAATTCTTCATTAGCTGATTATTCAGATGGCTTGTCAAGATTAGCTTTATCTTTCAAACACCAAAAATCTTCCAATTTTTGAGAGTTGGAACATATGCAAAAGGTTTACTGGGAATGATAATGCACAGGTGGGCCCAATAATCTCCTAAATTTTAATAAAAGTGTGGGTAAAGTCTGAAAAGATCATTCATATGACTGACATTTCCAAATTAGTACAACAGGATAATCACTAACATATTTTTTATCTGTACATAGGTTAATAGTTATTGAATCAAGCTGCTCTTAAAGGCACTGTTCTGTTCTTGGTAATGCTGTCTCTACAGCTGCTTGATTAATTTTTTCCCAGATTTGAGGCAATGCTCAGGTATTTCTAGCAATTTTGAACCATTCTGAGGCATACAGGTAGTCAACAGGAGAGTTAGCTTTTTGGCACAGCCTCTTGGACAAGAACTGGTAAAAGTACTGCCACAAGCTGTCAGCATCAGTATTTAACAAGAAAATTTTATTCCAGTGAACTAATTTTTGTTAATTTCTCATTCTAATAACAATTTTCTTGTATAGATCTGTTTGAAAGATTTCTGTGAGAGTTGAACAACAGCTGTGTTATTACATGTTTGGAATGTATGTCAACAAAAATTAAAGTTGAAGGCAATTTTAAAATATCCCCCAATGCCTAAAAGCAGTTTTTCAGCTGTATATGCTGTGAAAGAAAAGGCAGGGTAACTGTTTTCATGCTGTAACTAACTCCAAGACAGAAATAGCATATTATGCAATAGTCAAACAATGAACTTAACTGATTCTACATGATTAAAAATAGAATAGTATAGAAAAATACCTGATTCATCTAGCTAGTAGTTTAATGCACAATATTCTGAAACCTCATATGGTTAACAAGTTGGAATGTGTCTCTTTTTTCTTAAATTCTGTATCCACTAAGATTGATTTGTTACAAAAATATTAGTTGTGTGTAGGAGATCTAAAGAAGATATCCCAAGTAAGTATCTCAATTACTATTCTGTACCCTACTTTCATTGTTAGCCACTGCCAGCAATATTTCAACTTGCTTTCTTTAGAAAATTTGCAGTAAAATGTTAACTTTATTTCATCTAGAATATTAATTTATGTCCTTCTCCTTGTTAATAACAACTATCCTCTGATTTCACCTTCTTGAAGATAGGTATTGTGACTCATTCTACACATTGGAGAGAAACCATCTAAAAGGATTAAGTGTTCTGTCAGTAATTTCCATGCTTGAAAGAAATGGTCTTTCACCTTCAGCCCTGTAACTTCATTTTAAATGTCTTACATACTCAAGTCATGGTGACTTGATATAGACTATAATTAATAGTATACAATATAGCATGTAAAATACACTTGAAATGTCTGTTTACACAGTTTTGGAGCATGACACTGAAAATCTAGCATTAACTGTGTTGATTTTGATATACAATAACCTTAGTTGTGTGAATTCTAAAAAAAAAAGAGTGCTTTAATGATCAACACGGTAAGAAACTTAGATATCTTTTGAAATTTCCTTTCTCCATAAACTTTTCTCTTGCAATCTCAGGAAGTAAGAAGTATTCTTAATGGCACCTTATAACACAGTGAATGAATGAAATATATGTTCAGCCAATTTTGTGCCTAGAATAAAAACTATTACAGAAAGCTGAAAATCAGGAATCAATTACTTTGACTCTCTACAGTCATGCCAGTTTCAGTCAGGTTAACATTGTCTTAGGTGGAGTCTCCCTTCAAGTTTGCAAAATTTCAAGTTCTAAACAGTTTTACCATGATCTTAAACACTGCAATAAGTATGCACAGAAATTAATAATGTTTGTCACTATATAGTTAAAGTGCCCAAACCATGGAAAGTTCTATATTTCTGCAAATATTAATCTTAAATATAGATTTCCAATATCTGGTAGTTATCAGAACATATGCTCCTACTTAAAGCATGCACATTTTGTTCATAGTACAGAAAGCTAACAGCTTGCTAAAGCAATTTTTAAAGTCAGTTTTAAGATTTGCTAGTTCCTGAGAAGTTTTGAAGTGTGAAAACTCGTACTTTTACAATGCTGAACAAGTTGTGTTTTCACAACCTTATTAATTGCAATAACCTATGTAATCCTAACTAATTGCAATTGAAATAAAGGTATGTCCTGCTGTAGTGATAACTTCATTTTCTCCTGCCTTGAAAAACAGTGTTATTTTTCATTGTTCTTCCTGGTTCTCTCTCATCTTACTGTGAGCATTTTATGTCAAAAATTTATTTTTCCAGTCTCTTGATATGTACATGATCTCAAAACACTTACACTGTATCAGGATGTTTCCAGAATAATATGTAAAATTTTTGCCTTGGGCATTCTTAGACTGCTGCAGTTTAACCCTGATGATTGAAAGTGTGTGATTTTTTGAGTTAGGGAGCCAAAGATGTATTGGAGTAGCTGGAAATTTATTTTCATGTTCGCTCTCTTGAAAAAACTGTATTGTTGCAGTGGTTGCAGGTGGTTCCTCTGCAGTATTCATTTTGTTTTGATTACCTTTGATAATAGAGATGTTATGGGTTTTTTCCACTTTTAATTGCCATGGTTATGAAGGACTAAAACTTCTTTATTTTGGACAAACTCTTTTATAGTCATGGTAATTTAAATACTGAGTGTACTGCGTTTTATAATGTGACCAGCTCCACTGCCAGATTTTTGCCTTAACTAAGAGGCTTTCTCCTCCTCTTTACTATGACTGATCAAATGTTAAAAACAAGCATAAGCAGAGTGATAAAAAAAAATACAAATAGAATATTTTATTAAGAGCAACTCCCTAGAGTATAGTAGCATTGTAAGCTTTTCTGAGCCTACATGTCCTCACTATAAACATGGACAAAGAATATGAAGGAAGTGAGAATAATTCTGGCTTCTGTTGCTCAAGTTGCAAATGAACTGACTCATTATTTTATAAATATCTAAAGACATGCTCTGTGAGTTGAGGCCACTGTGCGAATCAATTGGCTATATTGCAATATATGTATTACTTATAGTGCATTAAGATTCCCAAAGATTTCCAGTATCTTAAACGCTGTCATAAATCTGATCTCCAAAGGGTTGTTACTTTTATTTTACCTAAACTTCATGTCAGTCTTCTGTTTAGAAAGTTCACTTACAATAAACATAGAGATGTTCTGGGGGCAAGGGTCATCTACCTTAATATTTCCCTGGATAAACAAGATTCCAGTGGAGTACAAGCAGGTGACATTTCGTTTTACGTATTTTTTTCACCAATCACTTGTCAAATAATTCGAACATTTCCCAGACATGTCAGTTTTATAACATCAAATTCAGAAATATGTATATGATCTTTGGTTTATTCAGTACAGATATGTGTAGGTACTTTAGGTAAATAAAGTCTAAGTAGTTATTCTCTATTTTTTAATTGCAGTGGTTGTAATTGAAATCACCACAATTACCAAAATTCAAAAAAAAACCCCAACACTATAACCCCTTATAGTGTTTATGTAGTAGGAGCTTGTTTTTCATCACTGATCACAGCCAAAATGACTGACCACTGCTGGCAATGACATGGCAGAGTCTCTTTCAACTGGGACAACTAAGCCAGTGCAAGCTTGTGATTGAGTCTGAGTATCTCTGGATGAAACTAAAGTTTACTTCCTCTGTACGGTAGAATCGATCTGTCACAGAGGAGCCTGACATGCTTTCTGGTTTATGTAGGCCAATACTTCAACCATGTGAGGATATGCCACATACTTTTAGTTCTTATCTATCCATTCTAAATGAAACTGGAGATCTTGGCTCAAGGAAGACTGAGATTCTACATCTGGAAGACATGGTTTTTTTCATTTTTTACATTTTTTTTTTTCATTTCATGAAACAATGGGCAAAAAATTCTAGGGACTTCCCAGGCATTTCTGACTGCGGTCATAATGAAAAGTTTTGTGATAAGCAAGTTATCAAGCTTTTATGGTAGATCTGGATTTAAGCATTACACTTCTCCAGAGATATGTGTTTCTGCAAAGAATGTGTGGAATTTACTATCAGCAGCTGAAATTAAGGGCCACTGCTAGTCCACCTTTTCAACACAGATTATTGAAATATTGACATTTCCAAATGCGAGAGAACCTTCAGTAACCTGAGAAGGAATCAGGAATTCCTCTGACTCTGAGAAGAGGTGGCACTGGCTCTCAAACAACAGGCACCCTATCAGGTGCTATTTGCTTTGACTCTCCAGAGGTAATCCATATCAGACAGCCGCAGATCAGTCAGAAAGCCCACATCTGAAATGTCTTCCTTTGGTATTTACACATTCTCAAAGTCAAACTCGTGCAGAAAGAAAAATCTGATCAACACAGCTCATACAACAGAACCTCTAAAACTGCTGACTTTTATTCCTTCTGCTGCTGCTGCTGTAGGAATGACCCCCTGTTGCTCATTTGGATCAACTGTGTGACCCCATTGACTTATTGCCTTTTGATTTCTGGTTAGCAGGTGGTTTGAAAAAAACAAACAGGGAAATGGCTGAAAAAGAGCTTCAGTAGGCCTCTGTTGGTGGTGCCTTCCTGGCCCTTCAGGGGCTTAATATTGCAGCTGGGACATGATATCCTAGTGAGATTTGCCATCCAAGACATACCTCAATAAGAGATGTATCACCTATCCGCAGACTAAGCTGTTACATTTCCTTTCAAAGCTATCCACTCTTTTCTATTATCCTGTGTACTGTACAAGCCTGCAGGTTGGAGTGTTTTCTATCTGCTTGTCATTTCCAACTGAAACCCTGAAATCTCAAAATTTTAAAATTGTGAAGACTGTCCTCCTGAGTGGAATAAAGTAAAATCGGTCTTTCTATTTCATCCTCGAATGTTTTCAAACAAGACCAAATAGGAGAAAATGCAGACCTATAGGCAGAAAACCAGAATTTTCCAACTGTGAAAAAGCCTGTGTAAAGAAACTGCTTTTTAACTCCTTCCTGGGCTTGAAAACCTATTCAAATGCACAAATTATTTGATAACTCCCTCTGAAAATATGGTTCAATATTAGAATTGAGTGAAAAATCTACTCCGGCTCATGAATTAACTTAGGAAGAGTACTGTGAATCCTGTGATTTAGCTATCTGAGAGTGCTGCTTGTTTGGTGAATTTTTTTTTTTTGATGTTCTGTACATTGGCGAGAGGCTGAAAATCTCCAGCTTCCAATGAACAGCAGTCCATTAGACTGGGTTGATCTCAAGAATTTTTACTCAATGTACTGCTCTAGCTGTACTCTGAACAGAACTCCAGCCCTAAACCCAGGCACAAAAGGCCGTGAGCATGCTGACTGTAAAGACGGAGTTGCAACCCTGATGCAGATCAGCACTAGGCAGAAGGTCCTGTATTTATGTGCAGTCCATGCTGTCACTGTGAAGGAGTAGAAAGTGTATGAATCAATTCATCATTGCTTAGGCAGCGACCTGCATCTTCTCACTGTAAGTTCCAGGGGGAAGGGTGGCAGAAATGCTGTTTAATTTGCTAGACAGGGAGGACTATATAGATAAATGAAACGGTTTTTCCAGGCATGCTGAATAACATTTCCTGTCTGTATTATTCAAACTGACGAGTAGCACTTCAACAGATGATCATAACTTTCTTGTGGGAAGGAGGTACAAGAAACTGGATAGACGAAATAGTCACTGGAATAGCTATTCCTCCTATTGCTGGCAATTACATCAAAATTTAATCTGCTATATTTGCAAATCCTAAATTTAAGGACTGGGAGCATTTTACATCTTTGGAGTGCTTGTGCAGAAAAAGTGGGGAAATTCTGCCTCCACTTTCAGGCTTCAATTAAAACTCATACTGCATGTGATATGTAAGACCCTTGCCAATTTAGTCAGCTGCCCCTTGTGAAAACCAGTGGACTCTGTGCATGGACATGACTTCATATTCAGTCTCACCTAATGACCAACCTTCCAGAACACTCTTTAGAGCAAATGTTGGTCAACCACAACCAGTTTTAAATCCTACCACAGGGACCTGCAAGGAAGTGAAGAACAGTGCAAGCTGTATCAAATGGCTAAAAAGAATTATTTTCTCTGTCTTGAAATAAACATGTAACTGTACCAATGCATTCAGGTACTTACTAACCTTAACAATATTGATTCTTTATATACAGTCCTAAAGATCATAATTTTTTTCTATACAGTTCTCTGTAAAAGTCAACCCTGAATATAGGGTTGAGTGCGTGTATCAAAACATTCCAAAGTTTATCCTAATAAATTTGGAATTAGCTCAGTTCTTCTTCACTGAAAGTGCTTGGAACTCTAGAGGATGCATAGGAAAACTACATTTATTTTGTGCTTTGAGGTTTTTTTTCTTTCTTTCTTTCTTCAGTTATTTTTTAAAGTGCTGCCTTGGATCACTATTTCCTACAACGTTTCTAATACTTTTTTAATGGGGTATCTGACCTTTGCAGACTTTAGATGTGGACAAAATACCGATCTATAATTAATTTTATTTTCCATCTGATTTGAGGCAATGGGGGAGGAAGTCAAATGGTTCCAAAAAGAAGCTCAGAAAAGAGCACAAGTTCTACAGTTAATGGACATCAAGTTGACCAGTACCATTCAACAAAACAGACTATTATATTACTAAAGTTTTAAAAAATTTTATTATAGAAGGAGGAGAGAAGAAAATGTTATCCCAAGAGCAGAAACAGCCTTTGAAATGACAACTTCTTTTGCAGCAGATTTTGTAAGAGACTGGTAAAGGCTACTGTCCACTTTCAAAAAATAAATATGAAAAACTTTAAAGCTTAAAAATTTATAGTTGTCATGAAGTAGCGTGTCCTCCAATTGGCCAGCATCTTCCTCCACCTGAAAAGACATTCAGTGTACACATTTACGAAATGCACATCAGGACGCCTAAAAGTATCAGGTTTCACACTGTAAGAAGTCTGCCTTATGAAAGCCTGTGATAGCCTTACCAAGGAATGAAATTTTCTGTCAGGTTGTAGAACAATGAAATTTGAATGTAAATATGTTATAAAATCATGGTTTTGTTTTCTTGGTTAATAATAAGATTTTTGTGAATAGTAAAAGAGGAAGAAAAATTATCTTGAAAAGGAAATGCCTCATAGCTTGGGATTTTATTGTAAGAAGTATTATTTTTATTCTTGTTGACAATTCAAAGAATGCATGTGGTTTTTTTGAGTACAGAAACATCTAAATAACAGGCAGAATGTGTGGCTGTTTTTATATACAGAGAGAAATATAAAAGTATGCATACATTTATTTTGTCAATCATGTGCCTGTTGTAGTGCAGGCTTAGACAAATTCCCCCATGATTTGTTTACAGTCACAAACCCATGTATTTAAATCCTTGTGTTAACACTTGATGTTACGTATAGCAATAATTTACATTGATAATATTATATATTAATAATTGCGTACTTTGCAACATATTTGTTGCCTTTTCTGGAAGTGGAACACAGAAGTAAGGAAGAAATTTATACTAGGTATAAGTACCTTTCCTGCCACTACCAAAGTGGTCGGAATGATGACACTTACAGGGGCAGAAGAGAGAGGAAAGATTTCAAAGGCAGGAAAAGCATTTAATATTTTTGTTTGTTTGTTTTTTGGCTTCTTTTTTTTTTTTTATTTTAGCATAGTTGATGAAGAGGATGAATTTATTGTCAAAAGTGTTAGCAAATCACCTGCAAATACATTAATTTCTCTTTGGCTCATAAGCACAAATGTTAATTGAGAGGAGTTAAACTTGCACAGCTGACAAGTGAGTACAATTCCTACTTGACTAAGATTTCTTTTGAGCTTCGCTTTCTACTTGGATTTTTGTTGTTAGACAGCTTTGATTTCTAAGAATAGAATAAGGAAATCCATCCAGTGATGACACAACCCTTTCTTACTTCAGAGTAAATTTAATTGATATTTGTGAAGTATCTGCTAATATTGCTAATCAAAAGAGAAGTTCTTTCTTTGGTGTATGCTTTGAAAATCCATTTTTCCTGCTTTAAGAGAATTCACAAATTTGTATTTAACTCACTGTCACAATCCAGAAGCAGGTGTGATGTTGGTTATAAATTCTCATCCGGATGAACAAAGAAACCAGTCCATGTGTCAGGGAACTCTTAGGTTTTATTGTGTAATTGTGTTGACTCCAGCAACTAGCACCCTATTTAATTGTAGAGGTGTTGGCCAACAAGCTCTCAGCTTCTAGAACAAACCTTAACAAGCTTCCAACTCTCACAACAGAGTTCGGGCATGGAGTAAGGGGGAGAATGTGATAACCTCACTTGCCAGGATAAAACAGAAGAGGAGAGAATAAAGATGAAAAAGAGAGAAAAAGAGAGAAAATGAGAGAAAAAGAGAGAAAAAGATCACCAGCTCTTAGATCCTTCCTGCCACCATGGATGGCCTGGATCTGGGATCAACAGAAAAAGTAGAGCACATGGGGCCTATCAACTTCCTTTTCTAGTTTACCTGGTGCACACCTCTTGTGTAAAATAGATTTTTCATGCCATTCACACCATATTGTTCGTGTATGCACAGTCAGCCTTTTGGAGCACTCCAGGAAATGCGTCGTGTGGAGTTGAGGGCCTGTGAGCCTCTGGAGCCCCTTTTAGTGAGGTACCCAGGACTCAATCCTTCTCAAGGCACAAGCATAGTGAGCATGATTCTCAGGGCAGACTTGCAAGCCCAGCAGCTGAATGGGGAAGTTGGCTGAGAACCAGGCTGCCCCACCTCCACAGGACCCTCTCTTCTAATCACAACTTTCCTGCCACAACAGTCAGAATATTTGAGACAAAACTTGCTTACATATTTATGCCTGGTCCTTCACACTCCTCCAATTTTCTTTTCCACAACAATTGTGCTGCACATCGTCTCATTGCAGAGTACTCTTGCACTTTGCCTGTAGCTGTAGTTTAGTGTTGATATTTGGAATTTATTCAATAGGTGTCTCCTTTTCCCTTTGTCTCTTTCCCCTCCCTCTTCTTCCCTCTTGTGACGAAAAGTTTGATAACAAATGAGAAAGTTTGCTATTAATCGCCTGTGGCAATGAAGCCTGTTTACATTATTCATCTTTTCCTGTGCTCTACAGAAGGCCAGAAAGTAGACAGAAATATGAGTCCCCTTCATTTTAAGCATGGGTATAGTTGTTAAATGGGCTGTGTAACTTACTTCCTATAAGTCTTTTTATAGGAAGTTTTTTTGGTTTGATGGATACAAGTAACAGTATTCCCACTACTCTAGTGACGGAAAAAAATATCATCAAGTAGTGAAATGATGATTCGCTAATCAGCCCATGACAAATCTAACAACAAATTATATTTTTCTCCAATTCTAATCTTTATTCATATGCTTTATTCGCTTGCCTGCTGCATTCAGTTTGGTCGAACCAAATGATAACACATCATTGTCAGATAGAATTTTTAATATTCAGATAAGTTTAATTTGAGCCTGATAGCCAGCTTATTATCTTCAACGTAAATCACTGTCCCTTTGAGACAAATACTAATGTCCTGGAAAGGTTTAGTTTTCCTATTTATATTAATGTACATGCAAACCTTATTCATAAATGATTTAATAAACCTTTCCCTATCCAGAAATTATTTTTATTTAGCCAGTTTTACTAGGAAAGTGCTGTGTAAGCACCATGCCTTGATAAGAAGTCAGCGTTTAAAACAATGACTTTCAAATATGTGGGAGTTCAGTTACACTTAGGCCCTTTCCCCATTTGAAATCAGCAGATGAATTTCCAGTCATTTACTTTGAGTACTGTGGGATCCCTAATAGTTTCCTTTATTTCCTAAATTTACAGTAGGGCAGTTTTATAAGTGGGAAGTTCACCTGATCAGCCTGTCACTAGGAAGCTCTTTTAATTCAGAGTTCAAGATGTTCTAGATACTGAAGTTTGAGTCTTTGAAAGTATATATAATTTACATAGCATACTGCATATTCAAAGCTCTGTGTAGGCATCACAACTTAAGCATTCTCTGTCCCAGAAACAGCAATGAGGAAATGTTATGCATATTTTACAGCAATGAAAACTTGAGGCAGAAGGGTGAAAAAAGCTCAGCCAAAAGCATGACATGAGTAACTGGGAGATGCAATTAGGAACTAGGCACAGCTAATTTTGTCTTTTATTTCACTTCTCCGAATTCTGCTGCTTTTCAAGGATGCAGCTCCTTGACTAGGATCCTAGATAACTTTGTGACTGTTTTCTTTCACCATGTTGAAAGGAAAACAAAACAGAAGGGAGGAAAATAGAGCTGCAATTAGCTATGAAAGGCAGCCAATAGGGCTTTGTAAATCCCTTGAAGGCTCTGATAATTAAGGGATTGTCAACACTGATTCTTTACTCTCTGAAAGAGATGTCTATTATTCAGAATAATAAACCAAAAAGAAAAAAGTAACTCTGTATTTTCCTTAGATGTAGTCAGTCTAAAGAATGCCTAAAAAAGAATTAAACTGGTAAAGCATTGAAGAACTTAGTCTAATTATGATTCATTAGTTTGCTGTTGAGTGAGGGATGATTTTAAAATGTCATTCTCCCTCCATCATTTCTTACAAAATATGGAAAGGCATTAGTTCTCTTTCAATGTTAGTCTGCAAATTATCAAAGAAAACCACAGTTGTTTCAAATGTTCTATAAAAGTGGGTATTTTCTGAATACTGGTGCCTTAACAGTTTGAGCAGAGAGCTAAGGAAACAGATTTCTTAGCATGAAAGTATTTGATAACAGTTGTAGAATTGATTTTGCATAAACAATTGTGGAGAAATAGATTTTTCTTTTTTATTCTTGAAATAAGGCAAATTAGTGAAAGTTTCTAAATACTTTTTATTTAAGTCCATTCTGTGATTTTTATTAAAAAAAAAAAAAAGAAAAAGAAATAAAAGAAAAAGAAAAAAAAAAAGGCTAATCGTTGTTTGTTACTGGTTTTCTTTCATTTGGTCCCAAAGGGCAATTTAATACATATACAGTGATAAGAGCAGCTTAAAACTGTGTTCCATAGCATTGGTACATCCATGAACAATCCTTTCCAAGTAAATAAATACAAGGTATTGTTACTATTTTCACCCCAAGGTGATATTCTCCAGTGTAATTCTGTCTGTGCTGTCAGTTCTGCATGAAATAGCTGGGACTTTTTATGCCCTTGTTCTAGTGGGTTGTGCTTTCTTGCTTTATATGGTTCTGCACAGCCTGCTCCGAAAGAACCTGCTTGAGCAGGAAAGTTAGACAAGATGTCCTTCAGAGGTTCCTTCTCAAACATACTCCAATTATCTTCCTAGTGTCTGGAAAGGCACCATCTGGAACTTTCTGGAGTCAAGCTATGCTTTTACGAGGTTAAGTGAGCTGAAACACCCATTTGTTACTCATGAGATAGTTGCTGTCATAAGTAGCTTTTCCCTCACATGGACCAATTTTCACCAAGTATTTTTATAATCAGAACTCTGGATAGTTCCAAACTAGTAGTCTCCATGTCATGATTTTAACATACTGGTAAATTCAATTATTGGGTGTTACAGTAGTAAAATTAATATAGTTTGTAATAAACACAGAGAGGTCCTGCTGATGACACATTGAACTGGAGTCATAGAGATCTTAAAGAGCTTTATCTTGATTTGAAAAATAGTGGAACCTTTAAGGTCTGTGACTCCAGACCAGATTTTGTGGAATGGGGTAGAGTATATTCTTGACTAGTGCACATTTCTCAGCTAAATTAAAAAAAAAAAAGAAAAAAAAAATTAAGAGGAACCAGGGAACCAGGAATAGACAACCAAATACTGCTTCGCTTATCCTGGGTTTTCCCCGAAAATTCAGCTGAATTAAATGAATATAAGTTAGAACTGATTTACTACCTCATTACTAAAATAAGAGTTGAGTTCATTATTTTCTAAAAAGTTTATTCAATGTACTTGGAAAACCTAGTTATGTGTAATAAAATTTCCGTTATCCTATTTTATTGTGAAAATTATCAACATCCTTCTCTGGTGTGAAGAATATTTTGTGAAGTTCTTTTAATGGGTCCTAGAACAGTGAAGCAAAGTCGGTAGAATTTTCTTCCTGGGTGCTAGCAGTTGGTCTTTCATTACTCTATTATATGGTGAAATGTCCAGTTCATGAAACAACCCAACAAAGAAATATAATTAACAGTGTCAGAAGACATTTTTCAGTGTTATCTCATTTTTGGTGTTTTGTAAAGATTTTTTTCTAAAACAAATGAAAAAGGAGTTTCTACAAAGATTTTTTTTTTTTCCAGGAAAGGAATTGATATTATATCCTGTATATTTTACAAGTTTTGCCTGCAGGAACTCTAATGAATAATGACTATTTAGTTGTTGTGCCATCTGTTTCCACTGGCAATTTTTAAGAAAAATGCACATACTATCTTACTCTGTATTGTCACTCTGAGTCTTTGCCACTGTTTTTTTAGAGTTGAAGGAAACTATCCAAAGATGGGTTTTGGGTGGGCTTTTTGCTGGAGAGGGGATTCTTTTTTAAAAGAGCAGTTCATCACTGTATATATTTCAGCTAAACATTTAAAATTCTGAGTCTAATTTCTATAACCTGTTCATTTCAAACAAATGGATTTTAAGTGAAACAGCAGGGGCCAGCTAATGCAAGAAACATGAGGTTGCTGGCCTTTGCTCAGTAGTAATAACACAGAAATTGCAATCCAATTCCCAACTTTGTATTTTACTTCTGCCCCCGTGCAGATTAATTGGAGAAGAGATTTGAAACTGCACTGTAGTGTGTCATGAGAAAGTGAAAGGTCAGGCAAGCAGTTTTGAAATGTGTAGAAGGAAGGAGCAAGCTATGAATTAAATATTTCTGCAGGAAATTATTAAGTAATTACACAGAAGGAGGAAGAAGAAGAATTATATGGAATTTAATGAATGTGGAAAGAATAAAAAAGTCAAAAAGTGTAACCCAAGTTGTATTTCCCAAATATTTGTATGTTAAAGTTTTATTAGATTATTGGAGAAGCAGAGGACATCCTATCTGGACCTATCTATCATCCTATCTAATGAAACACAGCAGACAGGACACATGCCATGCTTGTACATCATGATTACAACTTAGCCTGATTTCTTCCCACTTCTCTCCCTTTTTAAAAATCCTGAATAGAATGTGCATAGTTAGCATGACATCATTCTAACTAGGGTCACAAGAGAAACTTACAAGAAAAAGAGATAAAATCTGGAGATTCCTGAAAGGATAACGGTTGCAAATAACTGGTAAAAAACACTAAAAAAAACCTGAAACAGAAACAAATACTCTCCATTTCCTAATTCTCTAGGCTCTGATCTTCAGCTGTTAGTCTGTATAGTACAGCTGGGCTGATAGCTCTCCAGATCAACAAAACTTGAGGATCTGAGGGACATATTCCTTCTGTGCAGATAAAAATGTCAGGAGTTAATTATTTAATTTCCTCTTACAGAGAGATGGATGACTTCTTTAATTTATATTTTTTGCTCTTACAAGAAAATTGCATGCAGTATTTGGGCCAGGGAGGTAAGGGGAAATTGATCTGAAAGGAACAAATTTCTGTATTGTTTTGTAGGATGAGATAGCAGTCAGAAAAGTTGAAAGGCAGTAATTCAGGTGTATTGTTTGAAAAAAAATAGCGCAAGTTACGTAATCTACAGATTTATTTGTTTTTTAAAAATATATTTTATATATTTGATGCAAAATTGAGACATGTCAGGTATGTTACCATTATGACTTACTCATTATATTTGGTGACATACATAGTTATGGTAGGCGAGCAATATATGCAATTCCATGCACATATGGAATCTTCACAAAGAGCTCGGGCCCTCAAAGAGTCATAGCAGTATTGGTAAGCTTCAATTATATGTGTACAAGGGTATTCAATGCCCATGTCACGCATTGACATTAACTGAACAATCCAAAGTAGCATTTACAATCATAGACATATGACTAAAGAGAAAATAGAGATAACGCCTTTAAAATATCATGTACCATGGTACAAATAAGGCTCAGAAGAGCTATCAGATTTCAGGATCATAAAACTAAGCAAGCCTCAAGGTCTGTTGATGTTGCCCACCATTTTCCTGTGTAATAGGAAAATATAAATTTTAATTTGCTTTTGCATCTCCTAAAAGAAGATTATTAAAACACTTGTGAAAATTTTCTTCCTTAAAGTAGATCAAGGATTGGTACGCTGACCCCTGATATCAATAAAACAGGGTGGTAAAAAAAAAAAAAAAGTCAGAATAAAACTAGTGGGGGAAAAGAAAAGATTAAACAACAACAAAACAAACTATGTGTTAGTATTTATTTTCATTGTAAATATATAAAGCAAAAATTATCCAGGTACATCTTCGATCACTTTTATTGTATCATAATGCTTATGAATAGCCCTTGATTATATCTTCACATCCAATTTCCTTCACATGTGGAACCCTCACCAGTCTACTTGCAGATGGAGACCTCTTAAAGCAGCCTGGTCCCACCCTGCCAATTAAGTAAATTAAGCAGGTATCTATAGTGAGGTGAAGTTCATCTGTGTCTTGGGAGCCCTCTAAGGAATTGAGTTCTCTCCTGTGTATTATTTCCCTGAACACAGAAAGCTTTACTTCTCTGTAGGCTTTTTAATAATGTCTGAATAGAAATTTCACAGTACTCTATATCACAAGAGGGAGTTGGGGCACAAGGTTATAAATTCCTAAGCATGTGGGTATTTTGAAAGATACTTCAGTTCCTTAGACATTCTTGACACAATTGTGATATCTTCTTTGTAAAAAGGGGGAGTCACATTTCTGAATTGTGTGCTTAGACTGAGTACCTTCATCCACTCCTCCAGCTGCCAATGGTAACTGCTTCCCAACAACTTTAGAGCCCGGATGAATTTTTGATAGACTGACTTTATTTTCCCATTTTTTTTCCAACTACCACTGTTTCAAAAAATTCTCATGCTTTGCAGCCATATTTTTCCATGCTCACTTTTATTGAACTTTCTCATTTCTTTCCAAAATCTGAATGTAATGCAATGCCCTTTATTTTTATTTTGTCTCTTCTCTACAAAAGACCTCACTACCTCCTTCTTCAATCTACTTTGAAAATTCAAGTTACAACACATCACCTCTCTGTGATAACACTTAAATCTTGTTGTACCATAGTTGGGTTTTGTTGCTTTTTCTTTTTTTTTTTCTTCTTGAAAAAACACAAGGCTCAAAGCACTTTGGGGATGCGAATCCCTGAGGACTTTTTGTTCCTGTCGTCACATCATACGATACTGCTCAGTGTAACTGTTCCAGTAAATAATCATTCCCCAATATCCAGTTACTTAAATTAACTTCCATACCTTGCATTAGTGCTGACTTAATAATTATGAAGCTTTGTACTTGAAGCATTTTCATTCTTGAATATAAAGCATTCTGAATGAGGAATTAGCGATATCTTCTTGTCCGTTATAAAAGGATATGCCTCTCTTTTGAGGATGGCAGTGCTAAATGTAGCCTTTGACCCTAGCAACTGAACCGTACTGTCTGGAGTTATGTTGCTGTTGAAGACAGGTATACCGACATATTTCTCATCCCTCTCATTCCATAGTCCACTATGATATGATGTAAAACTGATTTTCTGGTTTTCCTTCTCTTTTTAAATTACATGCGTGATAGCTACTGGAGCATTTCACATAGCGGTAAACATTGCCTCGTGCAGCTTCGGTGGTCATGATCCCAGGTGACATTTTTGGCTCTCACATGTTTCACAAATGGGGAGGTTATCATTTAATTAACCCTGCTAATGTCAAAAGGAAATGCATAAATGCCAAGCTATTTCAACGATTTTTTTTTTTAATGGATGAGCATAGAAGAACTAATAATATGTTACATTAGGTGGTACAAGCTAAGAAAAAAATAAAAGCAAAAACCAGAAGAATCTACCAAAACCTTTTTAATGTAGGGTTTTAGTGTTATCCTTTTCATTAGCATAATCAGTCATAAAAAGATACATTTTATTCAGCAATGCAATGGCTGAGGACTTGACAAATGTGGACACTGGAGAAAAAAAGCCATAAAAATGTGTGCTTAGAATTTGGTTTCACAGTTATAAAATAAACTTCTATTTACTTATTCCAATTTGCAGAGTCAGTGCTGTTCTTTGGGGGTTTGAATTTTTTTTTATTATTATTATTATTTATGTTGAACAGCTCCATATGTCATTATGTCATTTGAAGGACATGTTATAATGCACTATTTGAATGTAGCTCTAAGTCTAAATGATGGGTGTTACAGAAAATTATTTGTATTAAAAATGCTTGCAAACAGGACATTCTTAACTTATGCTCATCTATATACAACTCTATACAGGCAGAACATTTTTTGAACAAGGTCATTACATCTGTACGTTAGATTTCACAGAACTCCCCACAGCCACTCTTCAGCTTAATGGAATGGTTTAACATCTGGTTATTAATGAGGGTGATAGAGACAGCATTAAAACCTAGAAAGAAAGTTACGCTTACCACTTCTTCAATCGTTCTTGAAAGCCTGCATTTTGTTTGATAGGTTGACAACTATGCAGTGACAGGTTACAAACATGACAATTTATTATATTCATTATTACCAAGAGGCACATGCTGGGACATAAGACATTGTTTTAGTTCCACAGATTATTAAGGGCTTACTTTTTCTGCAACAAAAATTTACTAAAATATTATCGTAAACATAATAAATTATATTTTCTGAAATAAAATATTATGTATGCAGATACTGTCTGATTCTCTGTAGAAACATATTCTTGTAAGTATTCTTAATAAGAGAACTTAGGTTCATGGTAAGATTTTTAATATTCTTATGGAGTTTTTCAGAACAGTTATCAAAATTAAATAGTCACCTCCGCACTAGGGAGAGTAAATTTAAATGCAGTGGAAAGCTGGTTTTACCCCTCTAAGAGAGAAATTAAAAAATCTGTTATGGAATGGCTTTTTCCTGCCTGAGGCAAGCTGAAAAATCTTGATGCCCGACAAAATTAACATTGTCTAAGCATTTTTTATTCCCTTGATATCCAGCAGTTCTAAGTGATACTATGTGTGTGTAGGGTAGTGAAGCTAGCCCTTCTTTTCCCACAGACATTGGTTCAGTCTGAATTGATTTTGATGAAAGAGGTTTTTATTCCCTGTGTAAGGATAAACAACACAAGTAGCTTCAATGTAACGGGTTTTTGTAGCCAGCAATTTTGATTTCACTCAGCTTCAATTTCACAGAATTTTAAAAAGATGCCAGTGAGCCCCAGTGAATAAAACTTTTTTATTATTATTATTTTGGTCAGCTGTCTCTGTGTGATGGTAGTTCTTTTGAAACATTCATTTGGCATAAAATGTCATGTAAAAATGTCTATAGCTCATTATCAGTTAAACAGGAAAGCTAAAAATGACAATCAGAACATTTGCTCTTTCCACAATTCTTTTTTTATATGAATATGTTAGCAAATCTGATGAAAAAGTTTCCAATGTGAATTTCTGCATGGGAATTTTCCACATATATTGTTATGAAGATTCGTTTCACGAATGCTGAAAGCAAAACTCCTAGCATAGAGTAAAATTAAGACCTGTCTCATAATTGCAAACATCATAATTCTGAAACTGCATGATGAATATGATTGTAATCTACCCGGGGCATAGAAATATATCACAGGTAATAAATGTCTGATCAAAATAGATTATCATCAACATATTTTGTAAGAGGTACCAGTCATACAAGTTACAAACATATTAAAAAGAAAAAAAAATGAACACCAAAATATTCAGAATGATGATGTAATATAGAATTTGAGAAAGAAAAGATGGAAAACAGGAAAATAAAAAAAAATCATATTCTCATTTATTTTAGACACGTATAAGCGTACATGATGCTACTGAGATGTGATTTTTGAGTAGTATCATGAGAAAGCTTTCATGCAAAATTATCTTTACTTTAGACTGCAAAAGTTAAACTTTGTGTTCCTTATGGTATTAAACCCCTCATTTTGGACATGAATATCCATTCCTCACCTCACTCTATGTTCTTTGCCTGAGCACTTTTTTTCTTCACAGTAATAGTAATTCTTTATTGAAATATCATTCCTATAAAATATTGCTCTTCTGAAAGTATTGATTTTTAGCTTAATGCCTAAAAATATCCCAAATAAATCTAAAGATGTAGAAAATGTTACTATTCTTGTCTACTTCCACAGTTCTCTTTTTGAAAAATATGCACTACATTCTTGAAAATATTCCAGGCTTTGGTCTTGCTTTTGCAACATTGCTTTGATCTAAAAGAGGAATAAATATCAGCTTTACATGATCACTAGATCAACACACAATTCTGTTTTAACTTTCTTTGTCATGCTGCCTAACTCTAACAAATAGTCCGACGTTCATGCCTATATCTCTGCTTGAGTATCACAGTGTCGTTTGTATGCTCATTAGAGCTGCCAAAGCAAAAAAAGAAGTTCAGCCTGCATTTTGTTACTTGAAAATTATGTAAGACAGTGTTCTCATGCATGTGCCTAAAATTAGGCACCAAGCAGTATGACTTCTGTAAATGTTGGCACTGGCTCATTTGAGAGGAAGAAGCCAAATGCTCAGGACCTCTCCAAAGGAGACCACTGCATTTACACCTGGCCTACATGGTGGGGGTTGTTTGCTTGCTTTCATAAAGCCCTGCCTTTGTACAGCAAATGATCCTGTATGTGCAGACCTGTTCATATCTACATTATGTGATTAAAGAAAAACATTTATCCATGGTGATGCAATTCTCAGAGGGATTATCTCTGTGCTTGTAAGGCTGTTGTTTTTCCTATCTGCATATATTGTCATGAGAACAAAATATATCAGATACCTGTCCATCAAACATATATTTGGGAAAAAGTCTGTATTTTGTTTCAAATTTATTGATTGAGTAAAATTTAAAAATAAAATAAAAATTAATGTTATAGCAAAATAATGTTATACTTTTGAGTTTGGGGAGGAGGTATTGGAGTTTGTGTGTGGGGGTGTGTGTGTGTGTGTTTAAATACAGCACATCCTATAATTATCTCTAGTTTTTCATAACAGATACAAGAACAAAGAGTTAATACGTGCAGCTGGAGGCCTAGAAGTTGAAATAACCTTTATAATTCTTCATAAATGTCATAAGACAAAGGTGTTTTCACACTGTAATATAAACTTAGCTGTTTTATTCTGCATAAAGCCCAGTGATTTTGAGGTACTATGGCCATTTTATTTTGGTCTTTATTTGCACTGGGGGAAACATTACACAACTTTTTAAAGACTGACATATATAAAAATGAAGTGCTATGTTTTACAGTTCAAGAGATTTAAGCATACAATTGAGATATACAGATAAAATTTTTTTGCATAGTTAAAATACTTCTTCATGTTTATGACTGTAATCTGATGAAGTAAGGAGTGAAAAGCACAGGTTAAGAAACCTGATTAAAATTTTCACTTGCAAGTTATATAGCTCATTGTGAAAGAAATCACCATACCTATTGTAGAATGGATAGTCTCATGCTTCTTGAAGAATATACAAAATTATATGTTACACACCAACAAAAATGGATAATTAAATGTGAAATAGCTGTAATATCAGTTTACAAGGAAAATCTGTCTCTGTGGTTTCATTGCCGGCAGAGTAATAATCAGCTGGATAAGGGAAAGAGTCCAAATAGGACCAAGTCCAAGCTGGAATTAAGATATTATGAAGTGAGCAGTAAACCTGCATATATTTTTCTTGAATGCCTACATATAAAAAATTTATTATTATCTATTGCTTTGTCACGGTACTATCTGCGTAAACACCTTCTCCTTACTTTTATGGTACTGTAGAGTTCAACTAAAATTTGAAATATATTACCTCATTCAATGTCGGTGCTTAATTTCCTAGTATGGAAAATTAGAGTCACCGGTAGTTCTTGGGTATGCTGGAGTGAATATCTCAGGAGCTGTTCTGCTGTTCTGCTGCAGTCAGAACTACAGGTTGCAGGTGGCCTAAAGGTCCAGGAGGTAAGAGACAGCTGTTCTTTCACCTTCTTGTTTTTCTCTTACCACTGCAACACAGGATGAAGACCTATAGAGGAGTTCCATAAAGCCCAAATATTTTTACAGACTATGTGAAAATTATAAGTATTTTCTTCTATTTTTAACATTTGTGGAGGAGGTTCTGCTATTGAATCTAGCAGGTCCATGAAAATGACTTTTTGAGGTGTTATTTTCTGCCCTGTGGGTCGTAGCACCAGGCAGCTCAGGCTAGCCCTATGTTATTCAGAAAGATTTGTTGTTTAAGTTAAAAGCCAAATTAGACCTGAGAACTGCTCATTTAAAACTGCAACAACTTATCAGCTCTCATTGGCAAAACACCAAAGATTTACAAATTTGCAAATATAATGGCAAGGAGCCTAAAGTTTAACAAATGCCCAACAGTTTTACTAATGCCTGATTTCTTGAATGTTAGAAACTACTGTTGTGCCAGAAAAGCCTAGGGAAGAAACAGAAGCCAACATCATGGCTTGTTTGTTCTTGCCAGGAAAAAGTACTGTTATTATTAACTGATATAGCAATCACAAGACACTGAGAATTTAGATTTTAAGGATATGACACAATTCTTTCAAAATCAGCTACCTAGGAATCTAGTTCCTATTCTTTCTATTTACAAAATAACATTTAAACTCTAAATAGTTAGACAGGGGGAGAGAAAGAATAGCACACTAAATAAAAAACAGAGTGAAGAAGGTGTGAGAACAAATATGGGAGTAAATTTCATACAGAAGCACGCAGAATAGTTGAAGTTGTATAGAGCCACTGGAAGGAGAATCATATGAGGAAAGACTGAGTGAGATGGGACTATTCAGCCTACATAAGAGAAAGCTCAGGAAGAATCTTCGTATTGTGTTTGTATACCTGGTGGGGAAGGGTTAAGAAGGTAGCATCAGAATCTTCTCAGTGGTGTTGCACATCAGGGAAAAGTGGCAATGGGACCAAAAGGAAGGATAAGGCATTCTATATTGATATAAGAAAAAATAGTATTTGATCAAACAATGGGATAGGATGCCCAGAGAGGTCCTGAAATCTCTATCCTTGGAAATATTTAACATTTGATAGACCACGGCCTTCTGCAATGTGCTCATGCTGGAGCTGTCCATTCCTGAAGGAATGCAACCCATGCAAAGGACCTATGCTTCAGCATAGTGACATTGGAGATGCTCCCTAAGGACTGTTTCCTATAGGAGGGATGCACACTAAAGCAGGAAAGAGAAAGAGCCGGCAGAACTGACACAGTCCCTGTTCCTTATCTCCCCCTGAGGGGAAGGAGGTAGAAGAATTAGGAGTAAAGTTGAGCCTGGAGAGACAGGAGGAGTGGGAGGATGGTGTTTTAATTCTGTTTTATATCAGCTATTTCCCCAGTTTGAGTGCATTTTGTCTGTGACAGGAATTAGTGAGTGATCTCCCTGTCATTATCTCAATCCATGTGCTTTTTCATTTCACCCCTGTGTTTCCTCTCCCGGTCCAGTTGAGTAAGGAGAGTGATAGAGCAGCTTGGTAGGTACCTGGCAGGCAGACAAGATCAACCCGCCTCATCTGCATAATGTAGTCATTGGCTTTCTTTGCAATAGCATCAGGACCCTCAGATCCTTATCTGGCAAGCTGTTTTTCAGCCAGTCATCCTGAAGCATATACCAATGCCTGGGTTACTCCTTCTCAGGTGCAGGACTTGGCATTCTCCTTTGTTGGACAGAATGAGTTCTCTTCGGTCCATCTCTCCAACTTTTCCAGATCCCTCTGCATGGTAGCACATCCATCTGGTCTATCATCCACTCCTCCTAGTTTTGTACGATCTGCACTCTTGATAAAGTTTTGCTCTGTCCCATTTTCCCGGTCATTTTTAAGATGTTAAACAGGGCTTCAGTGGTGGCCTCTGGAACACCTCACTAGAGATTAGCCTCCAGAGGGACATTTTGTCACTGATCACAGCCCTCTGAGCCCAGCAGCCGAGCCCATTTTCAATTGGCCTCCCTTACCATTTATCTAGAACTAATTTCATTATTTGTCTATCAGGAAGTTATGGAAGACAGTGTCAACAGCGTTACTGAAGTCCAGATAAACAACATCCACCAGTGTCTCCTCATCCTCTAGTCACCTCATCTTAGACAAATGTCAGGTTGGCCATCCTTTGTTATATTTGATTAGTAGTAACACCCGAAATTTCTCTGAAAGAAGATTTTACATATGTACATTTTATTCGAAGGAGCAATTTAAAAGAAAAGTTTGGAATCTTAGCAGACCAACTAAAGGCAGGATGAGCAGCAAAGGAGAAGGCAAAGAATTAAATCTAAAGGTAAAGAGATGCAGGTGGTACTTGTAGTTACAGGTGAAGTAACAAGAGAAGACAAGTATTGTAGAAGAAATAGGCCAAAACTATAAATTACTCAAAGATTGAAAACTGCAAAATTAAGAGTCTGAACATGACATATTCTGTGTGGAAACAGTGATGAGAGTTTGAGAAAAAGCCAAATCTGATCAAAACAGCAGTCAAAGAGTAACTTTGCCAGTAGCATTTTTAACAGACTGAAAGAAGGGAGTTAAGCTAGGAGGAGACTAAAACAATCATGACAAAAAAGCTAAAAATTTTTTGGATGGATCATTTGATTCTAGAGTGGACAAACAAGCAGCTTACGGGGATATGGAAGCAAAAAATACAAGATCTAACAAATGGTAGTGACATGCGAGATAGAAAAGAAGATTAAAATAATACAAAGGATTGCGTGGCTGCAAAGCTTTGTGAGCCTGGGGAGTAATGATAGATAAGAAGTCAGAGGAATTCATTAGGACAATTTTAGTTGCAAAAAACCTGATCAGATAAAGTTTCTTCCAGGACATTGGAAAGACATTGCCTTTCAGGAATAATCCACAGAAATATACAATATATTATCATGAAGACCACCTTTATGTTTACTGGCATTCTAATGCTCTAACTCCTGTAATTTTTTTCTCCCTATTGTGCACATCATTCCTTACTTCTTATTTTAAAATTATGTATCTTTCCTGTCCAACATTGTGAAATACAATATTTTATAAAAAACATATTAGAAATTGTTTCGTTTTATCATGTATGACTTAACAAATAGGTCACATTATCTCAACATAATATCAAATGAAACTCATAGCAGGTATTTATATAATGTTAATCAGCTTTCTAAATTCAGCATATTGGTTCTCAAGCACCCTTTGATGCATCAACAATTTTTATCCTCGGCAATTTTAGAACAGAATCATTATTCGAATTGAAAAAATAACCACAGGTTTGATACACAATTAAAGTTTTATAAATGATAATGAAATTCAAAAAATCTGCCATTATTTCAGATTCTATTTCACTGGAAAAGTGGGGAAAACAACAGCAAAGGGAAACCTAATACGGACTCACCAGAGCTAGAGTCTGCAGGTATTCTACTGATCATGCTTTTTGATGAGCAACATTTATATCTTCAACTGTCGATTATATTTGGGGATTGATCTATTGTATTTGTCTGAGATCACATTCTTATGTTATTAGCTGTACGTACTATTTATTTAATATATATTTGGCAGCACAGTACTTACATTCTTACTCCTGACTTGCATGTGATAAAATTCAATTGAACAAAAGGATGATAAAGAATAAAAGGAGTTTAAATAATTATTAATAGGCATATAAAAGTCATACTTTTAAGATGCAAAAGTCATAAAGAGCATATATAAATCATACTGTGATATTACAGACCAAAAAGACGATTACTTCTCTGATTAATTTAAAATATAAGGAATCAGTTTCTTAAATAAGTAGAATAAACTAATTCTAACAGAGAAATATTTGTGTCAACAGTAGCAGAACTGTACTCAGGATCAAACTATAGATGCACCTTGTTTTGTTGTGCTAGTCAAAGAGGAGAACTGGGAAGAAAGATTGCTTGTAATTTGGTACTTAATATATGTAGGGATTGTCCAGACTGTATCTGAGATGAGGTTGTATCTACACAGACACTAAAAACAACACAAAGTTTATCACCTGAGATAAATGCTGATGTTGTCATATTTCTTCTTACACAGGAGGAAAAAAGAGGCAACACTTTTTTCTGGTGCAGCATGAGGAGACTTCATCTAAGAATGTTTATTGAAGCAGCATAGTAAGGCAGAAAATAGATGACACAGATTTTTTTTTTTTTTTTTTTTTGAGAACTGATATGAACAGTGCAGTGGAGGATAAAAGCAGCATTCCTATGAGAATCCTATGAATGTTGAAGATACCTAGATTGTGGTCTTGGGAGCAAAGGCAGAAAGAGAACTTCTTTAAGGATACTCCTTTTCCTAAGAATTTCTGTGAACATGCAAGACAATGAAACACACTGAAATTCAGTAAAAGAAAAAAAAAAATTCCAGCACCCAGAGGAAAAATGTAAAATATTTCTCATGGTATAGAATAGCCACATGGGTTAAACAGTGATGCTGTCAGATTGCACATTTGGGCAAGCATTTAGTCCTCCCAAAAAAGCAGTCAGTTTATTTTCTCATAGAGCATTCACGCACATGATTTGTGTTCACATAACTAGAGATATCTATACCCTTACGGCAACACTAGTTTTCAGCCACTTAATAGTAGCACGTGGTAGATTCTGCCAAAATGTGTTCTTATAACCGTCATCAATTTGTAATAACATTTTAGAGTATTTTCAGAAAATATACTTGTCCTTTCCTTTGCTCAGTCTGATGTCAAGAAAATACACCCTTTATTAGCGTGAGAAAAACTGGTGAGGAAAATATTGGGGACAACTGGAGATAAATACCTTCAGCTTTGCAAGGCCCGTTGGAGGCAGTTAGCTGGCCCTCTTCAGACTTTATAAATCAAACCCTGGTGAAGGATTTAGTTTCATTTTTCAATGAAAGTAAGGAGCAACAGGCACAACTTCTGAAAATACTGTCCTCAAAAGGCAGATCATCCATTTTATTTCTAAGGTCCTGAATCATTGCTACTTGGAAATGTGATAGATTTTGGATTGACACGCCCTGGTTTCATTTTTCTTTTTTCCTCAGGAAATAGCTAAACATATCTACCAACTTAAAAATCAGATCACGAAAGCTCTTAATTTTTTCCAGTTTTAATATTTATTCTGTGCATAGTCTTCTTCCTGAATTCAGACTTCCCTCTTAGTGGCTTTAAGTTCAATAAAGTTACTTACAATGTATGCTAGTAAATGTGAAATCTTAACCTTACTCTTTCCTCCATTTCTTTCAAGTCTGCCACTCTCCCCTAGACTGTAAAGCAAAGTATTATTGTTAAAATTTTCTATACTGACATACCAAATACATTTGACAATGGATTTTTTTAATATATTGCAGATTTTTGCATAATTCTGCCACAAATTAATCCTGTTTCATTTGCATTAAAATTCTGCTCTCAAGAAATGACTTGCCAAATTAATAAAACAGATATATAATCCTATTAGCAAAGCATTTCACAAATGCTTACAATTAGTCAGCAAGGCCCATATATAGAAAAATTTAGTTACAATTTTCTGACAGATATTGTTCATCAGGTGAAAATATAGACAATTGAAAACAAACAAAAAAAATGAGAAAGAATAATAGTTTCATTTGTTATTAATATTCATAGATTTTATTTTCAGTAACTCAAATTATATTTTTTCAGTATTAATGGGAATTTACAGTAACTTATATTTACAGATCTTTCAAAGTTCTGAATTGTTCTTGAATCTCCATGCTTTAGGGATGGGTAGGAATAAAAATAACAGGTCCCCATCAACTCTTTCCAAGTAATTTACTAATAGGAAATACCAAAAAGGTAGACAGACTGAAGAAGTGACTATCCTGTGCCTGTATGTTGATCAGCATTCATTACAAATTATAAGAATGAAAAACATGTACTAGGATTCTAAGGAGGGGAAACAGGGAGGAAAATGTGTTCTAAAAGAATGCCATGTAGGAGTTCAGTAAGGTAAGGTGGGGCAGGGCAAGAAAGGAAAGAACTACAAATTCGCTTTTTATGGGTTTTTTTTTTTTAACATGCTATCAATGTCCAATAAATAATATATGTAGGAGTGGAACTGTTTTGCTTTTTAATACACCTTGTAGAAATTTGTTTGATAGACACACTGTCTTCTTCTAGAGCGTGGTTATTTTTAAGATTGATAGGTTGCATAATTTCAAGCAATAGTTCTTCTCCCCTAGGGCCATTTAACTTCTGTTGAGGGCTTTCTATTCTCACTTTAAATATTTTATGTGCAAACTCTTTAATGAATACAATTTAAATATGTGCTGTGTTTCATGCTGAACCAATGAATGCCATAAATAAAACCACTCAGTCATGCTGATCTATTGCACTGTTGGCTTTAAAAAATCTCTCAGTGCATCTTAACAATATTTCTGTGAAAGTGCGCAAACCATTAGGCAACTTAAGACCTATAAAATGACAGAGAGAAAAAAAAATCTGCAAAACTCTATTGATTGGTAATGACAATGAGAATTTGTACAGATTCATCTTCTCACATAATTGACGAAAGAAAAGCAAAAAATTATGCTTTTTTTAGAAGCAACTTACCCTCTCCATCAAAAAATTAGATATGATATATTGAATTATACACCATGGTGCCAGAATGCTAAGGTTTCAGCAGTTTCTCATGGGATTATTGTGTCATATACCTTGGAAATTCTTGGGTAAGATTATTGTAACAGTTTTAGTTCGGAGCCTAGTGCATTATCTTATTTTATGCAAAAAAATAGAGCTGAAACACACACAATGCAATTCAAGCCTCACCTGATAATAATGATTCATCGATGGAGTTACTGCAACAACAGTGTGAGATGGTGTAAGGCTTTTCATAAACACCAGAGGCAGATTAACTAATAACCGCTTAATAAACTGAATATCATGTAGACTTGCCTGAGCTGGGCAAAGAAAAGCTGCATAACAACTCTTCCTCAGATTAGCTTATTCGAATCAAAAGGTGAAGCTACATGAATATTCTAACAGAGTCACATTAAGAACAGAATGAAGCTTTTCATCCAAGCGTTTGATTGGGCAAGCACCGTGTTCTGTGTTTGGGCAAGTTTTTATAATCCTCTAAAGAATATTACAGAAGGTCTTGGACAAACTGCCTGCTGGGAGGAGAATTTAAATCCCTAGGTAATATTTGCCATGTTCAAGGATGCTGGGGAGAAACCTTTTTATTTTTAGTTCATAATAAGATTTTGTGTTACATGAGCCTCTTAAGGATAGAAAATTTCTTTACCTGTAGAATAATTTCAATAAATATTAATTGTGCCCTATCTTTTTTAGACTAAATAAAGCTTAACACTTTTACGCAATACACTAATAGCCTTTATTTTTTGACCCAAGATTTTCTGTCTGGCTTACACACAGACATGTTTCTTCATGTCCTTTGATTTATGAAATTAATGGGCAAAAAATATACAGAACTTGGGAAGTGGAACTAATCATGTGGGTATGTCTAACCATATCTCCATGGGTTTGCATAGTGCAATCCTATGCCAGCAATGGCAATAAAATTAATTTCAAATTACGTTATAAAGCAGTTTGCTGGTACCCAGCAATAAAAAGCTAGGGAAGAAGGAAACCACAAGGGATATTTGGAGTGATGGTGTTTGTCTTCCCAAGTTACATGATGGAACTCAGATTTCCTGGAGGTGGCTGAACCCCTGCCAGTCAATGGGAAGTGGTGAATGTATCCCTTGCTTTACTTTGCTTTACTTATTAAACGGTCTTTGTCTCAACCCATAAACTTTCTCATTTTTTCTCTTGTGATTTTCTCCACTGTCCCAATGTGGAAGAAGTGAGAGAACCTCTGTGATGCTTGCTAGCTGGGGTTAAACAATTACAAGCAGTATAAAAAATTGAAGAAAATTAATCTCTTATATTGATTTTCTCAGCTACAGGGAGCAGAGAACCTGAAATCTGAAAATCTATCTTTCTTTACAAGCAAATACAAAATATTTAGTGAACATTTTAAAGCAGAGTGGACAAAACAATATTAAAATATTCTATTATTTATACAATTGTGTCTGTGTTCAAAAATTGGAAACTATTTATTGGATGACACATATATGCCCTATGTGTAAAGGGTTATAATCAATATTAATGTATTAGCAAAGTCATTCTCTTGCAAGTAGTTTGCATTAGCTCCATTTTCTTGGTATATCCTAAAACAGTAATGTGATTAGTGACCCAACAGAAGAGGAATCTACCATTTTGTTAGTGTACAACATGTTTCAAAAGCCCAGGAAATCCTAGAGTATAGTTAAGGTGTGGGTTAATTCTACATGACAATATTTTATATCTTGATTTTCATAGCTAAGAACTTAATGCATTAGCATACTAGAAACACCCACATAGCTCAGGTAAAATAATTACTATCTGGACATAATTAGCAGCAAAGTACTGACAGTTGCACCATTTACAACTGCTGCAATAATATTTTACAAGTTCATTTTGATCTATTATAGTGTGGAATAATTGCCTTTACAGAGATAGTAAGAACATGTAAAGAATCATATGTTATAGCAAGATATATATAACAGTGTCATAGCTGGACTAATATAGGCTAACACGATTTTGTTTCCACTTCTTAGGGATATTACTTGAAGGATATGAACTTATGTGAAATATTAACTGTTTCTTTCAGTAAATGTGGTTGTTTTCCTAATGCATTTTACTGTGTATGTATATATTTTTTATAATATATGTATGTAATACCGTGCTGAGTAGCTGATACCTTTTCTAGACCCTTGTCAGACACACTTAAGTCAGCCTCATTTCTTAGTGAACATCATCTTTTACCTTTATTAATTTTAATGCAGATTTAATAAAGACAGGCATTTTATTAAAAATCAGCCTTTACTGAATATATAATTTGACAGCCTATATGAAATTTCCACTATAAGTGCATGAACATTTGTTAAAATTGCTTTAGCATATGTGGGTTGTCACATATTAGCTTTGTTATAAAAGTGAATTAGAAAATAAGAGACAGATGACTGGTAGTGTTCCAGTGTGACCTATACTGCTACAGTATTACGAATTAAAACAGTGGTTCAAGGTCATTAGTCTAGTGATTTGCTTGTTGGTTAAGACCAAACAATTAATATGGTTTTGAAAAGGTTTTGTAACATTTTCCTTTATTGTTTTATTCAAGTAAAGTAGGCCTTTTTCCATTTAAAATATTCCAAACTTTTGTTCTATTTTGGAAAAGACCTATAGAAATTATTTCCTCTTAAATTTTCAGTAAAACTGGCTTCAGTATTCACAAGTAGAACAAAGGAAAGAAGAAATATTAGTATTTGCAAGACTTACCTTTAAGGCCTTCACTCCTCTTTGAAGAGATAGACAAAGATACTGGAAAATTAATTTTCTTATTTTGGTCTACAGCTACTAAATAATCTATGTGTGATGTTTATTAAAAGAGTAATGATTGCAAAGCTATAGAAATACTGATAAACACACATGCACGCATAGATACTTCTAATAGTTTTGGAAACACTTGAAAACTAAAATAGAGTCTTCAGAGATGTCTGTGAAGTTCCTTATTTTCTTAAACACTGAAGACTTTCTGTAATCTTCTCTATTTTGTTTCGTTGGCATACATGAGAAAGTTTTACAAAGACTCTGTTCCTGTCTTCCATATATTTTACACGGAGACTGGGGAACAGCAAGTAGAGATAAATGCCTTGGGATGGTCCTTTTATTATTGATAAAGATGTGGAAATTTGGTATGCTTAAAAGACATCCATGTCAGGGAATGAAAATAATTAAATAGGTAAAAAGGCAGTTCTGTTGATATAGTTTGCAAAAGAAGAACCAACACTATATTATGCATGCTTCTTCATGAATGCTAGATTTTTAAATAATTAGGTAAGGGAACCTTGGATGTTTGCTCCCAAATGCAGAAATTTATATAGGAGGCATATTGGAAACTTGGTGGAATACTGTCAGCCAGTGTCGTACTGGAACATCAGGATGACAGATTTGGCCATAGCAGTGATGGAAGAGTATTTATTAGATATCAAGGGTTCTTAAAATCAAGTCACACTAATTAACTACATATCTAAACAAGCATCAAATGTTGTACATAATGAAATTACAGTGTCTAAATAGAAAAAAAAGTAGTATTTGATCTGTATTACTGATTATACACCTAGGATGCTGATACTGCCTGGATATTTGCTAAGCTACAATGGAGACTATATAACAATAAGAGAGCTTGTTAAGAAGAAAATGGGAAAATTCAACTCTTCATGGCATGGAGGCTGCTGTAGAATGACATATTTGAAATACAGGGCAAACAACACTGCTAGTACAGAAAATTTTCAGGGAGGAGAGAGGAAATAGAAGGAAAAGGGATGTTATTACATATAAGAACTGTTCCGTCAGAAAGCTGAGCTCAAGTCCAAATAAAAATGAAACACGAAATAAAACACTAAGAAACACTGCCACATTAAGTGTAAAAACAATGCATTAAAGGAGGTCAAAAAGTGTTGGAGAAAGAGCTAACTGATGAAAAAAAAACCAACATGATTTTAAATCTTTGTTAAACAAGTCAGTAGCAGGAAGCCTTCCAGTAGTCTGTTAGACTTACTGATGATTAAGCTATAAAAAAATCCAAAACATTCAGAGAAGATAAAACGCAGATGAAAAATGAACCCTTTGCATTAGCATTCACAAAGAAACTGAGAAGATTCTCATGGTTGAATTTTTCCTGGTAGGCAACTCCTCAAGGGAACCGACTGGAATAGAAGTTATGGAAGAGATTGTAGTTCAAACAGAATGAACACTAGCCCAAATCAGAACCGAATGGTATTTATTCAAGGCTTCCAAACTGAGTCACAGCAGCTGTGTGTCATCGCTTTCCTAAAAGATCCTTAATGCAAGTGGAGAGTAGCAAATGTGGTGTCACTGGTTTTAGAAAAGATTTAGGGAAGGCACAGGAAACGTCTGTGCTTGGCAAATTAGTGAAACTATTGTTAATGACACAATTAGTGACTCTCCGTTAAATGTGGTTTGCTCACAGAAAACCAACTTCTTTTTTGTAAAGGTTCACAAAAACTTTCAGGGTTTTGAGGAAGTGAAAGATCAAGTGACTTCATTAAGTTGAACTTCTTAAAGAGTTTCACTGATATTGGTCACAGAATCATACAACAAAACTGAGCAACCAAAGCGTAAGAAGTAAAGTTCACACGTGGACTTAGAAAGTTTGCTTCTACAGCAAAGTTTTTTTGGCAGTAGAGGTGAAGGTCTCTTGTAGCAAACAGCAGAACTTCTTTGAGTCTGTGTGACAGGGCAATAAAATGGCCAATGAAATTCAATAAAAGCGGATATCACATGACACATATAACAAAAAACAAGTCCCAAGTTACATACAAAATGAGGGGATCTTTTCCATTAGGACATAAGGCCTTGAGTCACACTAATTTTATAGGAAAATCTCATACTGTTGAGTCATAAAAATGCCATTATCAGAAGTAAGTGGGAAAAGAGATCATACTCCTATGTATATTTTCTACCAATATATTAATTACAGTATGCAGTTTGGGGTTTTTTACTTTCTTGCTTCTCCTCCCCTTCTCTCACAAGCATATAGTAAAACTGTAAAAGGTTTAGACAATAAGGATATACAATAAGGTCTATCAAGTTTATAATTATTTTTACATGAAGAATTAGTCTTCACCTGAGGAAAGAGGGACGGAGATCTACTATTCATTCCTGAAAACAAAGATACCTGAGGAAGTTATGATAGCAGCTTCTAACCAGGAGTGACATGGACAAGCCCACAGACCTTTGAACAAGCTTTTTTTATTTTTTATTTATCCATTGGAGGACATGAAAAAAGCTGGAAAGGAGCTGTAGCCAAAACAAATAAACCAAGATATTTTTTTAGGACTGAATACTAAGCCTATTATATTTGTCGATGTCAAAATTTGCTGATGCCTGTGAATGTTAAAATTTTAGCCTATGCTGGGCTCTAGGAAACACTGCACAACTTTTTGTTAGACACCCACAAAGGGTCATTAAATTAATGGATATTATAATGTGACTGGAAATAATTTGGATAGGAAAACAACTTCTTCTGTTCCATAGGCAATTACAGTTCTTCTATTCCTTAGGCATTTATCCTAAGTACATGAGCGTTTATTGCCTTCATTTTGTCCATTTCTATGTTTAAACTGCAGCAAATTACAGCAGAAGTGAAGTCCAAGACCAGCATTTTGTTTTGAATTGTGCTTCCATGTAAAGTAGCCACCTTGAAACGCTTACCAACCAGTCTAGAGAATTGCATAAAGGTTGTAAAAGGAATATACAAGAGGGAGCAAATTCCTTCCTAACAAATAAGTAGTCATTTTGTATTCTAATGTGTGAATTTACTGGCTACATTTTAGCTATTAGAATTAAAGGGCAAAACCAAGTCAAAACCTTATACAAAATCAACATCAGTGTTAGACTTGTGGGTTCCACATGATCTGAAATGGTCAGGGGATCATTGAAAACACAGTGAAAAAAAGTCAGTTACTGTAGTTCAGTTTACACTGACTAAGATAAATGGGAGGTACTTCAGAGATTTATATCAGAGGTGACAGATCTTTAGAGGCTGTTGACTATTCGTGGCAGCCTCATGAAAAGAACTCTGTCTCATCCAGATACAGACAACTATTGGGACGGGGGATGTAGAAGTGGAAGAAAATATCTGATAGAGCAGGGGAAACCCCAGATTTCTGGTTATAGAAAGCAGTATAATAATTGAATTAATTACCCATACATGGAAAGGATGAAATCCATTTTACCCATGTAAAGGTGGAGTGATCTGTAGCAGGAGCATGGCCATCTAAGTTGTCCTTATGTACTGTACTGTAGGTGTGGGGAAGACCCTTCAATAAGGACCCGAAGACAGGTGTGCAAAATCCTAGAAACTGAAACTACTCACTCACTGCTTTTTTGAGTCTTCTCAAAGCTTAGGCGAGACCAGCCCGGAATCAGCATTCTTATGACACACTGTTTATGTGTAAGCTGGGAAAGAATAGCCACTGCACCAGTGAATATATCAGCCTGAAGGTGTGCCTGTCTCCATGAGGCTGTAGGGCTAAATAAAAATGCCCAGCAAAAGTTCAGCCTTTTTCTTTCCAAGAGAGCTCGTGGTATTTCTGTGCCAGATTTGTCTCCGTCTGTGGAGCTCAAACCTTCATCTCATACAGCAGTCTTTGCACTTTCCTTTAGATTTCCTTTATACCAAAAAGATCCCTCACCTAAGATTTCCAGTGTTTACCTGAAATAGTACATGGGTAGAGAAGAGTAAATGAACGCAAAATTTAAATTTAAGGAAGGCTCAATATAAAGGGAGAAAAATTTCTGAAAAGTATTTGTATTTCTTTCAGCAGGTTTCCCCAAGTTATGAGTGCACCCAAACACATATAAAAAATTGTGTCTTTCTCATAAAAAAGCAGCAGCTTTGCAGGGTGAATGAAGAGCTTGTAATACTAAATCCACAAGGATGGTTTTATTTTTGTTTTCATATTAACTGCTATGCATTCAAGAAAATACAAAACGCTTTTTTTTTTCCAGGCTAGACTGTTTTCTAGCATTTTTGCATTAATTTTCATACACTTTTATTTAAACTTATATTTTAAGGACTGATTCAGGGAACTGTTTAAAAGAAGTATGCAAGTGTAGCTTTGGGATTGAGATTATAAACTGAATTATAAATTTTTAACAGATTTTGCGTTAATACTAATCCTGAAATTCTAACTTCAAAATGTGCTTTGATGTGAGAGAGTCCTTGCTGGTCTTTAAGACTATTTTAAAGATTTAGTGAAACCTTTGTAAATTACATGAGCTTTGAGTCTGTAACACTCTTATTTCCTTTTTTTAATTTTTTTTTTGTTTTACGTTTCATATTTTCTATATAAATGGCTTTATTTAACCATTAAAACTGGTTTCAAAATGAAATGCTATGAAAATGTTTGACTTTTCATGTGTAACTGTATAAAGGTCTGGATATTTGTTATTCTTCATTTAATGAAAAAATACAATAAGATAGTAGGTAAAGAAAAATTAAAATATGAATATTTTAAATATATATATTGCATCCTTAATAGTTCTCTACTGTTCTTCATTACAGAGGTTAACACAAATAACATGATTACAAGGTTTTGGCAACATAAAAGATCATCTTCATCCCTGAACAGGGAAATATTCAAAGACATAAGTCATGAGCTCCATTGGTTTAAGTGAGTTATGAATTATTCCTCTTAGGAGTCTTCTGAGCATATCTCACTATTCTCCCTGACAATCTTGACAGAGACTATTAATTCACAAGGCAACAAGAAACAATAAAACTAACTGAAGAGTGCTAACACTTAATAAAATTAAGAACATTTCTGGTGTTTTATTTAAAAGATGCAAATATATATACACTATGTTTTTTCTATCTGCCAGTAAATCCACATATGGAAAGACTTTCTACTATAATAGTAAATAACTTTTTTTTTCCTGTTTATTTGGAGTTTTTTTTCCTTGAAAGATTGTAATGAAAATACATTTTTCCCCTGGTCTAATCAATATATTCTTAAAGTATTGCCTTTTCCGATATGATAGACCACTCCTGACTGGCACTTTGATGTTACATATTTTTAGTTCAACCCTTTTGAAGAACTGTAATGGTGGAGCATGAAGTTTTTCATCAGAGCAAAATTAAGGAGAAATGAGACTAGTGATACCACTGATAAGATGTAGAAGTGACTGCTTCTTTAGTGTTTCCTCCCGGGTCAGCTTTGAATATTTGGGAAGCATGATATGTTGAAAGAAGTCAGGGTGGAGCTACGTAATGTAAGACCTGTTCAAAGAGAATAGAAAAAAATGTGATAGCTACTCAGTTCTTAAAATGTCTCTCTTCTTTCTTTCTTCTTAATTTCTATGTAATCTCTTATTTTAAATTGTTGCAGATTTCCTTCTTAGTTTGTATTTTTATAATTTAATCCTTAAAGGACATATATAAAAATTAATCGTAATACGTTATTGCAAATAAATACACACTACATTTGAGTATGCACTGAGACTTCATCAGAGAGCTAAGCATGTGTTTCAGCTTTGTTCTGAATGAAGATTTTTTTCTACCTTGGAGCTTTATCCTAGTGCTTTCCATTTCATCCAGATTCCTTTAAGCTTCCCATAAGAGATTAAGTTGCCTTTAATGGAAATGGGATAAGGTCCTAACTAAACTGGAATTACTATAAAGCTGTATACCATGTAAATCAGGTTGTCACTTAGTTTAAAAAGTCATAGATAATACTAACATGCTCTTTCCTGAGGCAATAGTATCTGATTTAATATGGTAATACTCTTACATCAAATGCAGAGGCAGACCTTCATGCATGTATTTCTGGTTTGTAAAAAGATTGCTTTAAGGTTATCTTGAATTGCCATTACATTTTAAAACAGAAATGTCAATATTGTTCTTAGGCAGAATTTCATTACTATTCCTAATATTCATCATAAATTTGCTTTCAGTAGACATTGAGGAGCTTTTAGTATATAAAGGTTTTTTTGTGTTAAAAGATTTTCATCATTAATTTACAATAAAGTGTTAAAATTGCCATTTTCACCCTCACTAACCCATGAAATCAGTTGTCTGTCTGATTTATTGGGAGCTTAGCATATTTTAGCAAATGAGATAGAGGAATAGATGCCTTGTGAGAAATAAGTTTCCATTTTACAGATATAAAAAGTCTCATAACAAATCAGTTCTGTCATGAAAATTATAAGCACAAGGCATACTGTGGATCATAAGATTTTTTTCTGAGTGTTTGTAGGCTGAATGCTTTGCTTTCATTACATCTTAGATGAGCAGAAAAGGTCATTTTTATTTATTAATATTTTTGGTCACATGAGAGCAATATGGTTACTGTCAAAATTCCAAGGAGGTATGAGATGAACCTTTTGTACCTCACAAAGAATATTAAATCATTATACCAAGTGTATTACAGGTGTGGAATGCCTCCTGTGTTAGCAGCTGATGATGAAACAATAGAGAATAGAAAACCTACAGTAAAGGAGTAGAAAGGACGGACTATAAGACTGATCACGTACTGTCTCTGAGGCATAAAATAACATCAGAGAAACCTATTGAAAATACGTCAGATTAAAGACTCCTTAGATTCACTCCTACATTAATATTTTTTGGTAACAGGAAAATATCTTCGGCATTTTTTAAGGTGAATTGCTTTAATGGATAAATGTAACATAAATATTATAAGATAATTAGTTGAAACTTGCTTTGGGAAAAAGAAGTTCCTTTAAAAACCATAAGTACTTGAAGAAACTCTGAGAAAACAATGCAGACATCTAGGATATTTTCAATAATAAAGATAATTTAAAGGATACAAAATATTTATCACAAATTCATAGAATGTGTTCTAGTTCAACATTCGGTATAAAATATGTCAGATTTAAATTTTGAACAATTTTTTTATCAGAGAAATATAATTTCTAATGTTATAATCCCTTTCTGATAAACTTCTACAAAACACCTTTGTGTCCCATTGAGCCCTTTGGATTTCAGAGCAGAAGTTACTTATCTCTTAGGGTATGGGTGAATTTCACCGAAAACCAGTACAGAAATTGCCATTCCCTGCTCCTCAAATGAGATTTCAGGCACTGCCATCTTCCTGCTTTCTCAGTTTTTAAAAACTTCTTTAGTGATGCATATGTCTTCCCTATAAGGAACACGGATCAGCTCCTCAGCTTCCCAAGGCATGGAGGGCACTGTCCAACCTAATGAGTCTGATCCCTCACATATCTGTTCTTTTTGGAGGACAAATATGGGTTTGAAAATCTATAAAGAACATTTTTCCCTTTTCCTTTCCAGGTCCAGGATACTACTTGCCTTGTTTTTCAAGGGCTAGCAAACACAGTATGCACTTTACCATTGGGTGACGTCTAATCCCATATTTTTTTAATATTTCCTAAACAAATAGAATGACACAATTCTTCTTAATCTATCAGCACTAATGCATCTACAGCATTTGGCTGAGAGTCATACATGTAGAAATAAAAGGCTCCCATATCACCGATTGAATTCTGAGATCATCAGGGCCAAGGCACATAAACATTAGCAAGGGAGTTATATGTTGTATGCTTCAGCCAGCCAAATGACATTGCTTTATGGAATTATACAGTATTTAAATTGAAACTGATTTCTAGGTGTTAGAGCATTTATTAGTGAACATTCTGGGTACAAAAGCTTTAAACACCATTATGCTGTGTCCCAGTGCTAGGAAATGAGTGTGCACTAAGAAGCCGTCAAACAATGCGAGTTACTCATTGATAACTCAGTAAGAACTGAAAATATAAACACCCAAGTAAGTCACTGTTTGCACTTCCGGGAAGTGAATATCTAATAAAACTGAGAAGTCTGCTTAGCTTTGTGTAACTGTGAAATAATCACGTATAAATAAAGAAAGAAATAAAGCAGATATATGTTTCTAGCATTTTCCTATCCCAAAAATTAAAAATAGTTTTTATTTAAATTTATCTGAAATGTCAGATTATTTTATCTCCTTGAACATAAAATCTTGTTACATTCTGAAAGCCTGACACTGTATATTATTCAGATGGATAGCACCAGTGAAGTTCACCCAGTAGGAGAAGTAGAAAATAAAAAAAAATTAAAACCAGGGAAGATAGATGTTTTGTCATCTGGCTTCATGACCATTTCTGTAGTGTTTATTCAGCGTGTTTTAAATGAAATTGGGATATTAACGTGGCTCTAGCCACTATCTGATCTGGATTAGAAAGCTCAGAATATTTCTTGTTCTTCCTCCTTGTTTCTTTTTATTAGATGCGGCACAAGGAACACAGCGCATGAGATCTCCTGACTGCGACCGGGATTTGGCACCACAGGGCCCATAGGGATGCTGTGAGGTGCCAGTGACAAGGGAGTGCAGCATAGCTATGGGCGTCTTACAGTGCTCATGAACAAGTTTCCAAGAAATCAGTATTTGTACTCTCCTGAAAAAAGGACAGCATTCTCTCCTGACGTATTTTTCAGTGCTTACCTTGGCTCATTGCCAAGGCTGATAGCTTAATGGAGAATACACTGTTTGTGTATAAAACTTTCTGTCAGCACATTTTGCTCAGACTTCTAGTTTATGTAAAGCACATTTTTAATCTTTGAGGAAGTAATCAAAATCAATCTCAAGGTGAAAAAAAAGAGAGAAAAAGAAATGTGGTCGAAGCCAAAAATGTTCAAAAATTGGAAAAGATAGTTAATTTTATTTCTTTTCTAAGTAAGTCATCATGAAGATAAAATTGTGGTTGACTGGCACTCAAACACATTACTTTAAAAATCCTAATGGTGTCAGACTTCCTTTGGTGCAAAAGGAAAAAGAGTTTCAGTGTCCATGTAATAAACACTGCTTGATTTTTCTTCTCAGTTAGTTTCTTAACATGATGGGTAATGTGATAGATACTGTTATTATTCACAAGTGTATTTATGGTTGAAGTGTGTTTTATTTTGCCTTTCATTTGCATTTGAGGAACATAGCATCTTTCTTTTTTGCTGAAGACAAATGTCAAGTTAGTATTTGTACCACATGATTTTGTTGCTCTCATGTTCTATTAAAATTAATCTCTCTCATAATCAATGAGTTCTACTATGATAAAAGAATCTGTCACTTTAATCCTTACAGTATCAAACATTCAGAAAAGTTGTGTTTAGCTACTAATATAGTATTTTAAAAGCTGACTTGCTCATCACGGGTCAAGAGATTTTCCACAAAACAAATAAAGACATACTGGTACATACTGACAAAAGGAGTAAGAAGTTAGAGAAAATCCACTTTTAACAAGAGGTTCATTGCCCTCTATACGGTAAAAAGAACATTCCCTGGACAGTCCCAGAGCACTCTTTCTTGCCTATCTCAGCAGTTACTAATACTTTGCTGAAGGTATCTCTTGAGATGTATATTGATATATCCAAAGACAGAAGATATAGAAGGGAAATAGCAGTTTGCAAATTACCCTGTAACATTTTATTTACTAACCATCACAACATAGACTTCTGAGGGCTTTCTGAAAACTGTTTCCTAAAGATTATCAATATGTTTCTAAATTGCAGTAATAGCACAGTAATTTCTCTATAAATTAATCAGGACTGGAAAGTGTAATCACAGCCCTCCTTTTAATACTCTCGAGATTCGGCTAAATTTGACCTAGATCAGTATAAGCATTTTTTTTATTTTGAAATCAGTTTAAGATTCCACAGCTGCATAAACACATATAGCTTATATCTGCTACATGAGGAACAAAGCATGGAAACGAAGAATTTCTTACAAAATTGCCCAAAGTGTACCTCTAAATTTGGATATTTGAGTAGATTGTCTGGCACTTTCTATTAACAATGCACTAAAATCCCGGTGAGTATTCTAGGTGTGTAGCCCCTCAAAATTTAATGAGCACTGTTAGTATCAATTGAGAACATGCTTCTTGATGAACCAATCATACCTTGCTGCCAGTATGGTTATATATCTTTGAAGGGCCTATTATGTGTATTTACTGCTGCTAAAAGCATTGTTTCAGTCTATATGAGATGATGAGTTTTTACATTGATGTTAATTGTGCTTTTATAGTAGTTACAATTTTCCCAGCATAATTAAAGGTAAAATAAAATGTTGACAATTCTGAGGCACAGCAAGACCTTTGTGAGGCAGCAATCATGTTAACTAGTGATGAAAATTGTGTTAAAATATCTGAGACACAAAAAAAATTCAAGATTTGAGAAGATACCAACACAATATGCTCTTTTTCTTCTCTTCAAAGCATCCCCTTTGTTACTATGTATTGCATACTGATAAGTGAAACCTGTTAACCAAATCATTTGTGCATGGCTAAAAGCTGGATAGTTTAAAAAATATTTTCTTTGAGGATAAGTTGAAGGCATCTCTTCCAGTGTTGTAAATCAAATTAATTTTCGCAAAATCAAGCTAATTTTTTTTTATTTTTAGTGCTACAGTTCCGGTTTAGCCTAGAATAGAGCTCAAAATTCACTACAAGTTCACGGCATGTGGGATCTGCTAAATCAGGACTGTTTAAAAGTGTGCACAGTAATCAGTTTAACTCAGTTCAGCAACCTGATGAAAGCTGAAATTCCTAAGAGTTAAATATATGTGTGGGAAAAATATTGACTACCCACTAGCTACACCATGTGTATCTGAGAGTGGAATTGTCTGGACTGCACTTAGCAAGATGCTGTCCCTCCTGTTCAATTCTTCCTGTCGGAAGAAATCTCCTGTCATTATACCAAGTGAAGTTTATGTTCTGTAAGTGTAAATCTAAAATAATTTTGTCACTTTGACAAAATTACTGTACCTTTACACAGAGGTAACTAAGGGTAGAATTTGATAAAACTTCTCACATTTTCATGATTGTGTCCAGTTAATTCGAATAGCAGGCTATTTTTCACAAGGAATCCTAAGTGGTTTCAAATCTCATACAAGATCATAATATTCATAAAATTATATACCTATTATTAAATGCAAGCATTTTCTTCATGATTTACCAGGAAACAGCTGAAGATGCAGTTACTCTAATAGCTGTGAAATCTGTGTTACACTCATTAGAGATGATTTCCAAGCTGTAGCACAGCTAAGACTTCAAGGATTTGCAGAGTGAAAGGCTTGCACTGCACAGCCTACAATCCTAATTTGTGTAGGATTAGGTAATAGACGATTCTGCATTTTTTTTAAATTCTATTGGCGCTTTGGCTAGTAATTTCTATTTTAGAAATCAGGAATTAAAATAAAGACTGCAGCCATCATTCTGTTATCTAAAAATTGTTCATATCATGTATTTTCAATAAGACAAATATTCCCCTTTCATGGAGCTCAAATGAAAAAAAAAATCAGATGTTTCATTGTATCAAAATGACGATATAAAAACTATCCCTTTAGCTTTATGTAACATTAAAAAGTTCTTAAGAAACTCATGTGGTTATTTAAGCTTTTACCACTAGTTTATGTGGTTCATTTTCATCTACAGTGAATTTAAGTCTAGTTTCTTCCAGAAAACACACTGACATCACTGTTTATCTGCTTATCATCTTATCAGACTGTTAAATGCCACATATTTTCTTGACCTAAGTTAATTAGACAAATGATTCTTTCAGTTATCTCATTCAGAAGTTCTTCATTTGCTGGATAGTATACCTGCTCTGCCAAATGTGCTTGTTTCATTCCTCAGATATCTAAAATATTTCCAGTATATTTTGTCAGTAATTTGAAAGGCAGAAACTTGATCAGCATCCAAATGAAAGTTCAAGATTTCTAAAACATCAACCTTATATTATTATTTCAAAATAACAATCAATGTTTAGGCACTTCATTTTTACGTGTTTTTAGATGTCTCTCTGAAGTTCTAGTAGTATTTCTAGTGTTTGTCCCCACATGGTAAGACAGCAACAAGATTTTTTTATATTCAGTTCTTGGTCTTCAATCTACTAGTTTTTTATGGTTACAGTCATTTGAAGAAATAAATATAGCAGCCTTGTGACATCTTCATCAGCTTGTAGATTATTGCTAAAATATACAAATCAGGTCTAAGTTTTTTGTTGTCTTTTTGGCTTAGCTTTTGAAAGAAGTTATTCAACTAGGGACTCATAGTTTTTTTTATTGTTGTTGTTATTAATTTTATATTCCTTCCCTCACTGAGACTGACTTCATTTTTTGTCCATATTTTAGCTCATTGCAATTAGTTTAATATGCTGTGGTATCACTAGAATTTAAAATGTTTAATATTTCCTCCCTGAGTTTTGACTTGCCTAAATTATATCACTTTATCTTTCTTTTTACAAATGTACTTTTAATGCTAGAGAGTAGAAGTGAGAGAATGAGCCCTATGACATAATTGTTGATCTAGTCTCATGCTTACACTTACAGAAAACATGCACTTATTAAATTGTGCCTGCTGCATTTTGGTATAAATCTTAATTATTCTTTTTGGCATGTGATGGTAGTTCAGAAAATTTTGGAGTGTATAGTGATGGAAACAATGAAATACTTATTAGTCTCACGGCATATTTCTAATGTAAGAGGACTTTACACAGAAAACTCCACAGCTGTAAACAAGCATTACATTGAAATAAAATTTTGCTATATTAAAATATCTTACCAGGTTTTTCAACGTTCCCTACAAATGTTATTTTGAGTTGATTCTACCTCTGACTTAGGCTCCTGGTAGTTACAGAGTGTTTGCGGAGAATTTTTGTGTTTGAGTAATGTCACAGGGTATTTTAATAATTTCCTCATAGATGCACATGAGACTTGTCTGAAATAACTGTAGATGAGCTGTACGTAGATAACTCAGATAACAGGTAACATATACTGCACTTTAACATCAGCTTTTCCTTTTCATGTTTAGCTGGTGGACAGTATTCCTTTCACCAGACTAACGAAAAACATTGTATTGACTAGTCCGTGTTGCTGTTGTTCTTGTGAACACGAACTTTTTGTTGTTGAAACATGAAAACATCTAAGTTACTCTTATATGCACATATGTACATCTCATGTTAACAGCAGTATCTGCGAAAGATTGGTGACTGCTTAGATCTCAAATTCTAGCATAGGGAACATGAGCCATACAACTGGAAAACACATCAAGTCTAGACTGTATTTTCGATGTTCACTTGCACAGAATCACAGAACTCTGAACAGCACCTCAGAGCTCAGTTTAGCTTCCCCTTTATGGTGGTTGTCAGGATTCTGAGAGAGCAAGAACATGCAGTTTTAAGGAAGAAAATGTTATTATCTGCTTTATGATGCTGATTTGTTTGGCATTATAAACTAGGCTAAATGCTTTGATCTTTTTTTTTGCCATTTGGCTTGTCGCCATTAACATCACAGATGTTCAGGTGCAAAAGCTGACATCAAATATTTTAGATTTCTCAGAATCTGAAGATTTTTTATGATTCTATTAGAGTAGGAAAAGATGTCAAAATGTATCAGAATGAGTGGTTTTACTGTGGTAAACAAACACATTATTGAAATAATAGGACTTTGATGTGAAATATAGTCCCACAGCAATAATAATCTGAAGACATACTAATGACTAATTTAGCGATCACACAAATTTCCTAAAACTTTCAAAGCATTTTGGTTAATAAGTGTCCTCCTTCAGGAGGGAAAAAAGCACAAAAAATCCCCAACAAACATTTTTTAAAGCATGAGCAGAGGAGGGCAAGACGATAAGAGGGAAAATAAATTGTTATGTCCTCACAAAGTCTTCCCTTTAACTCCTTTGTAAATACAAATAAAAAAGCCTAGCTTGTACTGCATGTACTAAACACTACACTGCTTGATGTTAAATGAAGCAGTGAAGGTCAGGAAACTTATGAGGCATATAAAAAGTAAGATTAGAAAGAGCATAGTAAAGAGAAAATCAAAAAAAGAGTTCTGCTATGGTGTAGAATGTTTTGGAAGGCCAAACCTCTTTCAGAGTACAAACTGATGCAATAAATATCAAACAAGATTTAGTACCTTTGATCCAGCAAGGCATGATAGTTTTCAGTGAATATAATTCCACAGGAAAAATGTTTTGCTGAGTTGGAATGCCAGTAGGGAACAAATGAAGCGGGACAGAGTATGTTTTGTCCAGAAATTCAGTGACTTAATTAGAATGAGAGAACTGATTCAACCATTGAAGAAAATACAACAATAAATGTTCTTTTCAATCTCCTTTCATTTGGCCATTTAAAGAAGAAGCAATGGTGAAACATTGCCCTAGATGTTTCCTGTACTGTCAGGCCTTATGCGAGGGAGATTAAACAACAGTCATTCCCATGTTTGTGGGGAGAGCTTAGGAACAGCTGATTTTCAGAAAGAAGCAAGCACCACTTTGGGTGATAAATGATTTCGCCTACTAGTTCATCCTGACTTTACATAGCTGCTGAACAATACTGCAGTGGTTTAAAGGTAGTAATGATCCAGATATCTTTAAGTGAATGAAGCTCATGAATTTCATGAATCTCTTTTGAGTCTCTTGTATAATACATCCAAAAGGAATTTGAAACAGGGCATGTGCATAAATACACACATGTTTTTATATAGACATTAAATATACATATATATAGCATGTATAACAAAATCTATAAAAACTTTTACAACATGCATTTCTTTTTCTTCAAAAGATATATTCCTTCCTAATACAGTATTGAAATACAGTACATCAGAGAGGAAACAGTCTGACACGTTCATGGAGTGTGTGGAATATAAGCTCCTAACACAGTTGATGAGTGAGACAGTTAGGGAGGGTGCCCTGTTGGACCTGCTGTTTGTGAATGGAAAGGAGTGGTGGGTGATACTTGAAAGCCATCCTGAGCACAACAAGCATGTATAGTTTTTGATTCTCACCGAACTAAGGCGGGGATCAGCAAAACTGCTACACTGGACTTCCAGAAGGCACTTTGGCTTGTTTAAGAGTCTAGTTGAAAGACTCTCTCGGGAGGCAGTCCTGAAGGACAAAGGACTCCAGGAAGGCTGGAAATTGTCCAAGAAGGAAATCTTAAAGGTGCAGGAGCAGGACATCCTCATGTGCCAAAAGACAGTCTGGTGGGAAAGACTGGTGTGGTTGAACAGAGAGCTTTCACTTGAACTCAGGAAAAAAAGAGAGTTTTCTTCTGAGACCCTTACTGTAAGAAATACATTGAGGTGCTGAATCATGTCCAGAGAAGGGCAACAAACCTCTAGATAGTAAGTCCTATCCTCATAGTGGCTGAAGAAGCTTGTGTAGTTTAGCCTGGAGAAAAGGCAGCTCAGACTCTACTCAGTGAAAAATGCACCTGTCCAAACCACGAGGAGCCAGTGTCTCCAGGGAATTGTGGGCGACAATGTCAAAGGCTTTGACAAGGTCCAGATCGACAACATCCACGGTCTTTCCTTCATGATTCATGTAAAAAGTGAAGTTAGCATAAGAAAACACAATCATATTCTTGGTTCATACTCTAAGGGGGAAAATCCTGAACTGCAAAAGAAATAAAATGTTAATTAACATCAAGAGGTAAGCAGTCAAGATGCGTGTTGAAAGACATATTTGAACAATTTTCACACAGAATAAGAACAATAAATGAGTATCCTGTCTCTGTTTTGCAGCTAGCTATATTAAACACTACTAAATAGCAATGAATCAGTGAAAATCCCAGACCTTTTTGTGATGCTTTGTGCCCTAATGTAGCAGAATCTCTTTTTGGTGAGGGAGCAGAGCTCTTGAAAAGATGTCTTGAATCTTTTTTATGTATGAGGGAGGATTTATATACTTTTTGATAAATTCTTAGCTTCAGAAAACAATGGCAGTGCACTGGACTTGAAATTAATGACCACAGAGAATATCCTCTGTATTGTTCTTTGAGCTGACATTTTAATTTTCCTGATCATTGTAACTAGTGGTCTCGCTCATAGTATGAACTACTCATTTTGTGCTTTCTAACTGTTCTTATCTTCCATTTCTTTTGCTATTAATGCCACCACAAGAACAATTTTCTCTAAATTTCTTTTTATTCTTTCTTGCTTTCTCTTTCAACCGTTCTGCCCCTTTTCTTTTCAACTACAAAAAACACATAAAGAGACATGCAACTATCCTCCTAGTTTCTTTATTTTATCGTTTTGTTCTCTTTATTATTCTAAGTCTTCAAAACAGACTAGAGATGCAGTCACTACCTCTATTTTTAATCAGAGTAGACGCTCTTTAGTTCATACTTAATTTGAATCCCTCTGGCTGTGGTTCATATATATTATGCTGGCTTGAACCAGGTTAAAATTGAATTAAGGACACTGTTGTGTTCTGAACCTGTTGAACTCAGCTGTTTTGAAGCCACATCTTTTCTTTCACCTGCAGAGAAGTCAAATGCAGACAAGACTTAATTTTGTGTCTTAGGCATGGGCCAGGCACATAAATTGAGTTTCCAACTGTCAAAAATCTGAGAAGTGGGAAAACCAGTAGTGACAGATAAGAGGGACTAGGAACAAAATTCTGAAATTGCATTATTAGAACACAGGGATTATTGGGTCAGTAGGGCACCTATGTTAACATTTATTACCAAGAAGAAATGTAAAGCAGAAATCACAATGGACAGCAAGATTTGGGAGTCATCTGTAAAGATTTTTCTTTAAGAAAATAAATGGTCTGAACTATCTTTGAGCAATTGGCACAAAAACCATCTTGGTTTATGAGGAGCAGAATTGGTGAGGAATTGTGAGTCTGGATTTTTCCTCATGTTTTAACGAGGAGAGTTAGTTTTAAGTCCATAGTTCAGCAACCAAAAAAAAAAAAAAATTGAATTTTTCAGGCTTGCTAGCATTATAAGTACCATTGAAATAATTGCTCCATTTCCAGTAGAGACTTTACATTATAATTAACCAGTAGTGATTTATATTGAAAATGAATCATATTATGGCTACTGGTCTCCTACAACTAGTGAGACAGATGGTTCATTTTTTAAAGTTATAAATATAAATGAGGATATTAATACCATTAGGAATAAACATTAGTAATATCTAGTATATTTATGATACCTTTTTCTGGAATATTTATTTTAAGTCTATTTTTGGATATAGGAAATAATATATTTTGATAGTTACCTAACAGTTTAAAGACCTTCTTTCTAGAACAAAAAGAGGTCCCTGGGATCCACCCTTCTAATTCAAACTGTTCTCTCGCAAAATATTACTTTACAGAGGTGTTTGCACTTCTCATGGAGACTGAAAAGGAAGCAAAGAGTGTGAAGGAAAAAAAAAAAGATGTAACCGTACAGTAGATTGTGGTATTTGAAAAAAATAAAGTCACTTTGGAAGATTGTAGCACAAATCACTTTTTGTACTCAGTCAAAATATTACTTTTCCAAATAAATAAAGTGATATTGAACTGGATCATTATATACTGCAAAATAAATGAGATGTATGTTCATGTTTATTGCTGAGAGTTTTGAGGACTTGTAGTACAGCCTAGATATTTTTCTCTTGGCTGATGAGAGCTGTTTTCTACATGTCTATGCAATTCACTTCTATGCCAAACACAGGTATTTGTACTGAGTGTGTCTTGGGAGTTAATTTCCTTTGTAGCACCCTACATTGTGCTGTGTTTTAGGCAGGTGAACAAAAGAGTGTTGATAACACACTGATATATTGGCTATTGCTGAGTAGGGCTTGCACAGCATCAATGCCTTCTCTGTTTCTCCCTCTGTCTCCTCAATAAGTAGGCTGTGAGTGGGCAAGAGACTGGGAGAGACAGAGCTGGGACAGGTGATCCAAACTGACTAAAGAGGTCCTCTGTGCTACACAACATCATGTTTAACAACAAAAACAGTAGGAAGTTCTTTGAAAGTAGCCATTGCTTGGAGACTTGTTAGGCATCTGTTTGTAGGTAGTGATTTTTCCATCACTTGTGTTTTTCACAGCTAAGCCAAAGGTTTTACCATGTCAGTTGCACCTGGAGTCAAGGCAAATCTCAAGAACAAGTCCAAGTTACCTCTATAAAGATCACATAACCTAAATGTTTCCTTCCCTTGATGCCTTGGGTTTTAACTTTTATATTTTTCAAATTCTGTACTGCCTAGTGTATAACTGAAGTGTCTTGTACCCTGTTAACTTCTGCTCTCTCATGCTAGGTACACATAAAAAAGCCTCTCGAGGCTTGCTCTTCAAGGACACCCAGACTGTCCTAGGCCCAAAAAGTATAAACCAAAAGCCTCTGAGAGGGGGGCAAGTTTGGGGAAATTACATCATTAACTGAAGCTTTAATTGGAGAATTAACCCTGATATGCAAATGGATCAAACTTATAAAAGTGTGAAGAACTCGTGACTTGTTGTCCATCTTGGGCTCCATTTTGGCAGTAGCCTCTGGACTCCCCAGTGTGTACTTTTGAAGGCCCTTCAAATAAATACTTACCTTTTTTCCCTGTCTAGTCTCTGTTTTTAGGTGGCCACTTCAGGCATCACCCTGTTTCAATAACCAAACACTAGCTGATACAAGAATTTAAGCCATTAATGAAGGTCAAATTCAACCCATATTGACTAATTAGCAAAGAAAAATAATTAGTTTAGGACCTTCAAATTGGGGTCAAAGGTGTAAAGCAACTTCATGTCCTAAAAAATAATTATACACTCAGAGCGGAGGTAGGATTTATAATTGAATTGTCTGTCCTGGTTAATTAGATAATTAGTGTGTACCAGGATCATTGCATACTGTGGTAATATATGAATAAAATAACTCAGAAGGATATTTTGAAATTTAATAGTGCTAGTTCAAATGCATATGTTGTTCAAATAATATATGCAATACTGAATTTGGGGTGAAGATGAAGGTTTGTGACTTTGGAGGTTGGATAATGAGATAGCCTTCATACAGTTGTATTTCTGGCTTAGCAAATTCTCAATGGTATTGAATTTCATTGAAAGAGCTCTCGGGATATGTCTACCAAGGACAGTGCTCAGATGTAGGAGAGAAAATTCTGCCCAAGTGCTCTAATATGCTGAAATCTACAGCATTCTTGGGCATGAGGGAACAGTAACAGACTTTTAGAAAACAGTAAACAGGTGGAAAACTTTGTCATTATGTCACTTGAACCAAAATGGCAAGCACTTTAAAAAACAAAAACTGAAACTTTATTTATATATAAAAGATCCTAATCTATGTTGTAGCTTTATGCTTTTTTTTTTTTTTTATCTTGATGAACTGGACATCATACTGTACTACGAAGGGTTCATAGTTTAAAGTAAAATTACCATTATGAATGAATGGATACAGGCATATTGGGAAGTTTGTAGAAAGACCAATCTTAACATAAGTTAACTATTAAATAAGCAGGGCAAAAAGTGACCAGGCTGTATTATGCCAATGATGGAGTCATGCTGTATGTTCAAAAATTTTCATTAGAATCACTTTAGTGAAGCAACGCTATCAATGACAAACACAAAATCTACATAAAATAAATGGCACATAAACGAAAAATATTACAATATTAGTTTTATATCAGCTAGGAGAGTTACATATTTCAGTTGCCACAGAAATTATTTAAAAACTCCACAGCAGAAGACTAGAGAAAACGAGAGCTACCTCCCAAAAATATTTAACAAAGGTCAAAAGAAATCATCATTTTGCAAGAATAAGGTGAGGGAGTTATTTAAAAATAAGAAGCCACTCTTCAAAAAGACAAAGGCATTTCTAAGTGAAGAAAAAAGGGTCATGATGTCTGCGGTATTAAATGATAAATGTAATAAAAATATCCAAATTGATTCTGACATACAATTTTACAAAATACATAAAAACTACCATTACCGTTTCAGGGCCAAGAAATGAGCCAGAGAGGTTCTAGTCTCAGTAGATGATTAAGGCAGCAAATAACAAAATAAGTCCTTAGAGGAACTGAGGAAATAGAAGCCAAATCTTTCATTTCTCTTTCTTTTCTTTTCTTTTCTTTTCTTTTCTTTTCTTTTCTTTTCTTTTCT
>VZRV01006896.1:457880-643951 GCA_013398115.1 Falcunculus frontatus | reverse complement strand
CCTTCCCAAACCTTCCCAAACCTTCCCAAACCTTCCCAAACCTTCCCTTCCCAAACCTTCCCTTCCCAAACCTTCCCTTCATTGTTTTTTAGGTGAGTATTCAAATGTTGTCCAAGACTGAAGTATTTACAAAAGAGATTATGAAACAGGTTGACCAACTGTAAATGGTTGCCCATGTTTTCTATATTTATCTAAGAACTCTAAAGGAAATCTATATTAAGTGCTATGAAATTTCATATCAAAAAGCACAAACAAAAAAGCTACAAAAAATGCAACATTGATTCTAAGGACTGAAATATGACAAACATCATAGGTGCTTTAAAGAAAGGATTATGTAGATTTGCAGAACAGTATTGCTTAGTAAACCTCACAAATGTACATGCCAAATTAATCAAAAGCTGCAATAATGGATGTTGTTAGCAGACACGTATTAGCAGGATAAATGGCACAAGGCTTAACTGAATGTTTATTAAAAAAAGAAGAGTCATGCATTACATATTTTTGGGTTTCTTTGAAGACATCAATAAAGGTGCATAAATTCTATCTTGTTGGCAGGGTATCTGCAAGGTCTGTTTATGAAAATTCCTTCAGGAAATTTTGCAGGAATATATGATGTGATACAATATGATATTATTATATGAAGACAAAAATATAACTACATGAGTAGATCAATAATTGGCTAGAAGCTTTGACTCAGAGGCGAGGAGTGAAAATATATTTTTCAAAATGAAAGAAGGCCTCTGCTTTTGCACATGATGTTCAACAGATTTGGAATTAATCTTAAAATTGGTCTGAATAATGAGGTGATAAAATATGTTGGTAATTCAGTACAGTAAGAAGGAAATCCCACTGTGAAAGATTACAGGAGTAACTGCATAATCATGTGATGTATACAATCCAGACCAGATTAACTGTGAAATGATACAGTTGGGAAAACTTCACACAAAGCAAATGGGCACTGAACTGACCTTTGTCCTCAGAAGTGAAATCTTTTCTGTTATAGCAGATTGTTCCATAAAAATGCCACCTCGGTACTCAGTAGTGGGCAAAGTACAAATGAAGTGCTAAGTTCTAATCATGAAAGGGAAAGAAACCAAATCAGAACATTGTAATCCCACTGTATAAATAAATAAATGTAAAGATCTGAAGACTCACAAGTGTCACAATATTCTGGCTTTGGCTTGGGTAGAGGTCATTTTCTTTACGGTGGATAACATGGGGCTGTGTCTTGGATTTGTGTTGGAAACAGTGTTGATAGCACAGGGATGTTTTAGTTATTGCTGAGCAGTGCTTACAGCGTGTCAAGGCCTTTTCTGCTCCTCACAGCACCTCCAGTGAGCAGGCTGGGGTTGCACAAGATGTTGGTAGAAGACACAGCGAGAACAGCTGACCCCAACCGACCAAAGGGATATTCCAGACTACATGACATCATGCTCATAATAGAAAGCTGAGAAAGGAAGAAGGAAGGCGGGGGGATGTTTGGGGTGATGGTGTTTGTCTTCCCAAGTCACTGCTATGTGTGATGGAGCCCTGCGATGCTTTCCTGTTTATGTCTGAATACATGCCTGTCCATGGAAAGTGGTGAATGAATTCCTAGTTTTGCTTTTCTTGTGTGCACAGCTTTTGGTTTCCCTACTAAACTTCCTTTATCTCAACTTCCTTACAACTCAATTTCCTATTCTCTCCCCCATTCCAATGTGGAGGGAGTGAGAGAGCAGCTGTGGGGTGATGAGTTGCTAGCTGGGGCCCAATCACGGCACATGAGTATCAGGAAAGGGTGAATAGGAGTTAATCTACTATCTCTTCCATATCACAACATGGGAAATGCTAATAAAAGTAGTAGGAGGCAGGCTAGAAACCAAAGTGAGTTCCTCTATGAAGTTAGGTTGTGCTACTCTTTGCTATTGCATATTGCTGACTAAGACAACTTACAGAGACTGAAGAGGAGACTAAATAATTTCATGGAACAGTCCTCCATCAGGGTTACAGAAGTTGCATCTGGCTCTGGATTGCCCTAATATGCAACTTGTTGAAGGTTAGCAGAAAATTCAGAAAACGCTTTCTCTAGTTATCTGCAGTAGCTTTTACTGGAGGCAGATGATCCTGTTGGTCCAGTACAGTTGTTCCTAAGGAGATTTTGTGGGTTTTTCATTCCTTCATCAACCATGATTTGGTTGAAAACCAAAATTTTTTCCTGTACTCCATGGTAATGCAGTGATGAGGTGAAATTCTGTTCCAAATCTTTCAGTAGCAAAGTCTCAAAATATGTTCAAATGGACTTTACATATCCCTGAAAAATACCATCTAGACATACACTCTATGAACCATAATTAATACAGTCACGCCTATGCCACTGTCGCCCATGGTAGGCAACTCTCTTGCTCATAAATGCAAGAATTAGTGAATTTGTGAGATGGTGAATTCAGGAATCAATGTAGTAGTGAATTAGAAGCTTAGCAAATTAGACCAGTCTGTCAAAAGAAGATTGCCTCCTCACACAATTACACTCGATACACATTTTATGCAAGGAAGGACCTGGGACTCTCGGTGGGTGGCAAGTTGACCAGCAGTGTTCCTTGTGATCGAGTGGGCCGATGGTATCCTGGGGTGCATCGGGAAGAGTGTGGCCAGCAGATCAAGGGAGGTGATCCTGCCCCTCTTCTCGGCCCTAGTGACGCCACATCTGGAGTACTGCGTTCAGTGCCGGTCTCCACAGTTCAAAGAAAAGGAGCTACTGTAGAATGGAGATGATTAGGGGTCTGGAGCATCTCTCTTATGAGAAGAGACTGAGGGATCTAGGTATATTTAATCTAGAGAAGAGCAGACTGAGAGGGGACCTCATTAATACATATAAATATCTCTAAGACATTCATCAAGACAAAGGTGCCAGACTCTTTTCAGTGGTGCCCAGGGACAGGACAAGGAGCAATGGCCATAAACTAAAACACAAGAAGATTCACCTCAACATCAGGAAGAACTTCCTTATATTGCAGGTGGTAGAGCAGTGGAACAGGCTTCTCAGGAAGGTCATGGAGTCTCCCTCTATTGAGAGATGCAAACCCCACTAACCCGCTCCAGGTGACCCTGTCTTGGCAGAGGAGTCAAATTAGATGCTCTCCAGAGTTCCCTTCTAACCTTAACCATTCTGTGATTCTGTGGTTATGTGTATTTTTTTTTCCCTTTATACTGATAAGTAAAAATCTTAGGTAGAATTTAAAGTAGAAATAGATGTAATTGAAAGAAAAAACCTCCATAATTTCTGAAAGAGTACTGCCAAAATAAACAATTAGTGAAAGTCTGGGATTTTTTTTTCACTTACCATATAACTGAGAGCCAATAAATTAAAAAACAGTTTTAAAAAATGGCTAACACAGCTGTTGCCACCATCTTGTGAGGAGATACTGCTTTAAGAAAAGGTTACAAAACATACAGTCGAAACTAGATAAGGACAGATTTTACAGAAAGCTAAACAACTTCCAACAAGAGAAATAATTCCATTTTGTACTCTAAAAGCTGAAGCAGTGGAGCTCATGGTAGTAGAGCTATATTCTATATGCTATGAAGTGAATTATGAAGTATATTTTTCAGAGAGCCTGTGTGGGCAGAGGACAGGCTGACTGATCTTACAGGGCTATTTCATCTTTAAATTCTTCCATTTTAAGATTAATGGTCATTGATCTGGCTGCATACACACTGTTCTTTTCATATCAATGTTATAAACTACAACAATTGGATTACTGTCAACTGCTGAAATTCTGTTCAGTGGATCACCTTTCCTTGCATTTTTTTTTGCTTGAATATTGCACATTTTTGCTCTGTGGAGTTTTTTCCTCTTTTTTTTTAACTTGTTGAGAAACGCCTAAATGACATTTTTTCTGCGAGGAGCAATGCGTGTAAGATAATGTTTGTTTACAAATTGTAATAGAGCTTCTTTCTGTCCCTGCATCAGAGTGTAATCACCATAAAGTACATGAACCTACGCAAACATATCCTTAACATGTGACCTATCTTTCTGATGACATTTTATTTTAGAAGTGTTCTCATTATGTACTATGAGGACGGCTGGAAGGCTTGAAATAACAAAATTCTGTCAAAATCCTGGCAGCATAAGTCACTGCATTAAGTTTCCTCATTCAAAGGACATGCGCATACAATACAAGGTACATGACAGTCATAAGGGGACAAGGTAAGAAACCTACTTTTGGTCTTTGGAGCTAACATAAGAGGATTTGCAATGACAGTCATGGTCCTCAGCTGATATAAAATTTCAGGTTATTTGTATCAATTAACAATTAACCTGTACACTGCTTGAAAGGAGTCATTCTAATGACACTAATACTAAGAAAAATGGACATTTCTTTCATCCTTAGCAATGGTCTTCCTATGCAGTGTTTTGGGACTGGGACATAGAGACAGCTGACGGCAGTGCTTTTGTTTTCCTATTTTAGGCGATAGATTGTGGATACATTCTTCCATTTAGAAGGCCCTTTTCCGTGTATTGCATTTCCAGTCATATTAATACCTTCAAGTGTCATACTGATATCACTGAAATGAGAGTCCTGAGTTTGATCTGAGAATGATGTTTGCCAAGTCATAATCATAGCAATCACAGTAGGTGAGCTTAAAATAAGCACCTCTTGTGAAGCTGTGAAGTTGTCCTATAGAAATATAACAGACATGGGACAGAATTAAGAGCAACTCCTCCTAAAAATAGTGACTGTTAAGAGGAACAGGTTTTTTTAATTGCAGCCATTTTTGGAATAATTTTCTAGAGAAACCAGGGATGACAGATGTCAAGAAGACGCCACACTATCTTGCATGTGGACATCTGTTCTGGGTTGCCAGGATGCAACACTATTCATCACCAATATTATTGGCAGATTTATCACTGTAAATTCTAATCCTTTTCTAGCATCTGAAAAAACCTGTGTGTGCACATTTGAGAAAGTTATATGTTTCCTTTTATTGAGCAAATGCACCTGTTGTTTTGCAAACATATTTCCAAATAATCTGCAAATGTGTTCCAAATAAATCTTATGATAAGTCAAGCATCTGAAAATACCTATATCCAAGATCAGCCATAAATATCTTTATTTGGATTTATATAAGAATGTAAGTGTGCATGAATATATTCTCTTTTTTTTCAAGGTAGTTAACAAGATTACTTTTTAACTTGTTACTTGTTACTACTGTTACTCCCAAACCTTTATATCACCAGAAACTGATATTCAGTAGAGTAACTGGGGCAGTCAGTTACTCTTCCTAAATGATGTCGTGTACTTATTACAGCAATATTGAGTTTCCTGGCCTGTGTGCTCTTGGCACACACTTTTTCTGTCATAAGAAATTGTTTAAGTGTTCCATGGAGGCACAAAATAGGTCCACTCCCTCAGAAAAAACAAAGCTGCTCTTCTATTACATGAGGAAATTTTTCCAGTTACTCCTGTAATCTCCATTATTAGTTTGGAAAAGTAACACCAGATTCATCTAATTTTATCCTAGCTTACATGACCATTTCTACTTCTGTGCTTGTGTAAAAATAGTCTTCTTGCTCTTACTCAGTAGCTTTCTTTATTGTTTCACTTTCCCACTTGCCAAGAGAAATCTTTATGAAAATTGACTGCTATCACAAATTTTATTGGCTTCTCATTTGCTGAAAAGTTTCCTGAGGTGACTAGGGTTTTCTTTCTATATGTGAATAAATTCAGTCATTTCTAGTATTAAGTACTTGGTGAATTGTTTCTATTAAGTGTTCAAAACAGTATCAAAATAGGCTTTCAATATTATTTTTATGCTATATTTCATTGAAGATATAATGTGTCAGAATTCCTATAGCTTTACTTAAATAATGCTACATTTTTCACCTTTTAGAAGTAAGAAAATTATGAAGTAGATTATTCCTATCAGTGCCTGAAGTAAGTGAGAGGAAATATTTTATAACAGTTAGAGACAAAATGGCTGAAAGGAGGTGAAAAGAAACTTATTAGGTGAAGGAAACAATGCCATTTTAACTGAGAAGTGACCAAGAAGAAAAGAGGTCCTGAACAGCATCAGAATTTAGACAGGAAATCTTAAAACTCTAACCCTGTTCTGGAAAGTGTCCCATACTGGTGCGAATCAGATCTAACGTGTGAAATTAGCATCTTGACCAGCAATGATAATTCAGGAAGTCCTAACATCTAAGTCACTAGAAGCAAAACTCTCTACTTTCTCCTTTCCCATCCAGCAATCTCAAAGTGGCAGAGGGAGAAGGATAAGGTGGTATTAGTGATAAGAAAAAGAGGATTTTATGTCAGGTGATTACAGGTAAATCTTATTGACCTGTGTGTCCTTTGTGCTACTGCGGAAGGCAGCCATACATCCTCTGAGGATTCCTTTATGACTGCTATTGTCTTAAGGCAAGATAAAGTCTTTTTCCCACTGCAGTAGCACTAAAGGGAATCACAAGAACTCAAGAAAAAGGCCGGTAGGTTTCAGTAATAACAGACAGTTTTGTTATGTTCTTAGACTGGGATTTCCAAAACACTGAAATTTAGTCTTCATGGGAAGTAGAAATAGTAATTTTTACAGGTTGTATAGGACCCTCCTACTTGTTAATGAAGCTCTCCTTTCTTATTTAGTGCTCAGTTTTGTACTGGAGTAGCTTCACAAGAACAAATATAACTGTTGTTTGTGTCAGTTACCATAAAATGTCATATTCCTCAGGGTAGTAAGGGAGTGGCTTAATACATGCAATGATTAGCTGTCTTCTTTTAAAACTTTTCTCTGTATTCTCTCTATTAAAAAGCTAGTTGGGATTTCCTTCTATTTTTTGTTTAGAGTGTAAATGATGAGTAGAAAATTGAGAACTACTTGTATTCATAAATTTGTCTACTAGATTTGTTTAGAGATAATAGGTATATAAGAACATAGAAATCGGTGGATTTTAGTTTTGCTCTTAGATGTATTACATTAAGTGTGTTATAATGGGACAGCAACTATGCCTGACCTTTGTTTGGTGACTGATAGCACTAAATATCCACAGTCTGAATCTAAGGAAAATGGACATTGAAGTTGAAAATGCCTGAGTGGCTCTCAGCAATGGTCAATGAAACTTATTCTTTTTAACTTCATGATAAAAATGGTTGTTCTCAAGTCAAGCATTTCATATGCTTCAAGAACTTGACAGAAAATGACAGTTCATAAGGGGTTCTCTTTTATTTTTGTGTTCTGAAGTGTCTTAAATAAAACTGGAATGACATATCACTACAGCAAAGATGGAATTACCCTTATTCCAAAAAAATCCAAAAGCATAAACTTCCAGGAAGTTTATGCTTTTTTCATAAGGTTTTCATATAAAAAGAAACCTTACCAGAAGAGTCTAATATAGATTTCAGAGACACTGAGTGGCAAGACTGAAACCTCAAGTGAAAAATGAAAGAAAGATTATATGGTGGATGGCATTTTAAATGCATGAATGACAAAATATGTTAGAAAAAACCCAGAATTGGTATGTATGCCAGAGATGAAATGCACTGTCCTAACAACAAAAGTCCAAGAGTTAGTGCAACAATCAAGTCTGACTTGACTGAAATCATCATTTTGCCTTCCTGTATAAATAACTCTTTTAATGGTATAGCTTCAGATTTTCAAAATAGTTTCTGACCAAACCAGTTTGTACAGTCATCTTAACTGGCCTTACCAGATCAGGAATAGTACTATTATTGTGACATCATTTCAATAAAAATTGGTGTATCATTTTTATTAGTCTGCTATTACCAGGATTGAAAAAGGTAATAGGAAAAAGGAAATGTATGCTCATTAATCCACGTCTGATCAATTCTTCAGCTGTGTTTTACCCACTCACCCTTTCTTTTCATGTAGGCCAAAAAACATCAGTTTTCATTGTTTAATTGCAAAACAATTTCATCAAGACAAGTGGGGAATTAGCTTTTAAGAAATGAATAAGGCCAAATGTATAATATTCATTCCCAGCTCATAACTAGATTGCTTGCCTTGAGAAAAAAATGCAAAAACATTAAAAAAAGTTGGAAGGCCACAGAAATTATAACACTTGATTAATTAAACTGAATTTCAGAGTGAAGAAATAATGTATATTCTATTGGAAGAAGGAACCAATTACTCTGTTATAAGCACCCAGATTAGTTAATAAATGCAAATACTGTGTTGCAGGAGGAGCACTCTTTTATAGTTATTGCACCTGAACAAAAATTAAATTAACTGTGACCATAGTGCCTGAAGATACACATTTTCCAAAAAAGGAAGGATTTCAAACTGCTTTCTTCACATAATGCAGGTATAGGCTGTTTGAATCCACAGGTGGAGACAACTGACTCTAGGTTTAAAAATTATCTGCTGCATCCAGAATTTTGCAGTTTCAGTCCTGAAACTTTGAAAATTCTTGCTATTTCCTTTCCCCCCTGATGTTTTTAATACTATGATAGTACATGAATGTAAATGGGATATTTTAAGGAGGGAGTCCTCACAGTTTATTATTCATAGGACTTCTATAAACTGATGTCTTAGGAGACAATTTCATTATTAGGAAATAAGGAGTTTTCTCTGTGATTATGGCCTATTCAGATGGAAAATTGAAAATTATTGGTCCATATTTTATTGTCTCTGAATTACTTTACTTTTTGGTACAAAATCTTTTTAGAAATCAGTGAAAGCATTTCCATTTATCTGAATGCACAAAGGTAGAATGAGGAATACTCAACTGCGTTTAAATCTATGAAACTACAGATTGAAAATGTGGCCACAAGAAGAATCACTTTTTTTTTGTGACTGTTCTGCAGAAACTGGTGATGCTTTTAAATATTTCTGAACTTGCTTAGCAACATGGAAACAACTCTAACCTCAAAAAAACCCCCTAAACCACCAAGGCTACTTGTGAAGATAAGTAACAATGAAAATCAAGGGGAAAGAAAAATATGGGTTGAGCAAAAAACCCACCATTGGGGACCAACCCTGTATTGCAAAGAAATGAAACTGAAAATGTTTGGGATATTTTAACTGAGGGGGGTGGGCATTGACACAACTATTCTGGTGTAAATAAGCAGAAGAAAAAACTAAACTTCTCTCCTATTCTCAGAAAACTAATTTAAAACCAAAAATGTCTTTCCTTTTCACAGATTGCAAAGACATATCTGAAAAATAAAAAAAAGACAACAAATTCCATAAAACTGAACCAAAGCACTCAGTATTTATTAGTCATTATGACTGTTAAATTGTTCGTTAAATAAGATTACACTTCTTATATTTTATACTCATCCTGCTGTTTGAAAAGAATTTAAACTCAAATCTTTCCAGATTAAAAGGAAATTAAAGGATGATAGCATTTTTTTCTGAAGTGAGCTTGATTATGCAAACCACCCAGATAAACATGAATGCTTTTATACATTTTATTTTGATGCTTTTAATTTTTTTTTCCAAAGAAAAGAAATTTTGAAAAGATGTCTGTATTGACTTTGCCAGAAATGTCTCATAAAACGTTTGTTTGAAGTTTCAGTGAAGCATTTTTTTTCTAAAGAAAATTATGATTAAAGTGATTTCTGCCAAGGTTACCATGTTCTTGATGATCAAAAAGAAAGAGCATGTCACAACATAGAGAGGGGGTGAGTGAAGGAGAAAAAGGGGATGCAGAGCAGCGTGGCTGCTTGTGAGTGAGCAGTGGAAAGCTCAAGAGATCTGTAGCTGGGGACCATGCTTTGGCCATGCATGAGCAGACACAGGGATGGCTATGAATGAGAGAGGAGAATGAGCTGCTGGAGCTGTGACATCTGGGCTCAGCTCTGCATCTGCTGACTGCAAACCCTGATATTTCTATATTCATGTGCTTTTCAGTTCTCTCTGCGTACGGCTGGAGGAGATGTAATGCTCAAAGAATACAGGTTGAACAGGTTTGCCTAAAAAACCCTAAATATTGCGCAAGAATTCGAGCAGCAGAAAGCATTCCTCAAGTTTGTGACGTTTTCCCCAACGTCAGTTTACAAAGCCTCTGTGTATGGAGGCCTAAATTCCAAACCCAGTGTAATCCAGATTTTGACCCTCCAAGAAGAAAAATAATTTGATATCTCAGGGTACTTTGCAAAATCCCTTGTGAAGTCTTCAACTGTTTTCAAAAGTAGCTGTCAGTCCTTGCCTGCTCATTTGTAGAGGAGAGATTGGTTTGGTGGCACAGCTAACAATGTAGGACTCTGCCTTTGCGTCAAGGCATTGCTACACAGTGCTCAGCAATGCTCTGCCCCATAAAAGAAGATTGATGTTCTCATGGGTTTAGAAGGTGAGAGCTGCTTACAGAATGTGAAGGGGGAAAACTTTCAGCTTTGTTTCTAAATTATGAAATAATTAATGTTTATCTTGAAGCTATAGCACTTCTACTTTTAGCAAATTCCAGGGATCTTAGGCTTCGCAATAGAAAGAAGTTTCCAGCTTTCAGTTTGTTGATAAAGGTTTAAAGCTGTGATCAATGAGTAAGATCAAAAAAAAATCTTTGACACCAAATGTTTAAAAGCAGGGGAGCTCTTTACTCTGGTGTTTGTAGCGAAACAGTTCATCTCTCTAAGTGAAACTTAATTTGTACTTATTAGCACTCAGACATTATGGTAAGATGTTTATTAGAGATACTTAGAGCAGATGGAGGTAAAATTAGACCGACAGTTTCCCTTTTTTTTTTCCATGATGTCTATCACTCCTATGAGTAAGTACAGGAGTAAAGGCTTACAAATCTGTGTTCCTCAGCCCGTTTGAACCAAATACATGTAATGTCGGTGTGATACTCCTGTAAACACTTTAGATGAAGCAGACACAAAGAACAAAACTGTGGAATGTCATAAGGCCAGCTGGAAAATTATCAGACAGCAAAAACAATCTGCTCCATGCTGCTATACTTTAAATGCTGAAGCCCAGTTTAACTTATCCTCTCTTCACAGGTGCTGAAAATACATTGTGTATTTTTCTGTATACTTCTGCTTAGTGAGTACACAGAGGAGAGATGTCTTCCGAAAGTCTCTCCCTTCGATGTTACATCCTATGTGTGTTGACCCCTGCTGACAAGGCGACTTATCTTATTGGGTGGAATTCAGCCAGAAAGAATAACCTGTGGAAGCCTTTCCCAAACTCTTCGGAGAAACTTAATGATGTGCAGGACTGCTGCTCCTCCTGTGCCTCCAGACATAGGTGATGGCACTTCAGGGGTGGAGAGGAAGGTGTAGGTCTGGGTCAAAGCCACTGGCACTCATGGGATTCTTGCTATTGACTGCTGTGTGTTTGAGGTCAGGAGTTTTATACCTCTCTAGCAAAACTTTCCCACAGCTTGCCCCTTATGTAAAAACCACCATACTAGGCCAGGATAAAGGTCTTCTGCCTCTTTCTGTGACTTGTGATAAATGATCAGGAGTATGGGAAGCAGAGAATACTTCTCTCCTGGCTCAGGTATCTGGTTGATGGTGGTCCTGAGACTTCTCACTCCTGAGGCTGCAGCCACAGCATCATGTTCAATACATGGGCATTTCTTCCATGAATTTGCTTAATAATTTTTGAACTCTTCATATTTATTTCCTATAACAATGATTTCCAAAGACCAATTATACATATGTGGAAAACAGTTCCACATAAGAGATTTGCTAGTTCTACAGCAGCTATACAACGAATTCTGATGAAAAATGGAGAATAAATGTTGTTTATTCATTTTTTTTGCAAGACATCCAACTTCCTATATGCTGTGTATATGTTACAATCTTCACAGTTTCTCTAAACTAAAGACCAGGGAATACATCATTTTTGTCAAATAGAAACTCCCCATATATCTAATCTGTTCCATTAGTTTGCACCACTTCTGGATTTTCTACATGATTTTGAGAGAGAGATGGCTAAAGCTGTAGCCAATATCCAAGATTCAGACCCAACAAAGATTCAAATTACAACATAAAAAAATAATTTGCTTGCTTTGTTGTTTTTTGGTTTTTTTTTTTTTTTCCAACTAATCCAAAACATCGTACTTGGGCTTTTGACTACTTCTGAATAACAAGCTGATATTTTCATAGAACCATCCATAATGACACTAAGACCTCTTTCCTGAATGAATGACATGTTAATAGTTCTTCCAAGCTTATCATTGTATATGTGTAATTGTGACTGCTTTTCCCTTTATGAGCATTATTTTGCATTTATCAGTGCTGGGTCTTGTCTGCCATTTTTATCACCTATCATTCAAAACTGATTCCTCTGAGTATCTTTACAGTCAGTTCTAATTTTGTACTCTAAATATGCTGTTCTTACCTCCTTATTTCCCCTTTTCCACATTATTTATTATTAGTTTGAATAGTATTATGCACAGCACAGATACCTGAAGAGCTCTGTGGGAAATCTCCATTGTGAAATATTTATTTCTTTGTATCTTTGAGTTCCTATTTTTCTCTATTTCTCCCTGAAAACCTTGTGTTACAAATCTGAGACAGCTACCACCCTCTGGCAATGAGGATCTAATCTCTTTAAGAACTTCTTTTAAGATAACTTATAAGTTTATTGGAAACCTAAGTATCATCCTAATAAATTTTATCCAAAGGAGGTCATAAAACTTCAACTGGTTTTGCTTCAAGACTTTCTGCAGTGAAATCAGTGTTGAATCTTCCTCAGAATGTCCCATATCAATGTACATAGGCCTATTCCTACATGGTTTCTACCAGCTCGTTCAGTACAGAAATCAATGCTTTTGGTCTATAGACCTTTTTTATTATCATATGCAATCTAGTCCCATTCAAATAATGATTTATTCATGGCAAGCTAAAATCTGAGAGTTCTTTATTTGAGCTCTTTTGGAGTTTAGGCATCAATAATATTTTATTTCTGATTGTTTTGGGATGGATTTTTGTTTGGTTGTTCGTTTGTGGTTTTTTGGGGTTTTTTTTCTGTTACATTTCTGTTCATTTCAATGTTTTGTTCTCAAATCATTCTACTGACAATTCCATGTCACTTCCGTATTTCATCAAAATTCTCCGTTATAAATTAGGATACGTAGTGAAGATCTTATGCTCTTCTACAGTGAATCCCAGTATGAAAAAATCTTGTCCTTTTTCTGACCTAAACCTCTATGAATTGATATGAATCATCCTACAGCTTCAGAATATCACACTGCAGACATACGTATAGAATATCTGGATTTAAAGTTAAACTTTTTAATATATTTATATATAAATACATTGAGAATGCATTTAGAATCAACAAAAAAGGTTGGATTAAATTCATTAGTACCTTTTGTTTACTATTTGCTTGTAAGATGTAACTTCAGGTTAGAGAATTTGCAGGGCTCCTTTGGTATCCTAGAAGTATGGCTGAAGCGTGATATCTCTTTTACATTCCTATCACATTTTGAAAGATATCCAGGCAATGCTGTTCAGAAACACAGCGTACAATTTGCAGAAGACTCCACTCTACCTCTTGCATAATAAATACTTGTGACATTAATTCCTTCTGCCACTCTTTGTTTCCTTTTGTCAACACAACTGTTGATGCTCTGCTTCTTAGAAGTTAACTTATCAAAAATGTTATTTCATATTTAAATGGCCTGCATACTAGCTCCATGGAAGAAAGGTACATCATTAGCAACTAATGGTGTCACAGATACTAGATCACTATAACTGCCTTGACAGGACCCAGTAGTACCATTCCTTTTGAAACAGGAATTACAAATCTGATCAAAATATTATTAGTACTAATGCTATTCTTGACCCACATAACAACCCTTCAACCTTTATATAAGAAAAAAAATAGAGAAATTCTTTCTTCTTAGAGGGAGCAACAAAGACAGTCCAGATCTACTTCATGCTGCCTTTTCCACTACACTCTTCTTTGGATTTCAGCTTTGCTTTTTACTCAATTACAACATTATTTTGTGTTTTTAATGGCTCTGAACTGTCTGTGACTTTCACCCAGCAGAAACAACACTAGTGCATTGGTACTCATTCTCTTATATTCACTAGTGGCCCTAGTAGGTGTTTAAATAAAACTGCATAATTTAATGTCTCCTATATTTACCTGATTAACTTCACATGAAAATAAAAATAAAAACAAAAACAAACAACTCCACCCAATAAACCAAAGCCAAAAACCCCTCCAAACAAACAAACTAACAAACTAAACCTCCAAAGGTATCAAAGAGCATGATATGTGTGGTTGCACAACAAATGACTGACACAGCCCATCACCTAAGTTTTCTAATCCTGCTTGTTGTTAATATTCAGCTTTTCTCTGGAGTGTGGGTTATGAGGGTTTTTGCTTGCCTTCTTTCACTGAATTTTAAGTCAAAGAGTGGGTCACTGCAGGTGTCATTATATGAAAGAATATAATCTGAAAAATATACATCTAACTTTCATAACTGTAGTAATTTTTTTCTCTCAGTAATTTAAATAATAACTTGTCCTTAGAGAATTATTATTTTTTTGTGAATAAAACTATGACATATTTGAAGTCTTGGCTTTCAGTTCTAGAGATTTTAAATTAAATCCCTGTTTTGATACATATTCTTTTATAATTCTGAAATGATGTGTTATCTCCTGATATGACTCAGAGTTATACATTTCCATATCTAGTTATTCTTGCTGCTATTCAGAGCATTATGAGAAGATAATTTCAATACTCAGAATTTTGCCAGCAGCACAGCCAGGTCTTTCTATTTTCTAAGTATTTAACAATAGTATATTTTTGACAGTTGTTGCAACAGCATTATTCATAGCCAGAAACATAAAAAAATCACCACCGAAGAAGAATGTGTTGTTATGTGATTTATAAAAAGCAGTGAAATTATTCTGAAGAAAATATTATCAAAATGGCGACATTTAGTATTGCTTAATAGGAAAAAAATCCTAGCGTTGTATTTTTTCCTTCTGTTTTCTCATTAAAAAATATTTTCCATATTGAATAAAAAACAACAATCACTCGCCACTCTTAAACAAAATTTTCATACCATAGTCATCCTTTTCTCCTTTAAAACTCCAAGTATTTTTCGTTCTACTACCCTGATCCAGTTTACTGTTAGCATGTGTATCCCAGAGGAGTTCGTAACCTACACTCTTACTTTGGCCTTCTTGTGCAAATTCCACTTGCTGTATGCTGCACTCTCCATAATTTAGCCTGATTTATACTGCTATGGGCAAAAAGCCCAAATGTTTCTGTTTAAATTTAAGAGGAAGAATAAGCTTCAATGATTAAAGACTTAAAATATGCACAGTATCCCTTTGTGTGATGGTAGAATAATGGCACATCGCCTTTGTTTAATTTCTGGGTTTTTTAAATCTGATTTGTATCAGCAAATGGTAACTGCTTCATTGATGCTGCCCTATCCACTTCTTTTTTTAATGACATAATTCACACACATAGGGGGAGATGAGGAGAAGATATTATTAAGCTGCACAAAAAATGTTGCTATTTCCTGCTATCTCCTGATGGTCCCTGACCTACTATAGGTTGTCTGGAACATGTTGAGAGAAAAGCAATATGGCCACAAGTTGAAATGAAAGAGAGATAATGTAACTATTTTGAAGCAAAATACTTAACGCAGCCTCTGTCCTCTGCCGTTCCTCTTAGTCACATGGTTTCAGTAAAGTCTTTGAAATTAGCTGTTCTCTGAGTGACATCCGTTTAGGGATTAGTTAGTCATGTAAGGATCAGTGTTTAAGTATGGGCTTGTTCCCTCTTCAACCCATCTGTCATTTTTCTGAGATAATACATTAATTTCCATAGCAACAGCCTGTAATGTTACCAATAGGATTATTACGACTTTGCTGCATGATCAAGCAAAGGAAGCCGGACTGGTCTGGAATAAACTGTTATCCAAGCCCAGGAAGCCTGAATAATAGGAAAGCTGTTACAAAAGCCATAGTTAAGCCTCCTTTGATATCTGTCACATTAAATTAACTAGGAAAAATAAGTTAAATGTGGTGTGAATTGTCACCACTTTTAAACGTTAGTTATGTCCACTTGATTTGGCTTATTCCAGGTTTTGCTAAAGTCCAAGAGATGCAGAATCCTGGCCTAAATCCATTGCTGCTTTTTAAATAATTAAAAAATACAATCTGGATTCCCAACATTAGCACATTGTGCTGCATCCTAAATATCATTATTTTTTACATCACAACAGAAAAATAAGAGGAAATTAATTCCAATACTATATGAGGTGAAGCACATGCATTAACAATTGTTTTAAACCTGCTGATATTTTAATAGAATTAGAATTCCATGTTAACAGAGCCTTTGACAGATTTGACAGAGGCACTTCAGTCACAAACTGATACACTCTGGAGAATCTCTGTTCTTACTGTGCTCTGCACCATGTTTTTTATGACCAATTTCTAGATGGAGAACATAGGCCAAACCAGTTAATAATGATTTAAAAAAACCCCAACAAATATCAAATTAATTAAAACACTGCTGATTATCACGTTATTTAATTAATAACACTTATATAATATTCAGAGGCTTCTATCTCCTACCAGTTCAAGACTTCTGTATGTCCACATGTCATTTAGAGTGAAAAAATAGTCCTATTAGACTGATAAAGGTAAATGTAACAACTATGGCAAGTAAATTATCTAGTTATATGGGTTTTAGTAAAATTTACATGTGGAGAAAAAAATTATTGATCTAAATTGTTACCGTATTTTTTTAAGCTACTGCTCTCATGCATATTAAAAATTTCTGCTGGAAAAGTTACTCACTGAAGTCTACAAAGCACTCTACATCTACAATAAAGTACTGTGGGTTAGGTGACCCAGATTTGCAGGGAAAAATGAGATGCTTGGACCCTCTCAGAATTCAAGAAGATCTTCTAGAAGTCTTAAGTGAAAAAAGAGGAAATGCTTTTTACCAATAGGATTTGGATGAAATACTTTGGTCTAGTAAATTGCATATACTGGCTTAATTGCTGAGTTCCCCAAAGGATTTATTACTGCCATCCTAACTTATTTATTGAAGTCAACCCATTAGTGACAGGGTATTTAGTGAGCTTATAATCATTCCAGGAATTACTGGGTTTGGCTACAAAATAAACAACTTTCACAAATAAACTTCAGATTAAATGAATAACAGGCAGGGGTTTTGGTTTGGTTTGGTTTTTTTTTAAATCACAACTACGGGTTATACATTAAATATATGTATCTTTATAGGATAAAATCTATTTTTTAATGTATAGCCAATCACATTTCACTGTGCACAGAATTTTTGCCAGGTAGTGTGCAAGAATTTAATCAATGCAGTTAGTCTTTCCATGACTACATTCATGGGTATATCCATTTCAACATCCTCCTCATCTGGGGGAGAATAACCTAGGCACCAGTAAGCACTGGGGAGCAAACAGCTGGAAATCACCTGGACAGAGGGAGACCTGGGGGTCCTCTTGGACACCAAACAAGCATTAGCAAGCGATGCATGCTTGTAGCAAGGAAAACCAGCCGCATCCTGTTCTGCACGGGGAGGAATGTTGTCAGCAGGCCAAGGGAGGTGGCCTGCTGCTCAGCCCTGGTGATACACATCTGGAATACTGGGTCTGGGCTCCCCAGTACAAGAGAGATAAGATCTTACTGGAGATTCTCTTTGACATTCAGCCAAGGAGTTATGGACAGGTAGAATCTATGAGATGTCTTTTTTTTTCCAAAGAGCGTCCATATTCCTGCACTGGAGATTGATGCTGATTTTCTATTCAGCTGTTCAGACACAATAATAGAACTGCTAAAATAGTATCTAAAACCATTTTTTATTCCACCATGTTTGGAAGTTTGCTGCATATGATTGACCTGAGTAATTAATTTCTGTTATACTTGTAATTTTCTCTCTGAAGCTCTCACCTCTCATGTCTACTAAATGCCAGCTGAAATATTTGTGTGCTCAGACTATAACTGAGGAACAATAAATCTCTAGCAAGAAATAAGTGGGTGGAAGCACCAAGTTGTAAGATCTCTTAAATATTATTAAAAGGAAACAAATTTTATTTTATCCACCTAACATAAACTGGTGGTGGTTCATCCATCTTATGAAGCACTTTTCTTGATTATTTAATTTGTTTTATTTGTTTCACCTATAGCTAAAGAGATGCCTGAATTCCTGTTTCTGGTAGAATCAATTAACAATCTTCCAACATTTGTCTTAAGTAGAAAACAATTTACCACTTAACTTTACACCTAAAATTAGTGTAAGTAAAAGTTCTGTTCTCCTGTGCTGAGCTCAAATTGCGGTAATGTCAAGACAGGCACTGGCATTATCTAACATTCTCTCTTAAGCATGGATACACTCTATGTTGACTACTATGAATGAGAAAGAGGAGAGCTACTATTACTGTTCTTGTTTCATTTTTGCATGAGCTGCTGTTAGAAAAGGGTTTCACCTGGATCACAGCCCTGACTGTTCTCAAGCTTTCAGGTACTCTTTTGAGAAAGAAGATGTTCCATGCAAACCATACCTGCATCCTAATTAATATTTATGTCCTTTGAAGTTCTCTACCCATGTGAGCATTGCCTTGAAATTGTTGGTGATGGGATGTGTAGTCTGGCAAAAACCAAAACCCAAGCAAAGCAACCAATCAACCACCAAAAATTAGTTGTAGTGTTAATTAAGCTTTTTCTGTAGTGCTTAGGCAGCTTAAGATCTTAGACTGACAAAACCCAAATTGGAATAAGAACAAATCCTTGGTCCTAGGTATAAGAAGTATTCCACTTTTGTAGTTAAAAAAATTGTGTTCCACAGGAAATCAAGTTTCTTGAAGCACTCTTCCTAAAATCCAGATTCATTGTCTGCTCTGCCAGTCTAGTCTTGTACATACACAACGCTACAGCACAAAGGGTGAGACTTGAATATCTTTGCTAACTTAAAGTTTGGTGAGATTCTCTGTTAATTTCCTACCTGTTGCCCATGTATTATATATAATACCAATAGCTAGTGAATGAATCCAGACACCTATTTTTCCCAAGAAGTTTGCATCCTTTAAAAAGTTTGGGTTCATAACTACTTATGGATAGTTCCTGTAACTTCTAACTCCTTATTCTTTGTAAAAATTCTGAATATTTGTTTTGAAATTTATTCCACATCTCCTAATCTTCTTGCACGTGTCTGATTGCCCTTGGTGCCCTGCTCCTCACTGAAATCTGTTATCCTTCAAATTCAGTTTTTAAGATCAAAGTCCCATATAGTTTCTTGGAAAGCTTTACTTCTATATTTATATATTTCTCTGTAAAACCTCAACTTCCACCTCTCTTAAAAGGCTTTTGTGCCACTTCCCCACCTGTTACTTCCATTACAGAAGTAAGAGATTATTTAATTTTGTCAATCCTCTATTCTGCAGCAAGCAAGAATTCAGAGCAATAGTAAGTCCACCACGACAACCTTGCTCTCTATGTCATGTTCTATTCTGACATAGTCCATTGCTTAATTCTTTTTAAAGCATTACTCTCCTTGGGAATTAAAATCTTCTATATTAAAATAAAAGCATTTCCCTAGTAACATATGAATGGAGATTTAATGCTGTTGTTTTCAAGCAAAATAAAGAGGCATTTAGTGTGAAGAAGGTGAGTGGGAAGAAAGGTAAGACAAAAAGCTTTAATGTAAGAATTTTTCTTTAGGTGTTCATTCTTTAGGTATCAGTGTCTGAGGGAAGACTCTCAGCTTCCTATTTGTTTATTGCTGTAATTACTTTGTCTCTGCAGTCTCAAGCACTTCCATCCTCCTGCTGAATTCAGGTTTCTTTATAAACACTCTTCCTCATACAACCTGAAATATCTAGAAATTCTTCATCAGATACACTTTTTTCCTTAGTGGGATAATGTTTGGTGGTGGCCACAGCTCATTCACGTTGGATCTGTTGGATCACGTTGATATTAACCTCAACACTCAAACACCCTTAATCATTAGTAAGTGCACAGTTCTCTTTTAATAACCATGCAACAGCGAGCAAGTTTTTCAGTTGTGTCAGATCCACAGTCAAGCTGTTGCCATTGCCATTGAAGTGTGTGCTAAGAAGTGAAGAAACTGAATTTTCCTCTTACTCAGCACTCCATTCCTTGAACATGGTATGTGTCAAAACCTTGGTAGCTGACAGAGCTCTGCTTTGGATCCTGCTCCCATGTTAGTGCAGCTGTTACCTTGGCTCATGCACATATTTCCATGACACTTCCTGCAGGTAACCCCATGTCTGCAGCCTCTGGGGCTTAGAGAAGGGTATTGCCATCACCAATCAAAATACCACTGCCATGATTTCCCTGGTCTTCATATGGCCATCTGGGAGTTATGGCTTTTTCAACTGTGGCAGTCATTCCCATCAGAGCTGTCTGCTCTTAGAACACCCGATGTGTTGCTATCTGAAGATACAAATGCCAGGCTGCTCTGTCTCACTGTCCCCAAAGAGAAATCTGCACCAGGTTCTGTCCAGTATTTGGGCTGAAGTCATAGCCCACTTCTGCTGGTATAGTGTCTTGGGGTGACTTTATGATGTTGTATCCCCTATCGTCACTGTATGCCCAGACATGATTCCTGTGCCTTTCTGTGCTTTTAAAACTGGGTGTGAGAGAAAGAAAAAAAAAGCCAGATGAACTTTCCAAAGCAGTTTTGTGCTCCAAGGTCAATTTACTCTTTGCATGCTTCTGTGGCAGCAAGAGTGGAGGAAAGCACCTTTTGACTTTTCCCAGCTCCTGGCTAATTTCCTCGGAAGAGAGAGACAGAGAGTTAAACTCCTTTGTTTGCCTGGGATTTCGGCTTCTTCTTTTCTTCTGGAACTGTGGAACAACACCAAAACATCATTGGGGTGGCCTGGAGGGGCCTACACTGAACAACCCAGCTCCGAAGGGGAGAGGACACCCACACCCACAAAGGACTCTGAAAAGTTACTAGGTTCTCTCCACAGCGAGAGGTTTTATTATTTAGCATTATTATTCTTTTCCTGTGTGTTTTGTTAAATTAATAGAGTTTTTTTCCTTCCCTTTCTTGAGGAATATTTCTTTCGCGAATCTGGTGGGGGAGGGGCAGTTGTAACCCGCCTTCTGTCAGAGGATGTTAAAATTCAGACATTTCTCCAAATTTTGTCTCAAACCGGGACATATAGAAACTAGAAAAAAAATTAGCAATTGCTATTGATGGCTTTTGCCCATAAGCCTTCCTATTTTCTTAATACATTCCCACCTTCTCGCTCGGCTACAAAGATAATAGATTTGAGAACAGCTCTGTTGACATACTGTGTATAGACCAACCAAATATTATTCCTAGACTACCAGATGATTAACTTTACAACACTGCAGGAAACATTTTGCTGAGGTTTATGTATTCCTTGAAACATTGGCTTAAGGTTCTTTGAAATTGCAGAAGTTTGAATGAAAAAAAATGTAAGACACAAACCTCTATCAAAATACTGGCAATTAAGAACGCACACCTATATTTTGATTTAAGCTGTGTTTTCAAGGATTCATGCCTCTAACATTCTTACTCTTTTCTAATAAATGCTCTAGAAACAATACAAAGGAGGTTTTTGAGTGCTGGATTTAGTGACATTTATTTGACACAATAAATATTTGCCCATTCCAAATTATATTTTGCAAGAAAGAACTTGAGTTTATTGCTGGAATAATAACTTTTATTTTTTATTATTTTTAATATAACAAAGAGATGGAAGATGGGATTCTTGATGTGTCAGTATCTGTGAACTGAACAAGATAAAAGCTGAGTAATGTCATCATACTGTAGAACTTTTCCACAAAAGAAATTCTGAGTAATGTTACACACTTGGTTTACTGAAATGGATTTAACATACTGCATACCAAAGAGCATCTCACCCTTCCTGTCCTTCTGTAAGAGAATAATGTTGTGCTTCAGCATGTGGATAATTTCTCTTTGTGCTAATCACAGAATTAATGAGATTTACAGACCAATTTATTCCTCTGCTACTCCTTTATTGTATTGATGCACACACTATAGTTATTTTGTCACTAGACAAGAATAGGTGAGAAGAAGGTGACTTGTTTATGAACACTGAAGAAATATCATGAATTATTGTTAATATTTAAATTTATTTTAAAATATTTGAATAAAAAAGAAAAAAATCCAAGTTTTCAGAAGACCTTCGCATAGCTGATTTTTTATCAAAATTAGTTGGACTGTAATAACTAAATACTTTGGAAGTGAATTTATTTTTATTTAGAAACTTCCCTGTGCAATTAAACGCACCTCAAAGTTTTGAATCACCTTATATATTAAGCTAGGTAACATCACAGAGGAGGACATAAGCACTGCTAACCAAGTAACACAATTTAATTAATAAACTTTACCATTAAAAACATACAAATTATTAACATTGACAACCTTAATGTTATTTTTATCACCATAAATGAATATTTTTGTACAAGGATACCTAGCAGATATGTTGATTCACATCTGTGGAATTGAGGTGAATAGTGATTTCTAAAAGAGACAGTGTTCTCTTAGAAGTTTGTGCATGGTCAAGACATGTAAAATAATTTTATTATGCTAAAAATATATACATATCCCAGAGATATATACTTATTATTTTAAAAAATATATAAAACAGACAAAAAGAAACATGTTCCAGTAAAGTAGTATGTCTATTGTTCAGCACTTTTTTTTTTTTAAATTTGTGTTTATTTTATTCTGTTGGGAAAATTTAGTGCAAACTGGAGCATTTATTTAAAATCCAGATGAAATTTTGGTATTTTGGGTAAATCTGGTGCATTTTGGTGCATCCCATGTTGATGGTGGTAAATATTGCTGGTGATTTTAGGTGTATTAGTTCAACCTACCCAAAGTATAGGGAAAAAAATGGCAGTTCCTGTGTGAGAAATCTACGTCCAGCTTGTAGACTACTCCATGAGTGCTGTCAGCTTAGTCAATGTATAAAAGAATTTGAGGAGACATCTGGTGTTTCTCTCAGAAGCATCAGCTCCACTGTTTTTTTTCTTCCTTCAGTGGAAAATACTCACGTTCATAATGAGCCTGCCAAATAAATAACAACTTCTCTTGTCCTGCTGCAGATTCCTTTCCCCTGTGATTAGTTTTGATACTGGATGACATAAAGGAACATAGTCCTATATAGCAGAATAAAAGTGTTAAGCTAAGAAACTTCCTAAGAAGCTCAAATTCAGGGCTTAAGACTGTAGCAAAAAAAGCACAAATGGATTCAGAAAAATGAATTTGTATTTCTTAGGAAAAGTACTCCTAATCCTACCACTATTCTTTAAATCCATGCCTTAAGAATTGACCAAGGACCTTAACAAATATCCCAAAGCATACTTTACTTCTGTATGCAGAGAAATCCTACATTGAAACAACATCTGGTGTAACTGCTTAAAAAATATTCTTTCTTCTCCTGTGACTTTACAATTACATGGCAATGTATGTTGAGCTATAAGTCTCCCTATTTGCCATCCACCTGTCTCTCTAGACTTTGGAAACATGATGTTCAAAAATTGGATTTTTGATGATATTTTAAAACCAATAATGGAATTTCATATTGGCATTTGGTATCCTATTTTGCTAAGGCTACAAAAAATGTTTTCTAGATGGTTATATAAAACTGGAGAAATACACATTCAAATGCTGATTTGAAATAAGTGGTTTAGTTCTTTGTTTTTAATTTGTGCAAGATGTACTTTGGCTTTGGTAACATTTTCAGTCCTTTTATGTCAGCTAATACTAAGTGCATTTGTAAGATAAGATCAGTCATACGCCCTTACAAAAAATACAAATGTTATTTGGAACTGATAATACAAATGTACACAGAGATATATCTGCATTTTAGGCATTGAGAACCACTAATGGCTTAATCCAGTAAATCAAGACCAAGATGACTACATTAAGTAGGATGAAGAGACTTGCCCGCAGTGCCTGCCATCCATTGTCAGGGAACAGGATCACAAAAGGATGTTTTTATTTGCAGTTTCTTCTGTATTTATTGTGCTCTGTGTAAATCATTAACACACCAACACATTTGTTCTACCTGCATAGTACTATGAGAACAGGTTGCTGTTAACACCTTCTGCAAGTAAACGCATGGTGTTATGTTCTGTACAGAGATTTTTTGTCCACTGTCTAGGCCTGCCTTTCAACTGGAAAGACCAATATACACTGAAAAGAATGGATCTTTTGTGGCTTTTCTTGGAATTAGATCAGACTCTAAAAAAGGCAGACAACTATCCACAACATTCTGTTTATATTTCTTTATGCCTCTTCCTGTGCTACAAGATTTTGGGAAGCTTGTAAGCTCTTTGTTTCAAAGAAGAGGCCTGATAGGCTTGTGAACCTAGAAACCCTAGAGGGGCAGGTTTTTGGTTGATTTAAGCTTTCTTGACATCAGGTAAGATCATCTAGTCTATGTCTAGTAAATGTCTATCCAGTCCAGCTCTCTGTCTCAGTGGCAAAAAGGAAATGTCTGAAGACTATAAGACATAATAAAGAAGTGTTTATTTTTATAGTATTAATTTTATGGGATTCTCAGCTGTGGCAATTGATTCATAAGGTTGCATTCCTGAAATGACTAGAGGGACTGCTAATATTCCACCATATCTTTTCTGGCACTGCTCTGCTCCAACCACCCTTTTTCTACGAACACTGAAAACTTTCTGCACACTAGGATGTGGAGATGAATGAATTCATTTGAAAATGCAGTCCATACCCACATGAAAATATTGCCTTATGTGATCTTCAACCTACAGAAAGAATAAAATTGCAACCAAACCGGCCATGTGTATGTGGTAATCGACTTGCACGGGTAGCAGGCCTGAGGCTTCTCAGGTGTCACACCAACTGCACCCAACCCTGACACATATTAGGTCGTCTTTGTTACCCAGACAAGAACACATAACAACACAGGCTGCACATTGCTGCCATTAAAAGCTTGAAGTCTCCCAGTCTCTCATTGAATCTGGTGATAATGATTTGATTCAACCATCAAGAAAATGTAATGGCTGGTGCTCAGACTAAGTGGTTAGGCCAAGTCTCACCACTAACTTGACTGAATGCCTCCAGTACAGCATCCATATCAAGCACTTATTGAGGTGGGATTGGAACTACATGGATCTCCCTATTTTAATTAGTGATCCCTTGTTTGAAATGTTAATAGGACTGCTACTGGTTTAAGTTTGGCCCACTTAAGCCAATTTTTGTTTTTCTCAAGGGACTAGAAAGAGACATACGAACATTTTCAGACATGGTGCTGTAGTTCAACGGACTTAGAGCATCTCATTCTGTACATTGGGTCCTACTGCTATTGAACAATGTTTTGCCCGTTGTATCAATCCATAGATCTAGGTCATTCTCTCATCTTCTTTCCTTAGATCAAATGAATGTAGCTAGTCAGTGCAATATCTTATTACAAACATAATACCAGTCTTGAACAAAGACAAATCACAACTGGATTTGGTGATATATTTCAATTGTGGCCCATTTTCTCTAACTAAAAAGTAGCAAATTTAAACTTCTACTCAACAGTTTGAGTGTTTCAAAGAGCTGTTTCACACAACATCAAGTGCAGTGGGAAAAAGAAAGAGCTTGTGTTTCTGAAAAAGTCCTAGACTTTTTTAACTCTATGATTCCACCTGCTCAGATAGAATAATCTCCTATTTTCAAATATAAGTGGTCTTCAGAATGGAAGAGATTAATCTTTAAACTGTAATTATTATGAATGTTTTCATTCCTCTTTCAAAACTTCAAAAATCTCTGCTTTCATGTTTCTTATCTAGTTTCTTTTTTTTTTTTCCAAAAACAGACAAAACCTAAATTTATCTCAGATAGAAATCTCAGCAGCAAATATTACAAAAGAAATAGTAAATTACTTAGGAAGTAGTTACTGAAAATCTGGATATCTCCAAGTTTCACATTCCCTTAAAAGCAACACATTCCTCCAGCTGCAGAGCAGAAAAAGAACCTGGCTTATGATCATTTACTGAGATACTAACATAATTTTCATTTAGCACTGAACACTTGCAAAATAGTGTGACTTATATTCCAGACAGACTTGAGCAGATATTTATCCATGATAACTCACATACACATTCAAATAATTTGCAGCCTTTTTATGGACACATCACAAAGAAGAAAGAAAAAAAAACCTAGTTTTTTTTACTGGTTGACTGACTATGAATTATTTGATCAATTCCAGTGTTTTTTCACTCTGTAAGTATCTTAAAATGCAAGACATTTTTAATGATTGATAATGTTTCCCTTCGCTTCAGTGTAGCACTTCAAGAGCATAAAACTCTTCAGAGTCATCCGCTGCAAGGGAAAATAATTCAATGCGTTGTAATGCCAGCTACCACATATCATCCATCAGCTCTTTCAGTGGTAGCAAACCACTAGACATGAACATCAAGGGCAGTCTGTATCTCAAAAGAGTCAGCTTGAGGCAGCTTAACTGTTTTACCATTGCTAACTGTCATCTGAACTATGACATGCTGCTTTCACTACTTCTAACTGATGTCAAAAGGAAGAGCGTAAAAGTAACTGAATGAACCACAAGAACTGAAGTAGTTCCTTTATCTAATAGCTTTATACCTACAAATTGCTTGATAAGAAAAACACTGGTCAAAGGTTGTATTTGTGTAAAAAAAAAAAATGTTGACTATGGTTGCTGAACAGAGTTCAAAGTTATTACAATCACACAATAAATTAAATCCTGAATATTATGTGCTGCGCCCATGGCTGCCCAGCAAACGGTCCCTCAAAAAAGAATCTTGCTCCACTGATGATCTGAAATTAATTCTCTTTGGTGAGCCACACCTGCTTCTATTTTTATTTGTGTGCTTACTATTTTTGAGAATTAAATGGGAAAGGATTTGCAAAAAGTGTTTTTAACACTCATGTTGATGGTGGTTTTTGTCACAGTGTGTTCTGCATTTCTGCAATATGTCAGACATATAACACCATATCACTAGGACTGTAGTTTTTGGTTTGGGGTTTTTTGGATAGTTTTCTGGGTATCTTTTTTAAAGGAAAGCTCTGTCTGCACGATTTCTGCCACTGCCATTAAATAGATCCTGTGATTTATGTATTTTGTCACTAGCATGTCATAGGAGTTGCAAGCTGGTCCCAGGAAATTTGTCATTGTTTTCATTGTCAAAGAGAGTCTGTATCACTGCTCGTGCTGTAATCTGGCAAAATGTTTATGTTTGTTTATTTATACAGTTGGTGAATAGACCCAGTTGAGCCTAAAGCACTGTAATGGTTACAAAGAATTTTACTTAGCTGCACAAAATTTTATCATTTTTATGTATTAATGATAAAGAGAACTATAGCAGAGGGAATGTAGCGGGAGTGCTGCTCAGTAACACACTTCATATTTGGCAAATGCTGAACTTACACAGTCAGACACCAACTGTTGCACAAGGGTGAAGTGGACTGTGGACCACTCAGAACTGTGGACCTTTGGAAGCTTAGAAAGCTGCATTAGGTGATCCTCTCTATTTTTTTTTTCCCCTCAGAAGAGGGAAAACATTGGCTTCAAAATAGTGAAGAATTCGTGGGAAGAAAATATTCCAAATGTTGATAAATGATCTCAGTATTAAAATTACATTTCCGTGTGTGAATATTTAATCTTCAGAAAGGTAAAGCAGGAAATATAGAAAAATTATTAGGCAATATTTTTAAATAGTTGTTGATAAATTTACAGTTGCTTACAGCAAAATTGTGAGTCTTCTTTGGATGTGTTTTAGATTAGTAGTGGTTTACTTCAACTATAAACTTATTAAGCTTTTAGGGAAAGGTAAGAAAATTGTTATATCACTTGAAACTTGAATAATTTAGACATTTAATGCAAGTTTTCTTGCATCATTTTTCCATTTAATCCCATAGACACTTTTAAAGGCCTAAACATATTTCTAATCTTAGACAGTAGAAAGGAAATTTTAAGTGTCTTCTCTGGAGAGTCAAACAATTTCTCTTCTTGCCTACGATGGAGTTTAATCTTGTTCCCCTTAAGAAAAATAACATAATTTTACACAAGGAGAACACAAAAAAAATGAAATTAAAGAAATTGCATCTTCTGTTTCTGTTGTTTCCTTATTTGGACCTGGCTTTTCAGCTGAAATTTCCTCTGCAGAAAGTAATACATTATAAGCCATTATTTTTTCTGAGAGAGGCAGAATAAATTGCCTGTGTATTAGAACAAGGTAAAGGAAAAAATATAGAAACTGCATATCCCAGATACTGAGCTTTGAGGTATTTTTTTGTTTGATCTATTCTTAGTTGTTTGGGGATGTCTTTTATGACTGTTTAGGAGTTAATTCTTCCTCTTTTTTCTTATACAATTACTCTAATTTGTTTTCAGTTTAACAGTAGTCATTTGGATTGCAAAACGTTTTTTCCACACTTTAAAGTTCCTGAATAACCACTGATTCATCCTCAAGTTTTTCTGATTTTATTTTATCTCGGAAATATTATATACATTTAATGATAAATTAACCTTCTGTTGTGACTGCCTATGTTATTTTTATTGAGTAGTACTTTGAAAACCAATACAAATTTTAAATTCTTTTTATTACTAGCTGTAGTTGATTAAAACGCGGGATAAATATGTTTTTGTTTGAATAATGCTGTAATACTTCAAATATCATGCCTGGCTTTAAAGATTTAAAGAAAAAGTGAATCAGTCTTAGATAGGCATGATAGGGAGTACATTTTTTCCATTCTCCATTCCAAGTCTAATTTCTGGGGAAAATAAACAGGTCCACAAGGCAAATTTTATATATATAAATATATATATATAAAATCTATATAGCTCCATATGTATATATGTGTAGACATATGTACTGTTACTTTAAAATTTAAGTGATTGTGCAGTAAAAAATGGATACTAAACTGACAGTGACGGGTTAAGAAACAGTTAACCAGAGTTTTTGAAAAGTCTTTGAAAACAACAGGTGTTCCACTTTCCTGCAAGTAGCAAAAACAATCTATTAATATGAAATAGTTTTCCAACAATACATGCAATTAAGAACCAGAATGCAGAAAGTGTTGGGGTTTTGATCAAACAAACCTCCTGGTGACAGTTTTGAAGCCTTATTAATGAAAACCACATTCAAGGAAGAACAGATTTTTCCTAGAGAAAAGCCGTATCCAAATATGGTTCCAAGCTCAGCTAAACATGGTCAGAGAAGATAGCAAAGCTATGAGTAATAGATCAAACTCTGTGGGAAGATTCCAAAGAGCACTAAAAGAGATAACGACTCTAAGTATCGTGGAAATGTACCTACGTATCGGAAGAGTCTTTGGAACTGTTTAATATCAGCAGTACCATATGCACTGACTATAATGTTCTAGAATGCAATGGATGTGACAGCTGCTACAAGGGATTTGAGTAAATGGTAAATGAAAAGCATGACTAAAAAGGATCTAAAATACAAGTATAAGAAATCCTTCATTTTGTGAAAGTAACTCAAACGCTAATCAGAACTTCCTCAAGAACATACCCTCAGTGCACAGAAATATTCGGTGCTTGTAAACTTGAATAGGTCTTGGTAAAGAAGGACCGTATTTAAATTTAGCAGCTTGCTGAAACAAAAGACAAAGTGTTCATTTATTCTAGATTTTTTTCATGGAACAAATGGAACTTTTTGTTCATTTCTTTTTCATTCAGCTTCAAAAGCAGAATACAGAGCAGATACAAACTGAAAAGACTAATAGAAAGCTATTAGGGTTAGTAACAAGTTGCATTAAAAATCTGTTATTAAAAATCTTAAAGAACACAACTGTTACTGTACTTCATGGTAGCATGATACATATGTGGTTCTTTTTAAGAGCATGCACATGTCAGAGTGAGAACTCTGTGCAGAAAACAGATATGTAGCACAAATGCATAGGAAAAAAGTGTCTGTTGGCATAGGCAAAATGGGTATATGAATGATGCCCATGACCCCAATAGAAGATTTGTCTATGCCAGAGTTCTGGAAAGTGGGCAGGCAACAGTGGCAGCTGCTGGTGTGGGAGCAGTTGTTCCTCACATTTTCCCATCTGCCAGGCAGCAGGAGCAAGAGCAAGCAGCTGAGCTCACCGCAGCTTCCCCGTGGCTTTGTGTTCCTGCTCCAGACATTCTCAGATTCTCACCTACAGACCTGCAAAATTTAATTTTTTCTGTGCTGTTGAAAGAGGTCATGAGCCAGCTCTGGGGGTCTTTCTGAGTGACTTGAAAGAAAAAAATTATTGAGGCAGCAAAACTGCTGGTCATTGTAAAAGCTCCCATTCTCTTTTCCTCTTCATATTAAACCAAAAGATTTCTGTGGGATGTTTCTACATCTATGCTGTCTATACACACACGCACAAGCAGATCCCTTCCTAATTTTAGTCAGAAAAGCTCTGTGAAAAGTAGTTGAATTATTAAGTGTTTCTGGGCTTCTAAAAATGCAAGGAAGTGTTACTATTTCATGCTGTTGCAATCTTTTTTTATCAAATCTGGGGTCCCTACAGCTTTAGTATTGCAGACCTAGGGACACTCTGAGAGGTCTCTTTAGGTAATGTTGGAAAACAACAGATATCTAAATCACATCAGATCTATCTTTGACCCTCTGTCAATCACTCTTTAAATAAACAAATGTTTCTTATTCATATGCATAAGCTTCTCACCCTCATTCAGAAGTCAGATTATCTCAGCTACCAGAAGGGGAATATGTAAATCCTGTTAGATGGCTTGCTTTAAAGTGAAATAAGTCACCCAATACAGCTTTATCAGCAGCTATTCAGTTTGTCTAGTTAGCAGATGAAGCACTTTGGCATGTTTCTAAGCTTTTCTAGCTAAGTTACGCAAACTGGCATACAGAATGCAGTTACTACATCAAAACAATGATTACACTCTAGACCCCTCTCCTCTTTCTTCCTCTATGCTGCCCTCACCAGGAGTAAACCAAACTAAACAAATACACACTGCAAAATTAAATTTGGATCTACTTGATGTAGGAGTGGGGAGGAGGGAATGAACAGCTGTTTTCACTTATGAAAGAGTTGGATATGCTGATTTATGCTATTGATTTCCCCACCAAAGTAGTTTAGGCAGTTATCAGTGGCATGACCAAGGAGAACCAAGCAGACAGGTGAAGAGCTGAGATAAGCATGAAGGGCTTCATAAAAATCATACAGGTGAGAACCTGATGGATAGGTAAGTTACACAACAGTGAAGTTTACAACTAAAACAAAGGAGAATCAAAGAATCGTAGAATGGTTAGGGTTGGAAGGGATCTAGTTCCAATCCCTCTGCCATGGACAAGGAAACTTCCACTAGACCAGGTGTACATGTTATAGCAAAGAACTTCCCCCCATATCTAATCTACTCTGCCTTGAGTAATGGTGAGGCATCCCTGATTAAGGGATGAACATGAAATTGGTCCTCCACAGGGAGGGAGTCAATTCCAGGCTCCATCATGATCCTGGCAACAAAGGAAAACAAATTCATATCCCTGATATTCTTCTACTCATCCTTCCTTCTGCCACTTAATGTTGTACTTTTACTTTCTCATTCAGTGATGTATCACAAGAATCCACCTTTCATCCAGAAGCTTCAACTCACTTTGTGTTGTCTTTTTTCTAAGGAGAAGAGGAACTCATTGTGATTGTGGAAAATGCCAGAACTGGGAAATGAGGGGAAAAAAAAAGTAGAAATCGAGAACTAAGGAGCTGTTAAGATCTGCTCTAATCACTGAGGAGCAAGTGAGCTATCTGTGGATTATGGATATTCAAAGGCTCAAAATATTCAAGGTTCAACATATTCCCCAAAACGTGACTAAAACCAAATGAGCTTAAATGTTGATACCAAAAAATTGATGCCTTTTATTTAACAGTATATATTTTATTTAGCAGTAAAAAAGGTAAAGACAAAGAAAGAGAAAGAAAGAAATAGAAAACAGGGGAGGGACAGACAGACAGCAGGAGTGACAGAGACATATTAAGAAAAAACATATCACTGCTCCATGGATCCCAACAATGTCCTGTCGGCTCCCTCCATCTGATCTTGATGGTGAGGGCTGCCCACAGAAAAGTATAAAATTCAAAGGAATAATATACATTTGGGCCAGGTGGAAATGCTCAGGTGCCTCTCCTGGGGAAGGCAAGTTTGACACTGTCTCTTGCAAGACTTTGGATCAGTTGCATCATTTTACATCATGTGCAGAGATCTGGTGCAAGGCTTCAGGAATGAGTCTGGGGGCACTTCAGGGGCCTTTGGTGGCTTGTGACACCTCCTCTGCTGCCCCTTCATGTGCATGTCCTGTGGACATGGCTTTCCCAGGGTGGGGGGGTGATTTCACTGCTGAGCCAGTTTGTGTAAGGGAGGATGGGTGTTCACTGCCTCTGACCAGAAGGTGTGTCACACACCCAAAACCCTCCTCCTCCCTGCTTTGGTGGGGGAGTCTGTGCAAGCCTGGCAGCAGATAAGCCTGGAGCTGTGGCTTTGACCCCGAAGCTGCTGGGCTTGATCCTCCTGTGGAAGTGTCCTCCCAGCCTTATCAGTTACTTCTCGGACCTGAGATGCTTAAAATAATAGTGTGACCTTTTTTTATCTCAAATAGCCTTAGGTGGTTTAACTCACAGTTGAGGGCCTCAGCCCAGGGGCCCCATTCAGGGTGCAGTGGTCTTACATGCAGTTTTTGTTATACAACTTTGTCATTATAAGCAAAAGTCCTTCATAAAAATGTTTAAGCCATTAACCATAACATTTCTGTCTCTGACAGGAGGTAAGAACCAAACTGCTTAACTCATACTTCTGGAAAAATTGCAATTATGTTTTTTTTCTTGCAATAGAAACACATTTCCATAGAGAAAATCATGTCTGTATGGATTTCTACTCATGTGACTGTGGTAAAAGGTCAGGCCATAAATACCTGAAATATGCAGATGAATTGTAAGAAGTTTGAAGAAAAACAACGGGATTGATCAAACATTCCGAATGAGAACTGATGGAGTCTATCTAGAGGAGAAGTTGGAAGGGAAATTTTAAATCTTTAAATACATAAAAGACAGCTGTAAAGCAAAAGGGTATAATCTGTTCTCCATGTGCACTGTCAATAGAATGAGAATAATGGATTTGAAAGGGAATAACACAGGTTAATGTCTTAATCAGGAGAGAAAAATAGACTAAAGGTAAAGGTAATTATACACTTTAATGAAATGCCTTGAAAGATTATAATATCTTCACCCCTGGAAATTTTAAAACAATTAAGAAAAATATGGTATGAAAGTTGATAGTTGTCATGGTTCAAACCCAACATGCAACTCTGTACCACACAGTCAGTCTGTCACTCACTCCACTCCCCACCTCCCCCCAGCGGAGAGAATTAGAGAAGGAAAAAAAAGTAAACTTCATTGGTTCAGATGAAAACAGTTTAATAACCGAAACAAAATAAACATGATACTTCTACTACTACTACTACTACTACTACTAACTTATAAAAGTATTGATAATTTTAATGAAAAAGAGAGAGTGAGAAAATGAAGAATCATCCACTGTAGTGGGAGATCAGGCACAAAATTATCTCAGGAACTTGAAGGCACACAAGTCCATGGAACCTGATGAGATACATCCAAGGGTCCTGAGTGAGTCGTCTGAGGAAATGACTATCCACCATATTTGAGAAGACATGGCAGTCTGGGGAAGTTCCCAGTGACTGGAAAATGGGAAATATAATCCCTGGTTTTAATAAGAGAAATAGGGAAGATCCAGGGAACTACAGCCCTGTCAGCCTTGGTGCCCAATAAGATCATGGAGCAGATCCTCCTGGAAACTATGCTAGGACACATGGAAAATAAGGAGATGATTGGTGACAGCCATCATGGCTTCCCTGAAGCAAATTGTGCCTGACAAATTTCTAGTCCACCTATCATGAGGTTACAGCAACCATGAATGAGGGAAGAACAACTGATGTCATCTACCAGAATGTGTGCAAAGTATTCGATATTGTCCTGCGTGACATCCTTTTCTCTAAACTCCAGAGGCATGGATTTGATGGGTTGCCTACTCGGTGGTTAAGGAATTGTCTGGATGGTTGCACTCAATGAGCTGTGGTCAATGGCTCCATGTCCAAGTGGAGACCACTGATGAGTGGTGCTCCTCAGGGGTCGGTTTTGGGACCAGCACTGGTTACCATCTTTGACACAGACAGTGTGCCCTCAGCAAGTTTGCCAACACCAAGCTGTGTGGTGCAGTCGACACGCTGGAGGGAAGGGATGCCGTCCAGAGGGACCTTGTCAGGCTTAAGAGGTGGGGCTGTGTGAACCTCATGCAGTTCAACAGGGGCAAGTACAAGGTCCTTTGCCTGCGTTGGGGCAGTCCCAAACAGAAGTACAGGCTGGGAGATGAAGGGATTGAGAGCAGCCCTGAGAAGGACTTGTGGGTTTTGGTAAACAAGAAGCCAAACATGTTTTGGCAGCATGCACTCATAGCCCAGAAAGTCAACTATATCTTGGGCTGCATCAGGACCAGCGTGGCCAGCACACTGAGAAAAGTTGTTCTCCTGCTCTATTCCACTCTTGTGAGAGACCACCTGGAGTGCTGCATCCAGCTCTGGGGCTCACCACTTAGGAAGGATGTGGACCCGCTGGAGCGTGTCCAGAGGAGGGCCACGAAGACGATCAGAGAGAAATACTTCTGCCATAAAGACAGGCTAAGAGAGTTGGGGTTTACCAGACTAGAGACAAGAAGTCTGGGGAGACCTTATAGCAGCTTGCCAGTACCTAGAGAGAGTCTGCAAAAAGGCTGGAGAGGGACTTTTTGCAAGAGTCTGTAGTGATAGGATGAGGGGTGATGGCTTTAAATTGAAAGAAGATGGGTTTAGACTAGATATCAGTAAGGCATTATTTATTGTGGGGGTGGTGAGGCACTGGAAGAGGTTGCCCAGAGAAGTTTTGGTGGCCCATCCCTGAAAGTGTTCAAGGCCAAGCTGGAGTGGGCTTTGAACAACCTGGTCTATTGGAAGCTGTCCGTGCCCATGGCAGGGGGGTTGGAACTAGATGATCTTTAAGGTTCCTTTCAAACCAAGTCATTCTACGATTCTACGGAATAACACCTGAGAGAAAGAAGTGATGCACAATACAACTGGTCACCACCCAATGACCAATGTCCAGCCTGTCTCTGAGCAGCTCCTGGTCAACTCAACCCCAATTTATAAACCGGGCATGACATTCTAAGGTGTGGAATATCTCTTTAGCCAGTTCAGGTCAGCTGACCTGGCCATGCTTCCTCCCAGCCTTTTGTGCAACTCCTCACTGGCACAACATGGGAAACTGAAAAGTTTTTTGTAAGTCCTAGTAAGCACTATTTAGCAACAAACAGAACATCACTGTTATCAACATTATTCTCATAGTAAATCCAAAACACAGCACTATACCCACTGCTAAGAAGAAAATTAACTCTATTTCAGTTAAAACCAGGATCATACATCCATCATGATCTCTTTCTGTTCTGCATTGCTATGACTCCCAAGTGAATCAAAAATAGGATTGAATTTCACTGTGTATATCTATATGGAGATATATGTATATGTATATGTATATATGTTTAGATATGCAGCTACTCAGATTTTCTAAAGAATACAGCCAATTTTTCTCACTAATCTAACAGTTGACTAAAATAATTAAGATTTTTGCCTGCAACACAAACTGTGCTAGTAAGGAATATACCAGTGTTACATTTTTCAGAGGATTAGACAACTAAGGGAAGGTACCTAATAGGCCTTAAAAATGTGTGTGACAACTAATGACCCTTTCACTCATTAAAGTAATTGAGACACATACTAACAAAGTCAATTTTTTCACCAATTTCTTCTAAACTGAAGTGAAAGTGATTATGAAATACCTCTGTTAATGGGGTGCTAAGTCGACAAATGTTGGTTTACAAGCTATGCAGTTCATTAACACATGCTTTGTCCTCAGCTGGACTCCTGCTGATTTGAGTACAACTTTGTAACATTCAGAAGCATCAACCTCCTTTCAAACTATCAAATATGTGGAACTATCACAAAAGGTTTCCATTAGGTCTCTTTACCTTTCAGAAAGTATTTCCTTCCTCACGACATTTGTTTAAGCATACTGTTTTTCTATGTTCGTGTAAAACACATGAGAATAGATATTCTTGGTTGTAGGCTAGTGCTTTAATGGGTGGACTGACTCATCCCAGCATGACAATACTTATCTTCTCTCATACGTTTTTTCCTGGAAAAAAACCAATTACATTGATAAGAGTCCTGACATTTTTTTAAGAGTCCCCAGCTCAGTTTTGTTAACAAAGGAAATTAGCTGGAGACTCTAGATAATCTCCGAAAATCTGACAACGTAGACCTTCACCATGGTGGAGATGCAGATAAAATATAGCTTGCTCATATTAGTATTTCAAATTATAGTGAGTGAAAAAAAAAAAAATAGCATGATAGTTTCAATTTCAGGGCAGAGAGAAATTGTTTTTGCAGTGATAGATCATTCTCAAGCAAAAGTTCGACTAGATATATTTATTGTAAGATAGAAAAGATGAAAGAGCTTTTAGAAACAAAGCAACACAGTCAGTTGCTTTGTGACATTTCTCAGTGGGAGAATCCATTGGCAGCTGTTCAACACAATTTGTAACAGTAAATTAAGTCTTAGTGTAGGCAGTCCTTAACCATACACTTCCACCTAAATACTGACAAGTTTTGGGTGATTTAAAACCAAAAAATTATATTTTACAACTGAATTAATTGTCTCATGAACTTTGAACTACTTAGGAAATCTTCCAGCCTTCTTTACTTTCATGCAGCTACAGCTCAGAATTATATTTAAATCAAAGAACTGCAGAACATACATATTACAGGGCTGCCATGGGATGATTTCTTCTTTCCCAGCCTGCAGATTGGTTGGTGTCATGAAGAACAGAAAGACAAGTAACAAAATGCTGTTTGTCATGTGTTCACTTTCAGAGTGATTGAATAAGACTGGACTGGTAAAAAATGAAACCTGATCTAAAATTTAAGACGTGTACTTAAAGATATCCAGGAGTTTCTGTCTGAAATATCCGCTCACCAAGGCTACCAGAACTTAGGCAGCAAGCAGTGACAAATATTTGGACCCCTAATGACTTTTACCTTAATATCTAATAATTTTTGAATTAACTACAATTTAAGTGTTTTCAGTGTTTCAATTTCTGCTTTGCCAGGTTCAGAAAATTATTTCAAATAGTCATGCTAATATTAACTGCAATTTTATTAGTGCTTAAATGACAATATTTTTACTGTATTAAGGTTTATATGGGAACAATTTGAAGTATGCCTGAATTCAGGCAATTTAATACTCAGAATAAATACTTTTTGCTAATCATACTTTGTGGTTTTCACCCAGTTCTAGTGTTTCTTCAACAATAAAAATGTACAAAGTAGTAGAGCAAGTATATTGCTTGCTTGGAAGCTTCACGATTTGTTCTTCACCTGTAGAGAAACCCAAGCATACTGGTAAGGTCAAGGATTTCCAGATCAGAAATCCCAGTCTCCTAAAGTCTCCTCTCTCACCCTTTTACAAGTGATTGGAGACAAGAATGACAATTTGTTTTACTTTACTACAAAAAGTAGGTGTGTGTAAAGCCATTTCTTGTAGAATATCCTTCTCTCATTCTGCTACTCCTTCTGGAAATTCATGAAAGTGTCTCGAAGTGATAAAAATGTCTTTTAAAATTAATGGATAAATGTGATATTACACTTTTCCTTAGAATAATCTTATATTTTTAACTTCATATTTTTATTCAATAAATAAGAAAAAAATAAATTTCTTCCTTCTTCCCTTAAAGATTGTGTTATGGCATACTGTACTAGCTCAATATGCAACAAAATAATGAGGCGCACATGGTACTTAAAAGGGTATTTATCTCCTTAGGTCAGTGTTAATTCTTCTGAACTCTAAATGTTTTTAATTTCTGTATTAGATGCAGCCACATATCACAAAATTATTTGCTACAGTGAGAGAAATAGAGTTCAGATCCATCTAATGCAGATTTAGTAAATACATTGATTTATAAGTAATAAAAAGCACTAAACAATTTCAGCTACAAAACAAAACCAGAAAATAAAAAATAGATTATGGTGAAATACATATCAGAGAAGAAAGGATTTAAAGAAAGATAAGCTGTTAAAAAGAGCCCTTGGCTTTGGTTTGTTTGTTTAGGGGGTTTTTTGTTTGTTTTAAGATAAAGCCCTCTATTCTGAACATAAAGGAAGAAGTGCTTGAAAGGAAAAAAGGATGTTCTGCATTATAGACCAGACAGCTTATTTAGTCAGGTTCAGGTTAGCAGGAAAAGGTAGATACTCCTTAAACCACTTTATTAAATGTACAGGCCAGTTTATGGATTTGACAAGTAAGGAGGGAAGGTAACAATAGGAAAAAAGAATTTAAGGGAGCCTGGAGTTAACACTGTAAGAGAAAGGCCTACAGCCACTTACAGCCTGGGTTTTGTTTCTCCTAGGACCTTATATCTGACAAGTGACAGGCTCTTTGCTGGATGGTTGATTACTTTGGTCACCTAGCTGTGTTAAGAATGGATACATAACCATCTGAGAACAAAAGAAAGAAAACCAAGGACTGACCTGAAAAGTAGTGGAAATTTTTCAAAAGTTTTCAGACGCTTTCGTCAGTGCCTGGTCTAGCACATTTTGTCATGCTGGTATTCTTATCTTCAGTTCATAGCAGGAGGCTCTGTAACTTGAGGTTTCTATCGCCTCTATTGCTGGTGGCTACTACTTTCTGTATATAGGGCTTTATAAACTATCAAGGGCTAAGCTGGTTCATACGGAAGTCCTTTGTTACAAAATAGCTTATTTGTTCATAGAGGTAGTCTTTGAATTAAACTTACATTTTATATCCAAGGGTAAAAGGAATATTTTTTTATGTGCAATGCTAGTATACTGTCCTTGACCCTATGTATACTGCAACCATGCTATGCCATGACCTACAAGATCAATGAAAACAAAGGCTCTTAGAGTTTCATCTGAGGAATACAGCACCATAATTTAAAACAAAGTGAAGTATGATTTGAGCACAATCTATTCTTCACTGGTTGCAGAAGTTCACCTACAGAAAGTTTTTCAAAGTAGGAAAGTCAAATGTGACCGGGTGTTTGTGACAGTGGAACTAATGAAGACTTCTTCCAGATGCCTTCCTTTTCCCTGAAGCTTTATCTTCTGTATTCCAGTAGAAGAATATATAAGCAGGTTCTTCTTATGAAAATCTGCAGGGAAGAAACCAACTGAGGCTAGTTTCTTCTGAAGAAAGTGTTGACTGTTTGAGGTCTTTCTGCTGTTTTCTCACCAGCAGCAGCAATTTGCATCTAATGGCTCATTTTCAAGAAGTATGAGACCTTTTTTTCGTTCCTGTGAAAATGGCCAATACACTTAACAGTTTAGAGTATTATGAGGAACAGACTGTTGGAAAGACAAATGGACATTACAGACATCCCAATAATATAGAATTTCATATGTGTGTGTAGTAGTAGCATGAGATACTTTTCTCTTTTCAGCCCTAGAACACTCACATCACCTCCAAAGGACTTGATAGGATCTCTCAGATTTATATATGTGCATGTGCGTGTGCCTGTATAAATACATATACATATACACACACTGGAGGGACAACACACAAATATCTCTGTTTTCAAGACTGATGACGAGAAAATACAGTTTTTAGACAAGCACTTTTTCACCTTTCCCACTCCTCATGAAGAAAGATCACTTCTAAGAGACATAGACAATGACAAGAAGTGTCAACTGGATAGCTCACATTTCTATCATTACAGATTTGAACATTTTCTACAGCTTTGTGCCATCTAATAGATGCTTTTTACCTCAGCTATAAGTTAATTAATCTTTGATGGTACAAAATCAAACATAAGGCAGGGCTACACTAAAATTCATTTTCTGTGTGTGTTTGCCATACTAGTTAAGAGAATAATTTTCAGTCCTTTCTTTTTCTCTTGTTTGTGCAATCTAAGTTCAGACAACCTGGCAGAGATATAAGTGAATGATGTATGGAACTTAAAGAGGAATGAAAGCTCTCTATTATAGTCATAGAATGAGTAATTCTTGTACAGGATCCAATGCCAAAGAAATTTGCTAGCTGGAAGAATCTGAGGATCTGCTGCAGCTGCTGTTAAGCTTACCACATAGGAGTCTTTAATTTTACTTCTCTTAAAGATACAACTAAACAGTAACTAGTTACAGAAGCATGAAATAAAACCCCTACAAACCAGATATTTACATAATAACACTACAAAATATAATAATACAGAATAGTTTAGAAGGCACCAGATAATTTTCTGAAGAATTCAAAAATTTCTTACAAATTGTCTTAATAAGAACACTTACTGAAATCTCATAGTAATGGTGGTGTACATCATGAGAATATCTTCCCTTTCATATTTTATGGCATACAACCCACTGCTGCTTTTATTTACTCACTTTTTTCTAAGAAGCCTGCAACTGATGGGGAAACAGGCTTGTAGTTTTAAACACAAGGAGCTTAATTGATAATGCAGTTAAAATTATTTTATTTATGCTTCATATTATTTCGTAATGTAGTCGATCCCTCAGTTTCTCCTAAGGCAAAAATCAATCATTGTGTGCTGGTGGATTTTTTTTCTCCACCATTTCACAAAATATCAGTTCAGTTTGACTTTAAGTGCCTTGATAGAGCTAGATTCATTTTGTTACCTAGCTAAAGGAGTGGAAGTTGGCTTGGATTGATGCCCGGTGTGTAGAGTCTCTCCCTGATGCACCAAAAATGGGAATCAGATTGAAAGAGGTAGCTTGTTTTACTGAGTGAAAACTCTGGAGTACAGAGATTTTAATTTACCATATTTTTAATTCAGATGAAAGTAACAAATTAGCTGAAATTGCAATTAACGCCGTCTAAGTAAAAAAAAAAAATAGTTACACTGTTGAACCTTGTTGCCTCTGTATAGAGGAATGGTGGTAATAGATATCAATGCGGAGAGTTGAAATCCACATTTATAAATCATCATTATAGAATCCAAGATATTAAATTAATTTCTTTATGCTGGACAAGAAAGTATTGTGGGACTTTGGATCACGCAAGGCTACAGCAGGTGCTGTTTGACTTTCTTAGGATTATTGTTAAAGTTACAGCAAACGGTCCTTCTCAATAAGGCTAAGCATAATGAGCAAACATAAGATTTTTTAGGGGAATATATTAAATATGAGAAAACACAGTTTGATTCTGAAAAACAGATGTAATGCACTTACGTCATGCTTTAACCCCAGTCAGCAGCCAAGTCCTGTGCAGCTGCTCACTCACTCCCCCCAGTGGGATCAAGGAGGGAATTGGAAGGGTGAAGGGTAGAAAACTCGTGAGTTGAGATAAAGAGAATTTAATAGGGAAAGCAAAACTCACACAAACAAGTAGAACAAAGCAAAGAATTAATTCACTCCTTCCCGTGGACAGTCAGGTGTTTAGACATCCCCAGGAGAGCAGGGCCACATCACACAGAACGGTGACTTTGGAAGACAAATGCCATCACTCCAAATGTCCTCCCCTTTGCTCCTCCTTCCCCCCACTTTATATACAGAGCATGATGTCATATGGTCTGGAATATTCCTTTGGTTGGTTTGGGTCACCTGTCCTGAGTGTGTCTCCTCCCAGCCTCCCATGTACCTCAAGTTTCCACCCTAGCAGGGCAGTACAAAAAGTAGAAAAGGCCTTGGTTCTGTGTGATCCCTGCTCGGCAACAAAAAAACCATCTCTATTATCAGCCTTGTGTTCAGCACAAACCTATTTGTAAGGCTAGATGGAAGTATGAAATAATTTTTAAATGAACATTTTACAGTTTCAGTTTTACATTGGGCAATAGGCATGAAATAATTCATCTCATTATCACATTCTGACTAAGGCCAGTCCAAGGACAAATATCCTTGAGAAGAAGGCACAAAAAGCATGTCCTATAATCCCTTCTGTCCTTTACTAGTACCATCTGTAGTGGAGAGCTAAATGAATATTTTTTAAAATACCAAAAATATACTAGAATCCTAGCCCAGCTGACTTTAATGGAAAGTTCTATGAACTTAGATCCTTAAATACTTGCCTCTGGAATCCTCTGATTTCAAGAATTACACTTTAATAAAAGAAATTGAAAGTAATGAAGAGGAAAGTAATGAATATCTATGATCAGTCTGGAGCTGATTCTAAAGCTCAGTAGAAATATATGCTATTTCTAATTTTGTTGTTAATCTAGTTTGCTAGGAAATGCCAGAGAACACTTTTTTCTTCGAGTATTTCAACTCTGTTGCCACTTACAATAAAGCTGTAATGATTCATAAATATATCTGGATTCAGTATTTGTCTATTTCAGATGATATTTTAATAACCTATTTTTCACTGTTCTTAATTGAAAGCAAGTTGATAAAGCAATTGGATTGTGTTCAAGGCTATGACTTTAAAACGTGCTCAGTGCAATCACTGAATTTTTCATATTTTTCTCTTTTTTTTTATTTGCAAATGAATCTGATGAAGAAAACCTAGCTGAGAAAGCATCATCATCATGTTCAATACTGAAAAATAAAACCATCAGTAGATGTCCACCCCAATCTTCTTTCCTTCCCCATATTATAAACATTACATTAATATGGCCAACATTACATCTGAAGGCATCATTATGTAAATATGTTGAAAATCTATTGTAATAGCATTTAATGTACAATATTATGGAGACAGAAATCATTTTTGTAATGTTATCAACTCTATCTATTGAATGTCAGTGAGAGTTCAGCTTGTTAGACATTATTTTGACTACAAAAATACTAGGATACTAGGAAATTGACAGCACAAATACAATTGTTGCACTCTTTTAGATTTTAATAATGCTACTACTCTTTGAGAAAATTTCAGATTACAGTTTTCATAAATTCCTTTCTAATGCAGGGGTCTGGGCAGAAAAGAGGAATAAAAAGAAATAGGCAGACACAGGGTCAGGTGTTCAAACACTGAAGAAAATGATTTTACTAGAAAATGCTATAATTAAAGACTATTGCAAATGTTTATGTTGTTAAGGTAAAAAGCCAAAAAAATAAGAGGATGGCTTACTCAAACAAAGTACAGGTGACAAGTAAAGCTTCGATGTGCCAAAAAATGAAGATCATCTGAAAGGGTAAGATTACACAGCTACTTGACAGCTGCATGCCTTTTTTTGCTGTAGACAAAAAAAAAAAAAAAAATTGATGGAAAACTAACTGGACAATACTTTGCTACTTCATGTTAGTAGTTTAAGTAGTACTACCTCAATAAAGCAGGACATTTGCAGATTGTGCGCTGTGTCTGAAATTACACAAATTCAAATGCAAATTTCAAGACTATTGGAATATTATCTGTAAGAACTTTTTAAAAGAATACAGCAAATTATATTGCCTCAACTCTAAGCAGTTGTCAAGAAACTGTAAACAAATTTAAATGAAATAAAAACTCTGTTTGTGTATATGTGGGTGGATGTATAGCATCAAGTACACAAATATTGGTCCAGAAAAGAACAAAGAAAAATGTGACCAAACAAAAAGGAACATTTTTGGATTGCCTTTAGCTGCAGGTTGATGGCAAGCCAAATACGCATCAGCAGTGCCCTGGCAGCCAGGAGGGCCAACCCTGTCCTGGGGGGCATCAGGCACAGCATCGCCAGCCGGGCAAGGGAGGGGATTGTCCCGCTCTGCTCTGCACTGGGGTGGCCTCACCTCGAGTGCTGGGGGCAGTTTTGGGTGACACAATATAAGAAAGACATTAACCTATTAGAGAGCATCCAAAGGAGGGCTGTGAGGATGGGGAAGGGCCTGGAGGGGAAGCCATATGAGAAACGGCTGAGGGGATTTAGTCTGTTCAGCCTGGAGAAGAGGAGACTGAGGGCAGGCCTCATTGCGATCTTCAAGATCCTCACAAAGGGAAGTGGAGGGGCAGGTACCAATCTCTTCACTCTCATGACCAGTAATGGGTTGTGAGGAAGTGTCGTGAAGCTGAGGTCGGGGGAGGTTTAGTTTGAATATCAGGAAACAATTTTTTATCCAGAGGATGTTTGGGCACTGGAACAGGCTGCCCAGGGCAGTGGTCACAGCACCAAGCCTGACAGAGTTCAAGAAGTATTTGAACAATACTCTCAGGCACATGGTGTGATTCTTGGGGTCTCCTGTGTAGGGCCAGAAGTTGGACTTGATGACCCTGATGGGTCCCTTCCAACTCAGCATATTCTTTGATTCTATGATTCCATATATACTTCTGAACACATAATGAGTAAAATATAAGGTGTTTTGTCTTACTATAATTTTAGAATCTACACTTAAAGGTAAAGAGTAAAGCAAGAACTATTTGCATAACATAATTTTCTGAAAAATATTAATCTGTTTTTACTTTAGTAAGTGTTATTTGATTTGTGCATTGTTAGAAATCCTCTCTCTTAGAAAAGTTAAATCTCAGAACAATGAAAAAGATACCTGTCGTGGGTTGACCCTGAGTCTGATGGACAGATCTCTTGACCAGTCACGCTTCTCGAAATTTCCATATTTCAGCCAGTGGAGAGACAGGAAGTGTCCCTTTTTCTTTTCGGTCAGAAGCTCCCGGCGGGGAAGGGAGGGNGTGGTTTTTTTGTCTTAATCTCTTATTTTATTTTACTCTTAACTCCGTTAGTAATAAACTTTCTTTCATATTCTTTAAGTTTGAGCCTGTTTTGCATTTCTTCAAATCTCCTATCTCACAGAAAGTAAGAAATGCGAACTAAACCGCTACATTACCTCAGTCTGAAGACCTGGTCTTTCACTAAATTTTACATTTCTTCAGACCTTCTCATTGCAGTCTTGAGGCCCTGTTCATTATAGAATCATAGAATATCCTGAGTTGGAAGGGACCAACAAGGATCACTGAACTCCAGCTCTACAAGGCTCTACAAGAGTTGCAGTATCCCATCCTTGATATTGTATAACATTAACAGCAGCTGACCACAGTATCCCTAAGTACAGATAAATCATCCATTCCCTAAGAATCCATGTTATAAATACAGTCATAAATACTATGTTATTAAGAGTCAAGAGTTGCCCAGAAAAACTCTGCAAGTGCCTTCTACAAATTCAATTTTCATAAATTCAGTCTTTCTTGGTTGAGACCTTAAGATGTGAAATAAGAGAGGAAAACAAGGAAAAACCATCATCCCCATCTATGGTGTTTTTAGATTGGTGCTTGTTGATGTGAATCAGAATATAGAACTGAGAGAAAAATAACAATGCTTCTAAAACCGACAAAAATTATATGAATATTATTGGGAAAACAACTCTTAAAACCACTGGGATGCTCCAGCTATGTAATTAATAATTTACTGAATAGTTCCCCAGTACAAAAAAATCTGTGACATTCAGTAAACATTAAACTCCACCAGAAACATCACACATTTGAGACAATACAATAAATGATCAGCTCACTTGAGCACATAAGTTCAGACACTCTTCATGCTCAAGAGTATTTCTGTAGTTAATTGGCATAATCTCTGCAGGGAGGATATTTTTAAAAAGCAGGATTAGATTACACACAGTTACCCTTGAAAGCGAGTGAAAATGGTGTTACACAGTGAAATAAAATCTTATCAGACAGTCATTTATTTTTTGAAGTTTATTAGGAGGTTCAGACGTCCTCGCAAATTGCCATTCTACTCAGAAAATTAGTCTGCTTTTGCAAAAGGAAGGGTATGAGTGAATGAAACAGTATTCACAGAGGATGAACATAGAGATAATACTGTTCTGATTTTCTTGAACTTTAAAGGCAAGAGAAATGTTAATTTTTATAGACTGTAATAATTCTAAACCATATTCTGCTAAAAACTCTCCAGGGTCAAAAGCTTCCCTACAAATATCTATGTTAGGGACAACATAAGTTTCCAAGTAAGTTTCTGAATTTTTCTGATCTTAACAGTTTAAATGGCAATGTGTCAGACTCACCATCTACTCCCCATAGGAAGGGAATCAGGGCTCTGTCCATCCTAGCTCTCCCAGCTGGCAATCCTTTTATTTAAAAGAAAACAGACTTTTACTTATTCCCTACAGATATCAGCATCCCTGCAGTCTCCCAGCTTCTCTCTGAAGATATCTTTTTCTTGTGGCTGTTATAATATTTAAAATAGGATTCACTGTGTTGATAGATAGATAGATAGATAGATGTACATGCACATTGCCCATTTTCTAGTTTTTACTCGTTTGACTGTAAGTGAAGCATAAATCTTATGTCAAGGTTTCTTTGCTTGAAACTTTATCTTGTTTTTAAGATGAAGTGACTCTAAAAGATGTTAGATTAATTAAAGAATATTAAAAAAAGGGATTATTTTCAAATATATGGTATTTCATAGCCTGGTCACTGGCCTTAAGAGCATGTGCAAATTTTTCATTGTTGCTTGATTGCAAATTAAAAATATTTTGCTATGCAAAATAAAGAGAGAAAAAAACATTTTAGCATATAACAGAAGTCTGCTTGCAACCTTCACTGTGCAGCTGCTCTTTATCAAAGTACTTTTGATGACCTGTAACTCAAAAAACAGCTTGACAGATTTAAATTCCCAATTTGTGGGAAATATACACATTTGGGTGCCACTCTGCAACAAATCCATTTCCACTGCAGAGGCGATAATCTACATAAACCATACAAACCTTCATATCTAGGATTAGCTCTTGTTAATCCTCTTTTTACTTCTCTCCACCGTCTTTCCGTTCCCTGCTGCACCAAGCATAAATGATTTGCTTTCATATTTTAAGTCCTTATGACCTATCTCTGACCAACCTTTCATCTCTCTTGTGATAGCAAGACATTGACCCCCACCTACAGTTTTGCAAGCAATACCTGTACATGTATTTGGTGATATTTTGCTGCTTTTCAACAAAGAAGTTCCCTCCTTTTCCCAAACCATCTTGAGGGAATGGGTAGTATATTCTTTTCATTCTCACCTCTCATATCTTCAGAAAGATGACATTATATTTCTTCAAGTCCCTTAAACCTATTCTGTGCTTTACAGCCCATAATGGGTAGGTAAATGAGGTGCTGTGACTCAGGTGTATCCCTTACGTAATTTCCCCCATCTTGGATATCCATAATTCTACTTCTTCTACTGACATAGTAGTACATATCTGTGTTGGTTTTCGTGATACAGCTCGTTCTCTGTACTTGATTGCTGAAGGGATAGTTTTCATCAGAACCAGTCAAACACATTTTTTCCCTTTCTTCTTTTTGGAATGCTGAGATTGTAATATGTCCAGCTTTGGAAAATTTCAGGTATCCTGAAATACATCGTAGTGTCTACTGCCAGAATGAGTACTTGGGTTCTGGTGCTGGATTCATAAATAATAATTTATCATTCTAGAGGCTCTGATGGAATTTTCTGACAAAAAGTATGTTACTGACATGGAGAAATTCCATCTCAGAGCATGAGTTACGTATTAAAGTCATTTATCTTCTTCCTGAAAGTCTAAAGTACCCTCTCAGTTGGTAGCTGTCAGCCTAAAGAAATTAGAGGCATTGGTTTATTCTGACCACAGGCTCTGAAGTGTGATAACTACCCACACTTCTTATTTATCAACAGGCCTTTTCATGTACACTGTCTCACCTCATATCCCATCTTTATTGAAATCCTAATATTCAACTCATTTTTCTGACATTAGTAAAAAATAAATCTAATAGAAAAGAAATAAATTAGTGTAAGTGAAGAGGTGCTGTCTTCCACTTTGACTTATATCAGCACTTTGGAAATTAAATGTAAACTTTACAATGTTCATCTTCCCTTTTCTTCCTATGGTAAAAACTATTTTATGACTCCTAATCATTGTAGTTGTTGTTTGTCTGTTTTCACTAGGCAAAAGACATACAGACATACATCAGTCAGACCTGACACAGACTTTGCATCAAGCTCAAATGTCATGCCAATTTAGGCCTTTTATAGAACTAAAAAAAAGCAAAAACTTAAGCCTTTCCAGTAGCATGCAGTCATATAAGTTCTCAGTAACACATGTTGTTAAAGTATAAATTAACTGTGCTCTTCCTAGCTAAAAATAATAGAAAATCTTTTCAGACTCCCCGTGATAGAGGTGGTACCTATTATGGGGCTAACAGAAAAGGTTAAAAACACAGCCTTCCATTTTTTGAGAGTTGTGTCGTTTGTCAACCTCAATTTCCATGTAACAAGCAAAAGGATGAAAAGATAAAATGGTGCTTCACAGAAAAACTTTGAGGCAATAAAAAGATATGCTCATCTGGGAATGTTGCCATCAATTCACGCTTTTCAGTGGGGAGAAAAATAATTATGCTGAGCTAGTTCTTATGTGAAGAGTAAAATTTGAATTGTAAGCATGTTTTATATTTATAATTGTTATCATTTAGCTGGATTTTAAAAGTGGAATGATAATGGTGAATAAAAGGTGTAATTAGTCTTTCTGAGTAGTTATGCATGAATGTTAACACATAAATCCCCTGTGATTTTGTTTTTGCAATCTGCTAACCTATCTAATGGACAGCAATAAATAGCTGATAAGGGACAGAGTGTTAATTTCTGCAGTTGCTCTATTTCCAGGGTTTGGCTTTTGGTCTACAGACTCAAACTAGTTTAGATAGTTATATTCATATATATTTGAATTGAGGAGGTTTTTTGCAATCATGTAAGAGAGGAGGGAGAATAGTATCTGCATGTGTATAATCAACACGGATTCTCCTTTGCATATTTTGGTGCTTCTGAAGAAAGTGTGCTGTGAAAATTGGGCCAGTTTTGAGAGAACCTATGAAGATGTGGCTGGACACAAATTATTATGGTGAAGCAGCCCAAAATCATTCTGAAAATAAATATTTTACTTCATCTTTCTGAAGCGCTGCCATAAAGATTACTAAATTCTTAGGCTTTTCCTCACTGGGACACCAATAATCTTGAAATGCTTAATCCTGGATTAATTCTCAAGCTTGTCAACTTTACTGGAGAGTCTTGCATTGTCCTTGATTAGCATTGTAATTATGTTACCATGTCCCAAAGCCATATTTTCCACCTCATTGACATTTCACTCTAAAGTGTTCATCTACCCTGCAAATCCATTGCATATTTCCTTAAATACCTACACTGAGTCCCACAAACCATCTATTTTTTTACGTTGCACATACAGAACCATAACTTAAGCAAATTGAGCTTCAGTGAGCCAAGTTCGCACTCAGCAACACACTTAAATTCAGAATATAATGAGTACTGGGAAGCAATGGTTTTTTAGCACAGTCTCTAATCTCTGGTTGCTCTATGGGTCTAGAATTTCCAATCATTAAGTCAGATCAGAAACCAAAAACGGTTGAATTTATAGTGAGTGTTAAGAAAGAAGTAAGGATCTTCAGAGTCTTCAGAAACAAAAGATAGTACCAATATGAACGTTTAACCGAAAGAATGCGTAGATGATTTTTAGCTTTTCTGTATCACAAACCCAGCAGTCCCTACAGTTCACACAATTTTATGGAAAGATAAAGAGGATTTCTAAGATGAAGGGGTTTTTGTTTGGTTTAGTCTTAGTGCTAAATTGCCTTAGAATCTTTTAACATTTTTTTCTATGAATTTTACATTTGGTTGGACCATTCCTTTGGCTGTTTTTTCATGACAAATTAATTACTGTGGAGCAACTGTCCAGCTGTTTTATCCAATGACCTCTGGGCTTTATTTTTTAGAGACTTGAATAAACAAAGCTTCAAGACAAAATCAATGGGAGATGTGGATGTTCAGACCTTTAGGAAAAACAGGAGAGAAGTCATCTTATTGCCAGGCTGACTGCTTACAGAAGATGAATCACATAAAAGATGCAAAGAGTTGTCAATTGCTTTGTCATTAATAAATGTGTATTGTTCTTGCTTAAGAAAAAAAAAAACAAAACAAGAAACACCCTCCAATATTTGAATTGACCATGAACTGTGTTCATTGTGTATACTTGCTGATTTTATTTCTGCAAGAACAATCCCCTCACATTTTGGGTGAAGAAGAATAAGAAGGATAGGAATTGGAAAATAGAATTAGCAATAATGTAATTTATTTATTTCTGTAATTAGCCTAGTAAGTGGATGCTAACAGATTCAGCTGATGGAAGTTGTAAGCTTTCATGCTTAGGAATTTGTTTTTAATATTTAAGGTCTTTTAACTTACACACTTTTTGAGTCACTTCTTTCTATGAAAGATTGCTTTGAATTTTCTCCCCATAAAAACATACATTATGGCTATTTTAATTGTGTAAAATTTAAGAATTAATCCTGCCTACAACAGTAATTTTATCTTATTCATAGTAGTTCTAAGCTACATGTTGCCAATACAATTTTCTTGGTTAATGGTCTTCAGTCACTGATCTGAAAAGTCTGCATGCAGAAAGCATAAATATTTGTTGATGTCTTTCTTATCTAACAGCATGAGTATAAAGGTTATGGCCAGGCATTTTTTAATTATAGGTTCTCTTTTAATGTGTTTTCTTGAAATGCTTGCTCCATGCAATATGTATAAAACTGTACAAAATGTGACTGAAAGAACTTTAAAAATTCTATGCTGTGCCATTTGACATATAGATCCTCATTTGTCAAGACCAAAGAATTTACCAAATGTTATTCACAGATTTGTTGTCTAGTTACAGCTCTTCAAAAAGAGTTCCTTCTATTTAACTGAAAATTATCTCAAAGTTTTCTAAAAGGAAAATATTTTCATGATTATTAATTGATTAGAATAAAAATTTGAAGTTGGAGTATTGTATAGGCAAAATAATCAAGGCCAGAGTTATCCATATTGCACTTGAGTAGGCAATTGCCTATTGCTGAAAATTAATCTGAAAAATTAATTTCTCGAGGTTCACATCTGGAAATTTCTATACTTAGTGAATCAAAAGATGAATCTAAAATGCACATCAGAATGTCTTATCACCAATCATGAAAACACATGAGAAGCCTTGAAAACAGCAGGGTGAAAAAAACCGACATAGAAGGCCTCTGAAGGGTAACGTGAATGTCAGCTTTGATCAATGTTGACAAATCTGTTCGTTCAGCCCTGTCCTGCTATGACTCAAAAGTATTGAAAAAGCCTTTGGGGGATATATTTTTTGGAAGCAGGAGTAAAATGATAGTACAAAGTGTGACCATTTATCACATAACATGGCTTGAAAATTAACCATCATATAGGTACATTATGAGCAGAAAATGTCAGCTTGCACACTGTTAACAATCTTTTTCCTAGACATTTGAGATGTCACCCAAATCTGAGCTCTGAAGTGCTTAGGGAAAAGAATAAAGTGGAGGCTTGACATGACCTTAGGCCATCAGATATAAAACATACCTGTGCTCATCACTTTACATGACTTTTCTGTTGGAAAGAAAGAAGTGAAACCTTGCAGTTCTGACCTGTAAACTGAGAACCCACAAAGAGAGTTAGGAGGTGTTTGTTTGGGTGTTTGTTAGGGTTTTTTTAGAACTGGAAACAATAGCTTTTTTCTCAGAAGAAAACAATCCAGCTTCCTAAAGAAGACAGTAGTTCTGTCAGTAAAGTACAGACCTTGTATCTACATTGATACAATTCATGTAATGAAATCTATTTTCCACTGAGTGATTGTTTGTAAAAGCTCAGAATAAGAGTCTTTGTCCACTCTCAAGAAATAAAATAATTTTAAACAGGAGTCTAATACCTCTAAAAATGGCCTTATATCTGTGACAAGCTATTGATAGAAGGGAAAGACCCAGCGATCATGTAGGTCTTCTCTGTCACATCTTAACAAAAGCCATGATGAAGATTTGGTCAGATCTGGAAACCGAATCTTTACCTTCTGAGACTTACCTCAGAACTTTTCTGATTCCCTTTCAGTGCTGGGAACTAAATTTAAAATTTTTCTTTGAGTTCCTGCATGACTGGATTTTGAGGGATGCTGAAATAAACTCATTTTTCTGGCAATAGGCCCATGTTTTCATTTTTGGATCATTGACCACTCTGCCGGAAAAAGTGATTGAAAGCTGTGCTTTCAACTCACTGGCAAAACATTATTATAGATTTATTAAGGGGAGAAAGAAAAAGGGAAAGAAAAAAAAAGAAAAAAAAGTTATGAACTCCAGTCCCTTTTGTCTTAAAAATTATGAAATGTGTTGGCGTCCTCTAAGCAATATGTTTGTGATAAAAGGCCAAGTTTGCAATAATTGTGGACTTCAGCAGGTCTTTACGCCATTATTACAAAGAATTGGCATGTTCTGAGTGACACAAATCCTAACATGAAATTCAGGGCAAGGTAGGTGATTTTGCTGTCTGTGTTGTAGGCCAGTACGAGAACAGTTTGTCTTAAAAGACTTTGCATTGTCCTTCATTTGTAAGAGAATAAAAGATACAGTGTGTAGAGCTACAGGCTCACAGTCTTCCTTTATCATTTAATTCAAATTCAATGCTTGGATTAAATTTGATATGAGGATCTAATCCTTGGTCTCTGCCTAAGCTGTGTGGCAGCTGTACCCATGCCTGGTCATACGGCTTGTGAACCACAGTCTGCTGTCTAAACCGCCCAGTCACCACATCCTCACCTGGCCATTGTCCACCCATGCCCTTGGCCGGACCAGTCCTGACCTTGACCCTCACTGGGACACAGGAGGACTGGGCCCCTCTAGGGATTATTGTACTCAGAATGCTTGAATTGCCGATGGATCTATTTATTTATTTGTTTACTTATTTGTTTTAAAGCATCATTAATATATTTGTAGTATGGCCACATGCAGCACTAGAACCAATACTCCATCATGTAGATAGATATGCTGCACAAATTCTTTTTTAAAAAAATTATTTTAAGTAGTTCCCCGACTCATATATCGCCATGATTAATATGAAAGCAGAAGAAAGATGTTATTCTGCAGTGGTTTATATATACTGATAGTTTTTTCTGGCTTTTGCATCCTGTCATCTTTGCACTGCACTTTGGTTCAAGGGTCTACATCTATCCTGATGTTATATATGAAATCAATTACCGGAGAGAATGGTAAAAATGAATGGGTCAAACGATATCCAAGAATTGTAGAAAGCCATGACTCTGAAGATGGCATCATGCAATGTCAATGAGGTTGATAAGAAAGGAGTGCGTTCTTTCTCGATGGAAACAAATGAACCAACAAAATGAGCACTTTCTTACTGCACACAGAGCAGTTGCATTAAACTGAGTAATCAGTTGTCTGCTATTTAAAGTGATGGACATACTAAATCACTACTGCAGGAGCTTTCAGGGTGAACATATTTTAAAAATGCAAAATAATTGTTGCTGCTCAAGTTTTCTTCTGGTCCCTTTTCCTTGTATTTCTGTCTTAATCCTATGTTCAGCTTCAAAAATAGCCAAAGACAGACGTGCTTACCTTCTGTACATTCTTCTGGGAGGCCAGAAGGAGGGAGTTTCATCAATGTATGTATATACTGTTCCCCTGGGCTCAGAACTAGTGAAACTGCACCTCAAGTACTGCGCTCAGTTTTTGACCCCTCACTACAAGAAGACATTCAGGTGGCTTGAGTGTGTCCAGAGAAGGGCAACAGACCTAGTGAAGGATGCAAACAACAATCGTCAGAGAATCATTCATAGAATGAATTGGTTTGAAAGGAACCTTAAAGATCATCTAGTTCCAACCCTCCTGCCATGGTCAAGGACACCTTCCAGTAGACCAGGTTGCTCAGAGCCCCATTCAACCGGGTCTTGGACATTTCCAGGGATTGGGCATCCACTGATGCCATGATGATTTTTTGCTTTTTTTATATACCCCTTTTATATATCCTTCTACATAGCTTTATGTATCCTTAGTGCTTTTAGCCCACATACTCATAATTCCTTAAGTTTGATAACGTAGCTTAGACCCAATATTCCGTTGAGCCAGAAGAACAAACCGCCTGGAAGCCTTGCAGTTAAAGGTCAGAAAGCCCCAGACACCAAGGTCCTCTCCAGAACACATTCTGTAAACTAAGATAGGCCCATCCAGGGTGAAGGTTCCTTGGATGAGGGGTTCACTCCAGCCTCTCACTGGGGAATCTTTGATAGATATGCTAATTCACAAGGCCTATAACTGTATATGCGGTGTATCGTGGGGGTGCATTTCGGTGTGTGCTTCTCAGAGCGTTCCACCCGGACGGAGAGTGCACCTCAAGGATCCTTAAATACTTACCAAGGTAAATCCCTTCTCCCTTTTAACCTTGTTTGGCTCTGATTTTAAGACCAGGGAAAGCCAACACACAACTTCCCTGCACACCCTGTTCCAGTGCCTCATTACCCTTTGAGGAATGAGGTTTTTTTCCTTACATCTAATCTAAGTCCCTCTAAGTCCCTCCTCCTTTTGTTATAAACTTTTCCCTCTTTTCCTATCACTACCTGTCTGTGTAAAAAGTGATCCTCCCTCTTTTTTATAAGCCTCATCTAAGTACTGAAAGGCTGCAATGAGGTCTCACCAGATCCTTCTCTTCAGGATGAATTTCATAGCAGAGGTGCTCCAGCCCTCTGACCAATTTTTTGGCTCTCCTCTGTACCCACTCCAACAGGTCCATGTCTGTCCTGTACTGAAGATTCCAGATGCAGACGCAATACTCCAAGTGGGATCTCAGAAGAGTGGAGTTGAGGGACAGAATCAGCCCCTCAACTTGATGGTCGTGGTTCTTTTGATACAGTCCAGGATATGGCTGACTTTCTGGGCTGCAAGTGCACATTGCCAGATCACATCCAGTTTTTCATCCATGAGAACCCCTTTTCCACATGGCTGTTCTCAATGAGTACTTCTCCCCGTCTGTACTCGTGTCTTGAATTACCCTGACTCAGAGTAATTTCCCTGAATTTGTCTTGTTCTTCTCCCCATCTGTACTTATGTCTTGAGTTACCCTTACCCAGCACCTTGTATTTGAACTTGTGGCACTTCATTATGTTCTCATGGACCTACCTCTTGTCCAGGTCCCTCTTGTGCAGGTCCTTCTGGATGGCATCCTGTCATGTCGTGTAAACTCCACCTCTCGGCTTTGTGTCATATGCAAACCTGCTGAGGGTTGTTACAACCTGCCTCTAAAGACAAGGGTAACTCAGGTTCTTGTTAATAGATCCCTTGGGGTGGATTAGAGTGAAATGACGCTGAATGACAATATATATATTTACAGGATTTAATTTAGAACAACTTGGTTGCAATGGAAAGGAGGTATGTAGCCATTTTGGTTATTATTTCTAGAAATGCAACAATAAAAAAAGCATAAAATAACACTTAAGAAACTGTATAAGGAAAAGAAAGAAAGAGAAAGAAAGGATAAGAGTAGAAAGATATCAAGATATCACCAACCCTTGATTCAATGACATGACTTGATTGTTGCAATTTAGATGTCCATTGGTTGAAGTGATGGTCACAGTCTTGATCTGTCACGGGTGGGGGAAGCCCACGAAGCACAAAGTTCAACGGGTTAATATACGTTTAGGTTTTTGTGGGAATGCACAGGTACCTTCCCTTGCGAGGGAGAGTTACACTGTCTGTTGTAACACTGTGGATCATGAGCAGTCCTCTGGTGGAAGGCCCCAGAAATGAGTCTGGGGGCACTTCGGGGGTCTTTGATGGTTTATGACACCTTTTAAGGCGGGACAGCTGTCTCTCATGTCAGTGTAGTTGAGTCGATTATACCTCATCAGAAGAGATTAATACTTTTAGGCCTACATGTGAATGTGGATGTCCAATATACCCCCTGGGGGGAAGTTTTACCACTGAGTCAGTTGCATAAGGAAGGACATCGGCATGATGAAAAATATTATCCCACCTCTGCAGTGTCTGACAAGAGTAAATGGTTTCAGAGTGGACCAGGGGAGGTTTAGATTGGATATTAGGAAAAATTTCTTCACCAAAGGTGTTGCAAAAACTGGAACTGTCTGCCCAGGGCAGTGGTGGAGTCATCATCCCTGAGGTACTTGAAAGATGTAAAGATGTGGCACATAAGGACCTGGTTTAGTGGTGGAATTGTCAGTGGTGGGGTAACATTTGAACACAGTGATTTTAAAGGTCTTTTCCAACCTAAACAATACTGTGGTTCTGTATGTGCACGAATTCTTATCTGACAGCTTGTTCTTCACAATTTACCATTTACACAGCCACTCTCATTAAGTGTAGGGAAGGTGATCCACCACTGAGGCCAGCTGAACTTCTATAACGTTTGTGTGATTTTTCCTGGGACAAAAAAAAGGGCTCTTTTAATAGTTTTAGACTAAGCAGCAGACTCTGGGATGTTTACCTCTGAATTTACAAACCTGCCTGAAGTTTGGATTGTCAGCCATTGCAGCTCAAAGCCCCTTGTAAACAGAAAGACATGAACTTGGAGACCTGGTTAAAATTTGTTCTTTAGTTCTCGTGAACTGCACAGGTCCTCTGCAACTCACTTAGGCAAGTAGTACTTGAATATCTATAACTGTGCTTCTCTCACCTTACTTTCGGAGAGGCTGACTGAAACCTTTTTATTGTAAGTACAGAAAAGCTGTTAAGCAATCCAGGACCTTGAAACACAATAGACTGGGTATTGTCCTGGACAACTGTCAGTACACAGGTAGAGGTGAGATTCCCTTGCCAATGCTACAAGCTGGCAAGCAGTGTGCTTGTGTGGAGAAACAGATAGCTGCTGTGCTCTACTAAAGTAACAGAGCTAGTACACACTCTCTCCTAGCCTCTATATATAAAATAAAAATAAATAGTTCCCCCATGTAACATACACAGTTTTTATTTGGTTATGAGGCTGCAGTCCCATTTTGTCTTTAATTTATGATGCTATGCCCAAACCAGTACATTTGCACTGTCTCCGTTTAAATAATTAATTATTTTTATTTATATTTTAGCCCTCATGGCAAGAAATTTGAAAGCCTGGCTTATCTACAGTATCCTGCCTAGGAGCCAGAAATGAGATTGGTAGGAGTGAAATATTAAGATAAGATTGAGTTATAAGCAAGAAATGGTCCATGATCAGTACAGGAAATAAATTCTACGATATAGTAGAATGCCAAGTGTGTACCAAAAGTAAGGAGGACATTAATTACAAAATAAAATAAAATAAACCCCAAACACAAAACCTGATGAAACCAATCACTTTGATCACCAAATAAAAGGCTACAACACAACATGAAGGAAAACTACTTTATCACAGGCTTGATCCCAGTTCTCATTATAAGCAAAGGGGATTTTGTCACCATCTTCAATCACAGCTACAGTTTTATGTTACTGCAGTCTCAGTGCCTTTTTTTGCCAGACTCTCAGCTAAAGAATTAGGTATGTTCTTACATTGCTGTCCAAGACACTGATATTACTCTAGAGGTTTCTTATGACCCTTTTTGGTCACCTCAAAACCTTACTTTGTATCTTTGAAATCTGGCATCAAAGGATACAGAAATTCATACAAAGCCTCAATTAAAAGCAGACCTCATATGGCCAGAATTACTGTATCTACAATCAAAGATAAAAGAGAAAGAAATCAAACACCAGTTCTCCCAAAGTCTTGTACTCCAGAGGGATTTTATATATGAAATCCAGAGCTTGATTTTTACATACCATGAGCTTGCATTTGATTGCAATACTCTGAATGTCAAAGATATTCATAAAGGAGGGAATATGGCCTTTGGTTTAATTTGTTTCAATTTCATGCTGAACACTGAAAAGATGGGGTCTGTGTATGTGTAAAATAATGTAGACTCCCCCATCCTCCAGTCCAAAGCAAAAGGGGAAGACAAAACACACAGAAACCAAAGCAAAAAAAAAAAAAAAACAAACCCAAAAAAACTCTCATGGAATGTTAGCACCAATTCTACATGAATTATGAAATATGAACAATTTACTCAGGAGATAAAAGATTTCCTGAGTCTAGTAGTTTCGGACATATAACTTTCCTCGCGTGTTCTGCTTATGTTGTAAAATGCAGTTTTTACGTACTCATATATTATTCCCATGGCCAAGAATCTGAGGGAAAGCAAAAACGTTGAAAGATAACATTTAGAAATAAAACATAAATCAAATATAAAAACCATAAAAGATAAAGCAAATTTCCATCCTCAGCTTTCAGGTTTTATATCTTTAAAATTTTTCTGTTCTTAGTTAATTTCTATGTACCATAATGTATCAAACCAAATAGTTTCGCTCTCTTCTTTTTGTTTTTTTGCAACACTTTTATATAAATTAAGAGGAGTTTTAATACTTTTCTTCTTATAAATTAATACCACAATCCAATCTAACAATTACTTCCTTATAAAATTTTACAAAAAAGACATTATATATATGGTGCAATGGTGTATTGGTGTAACGCCAGAGGTATTTGTATTCAGTATATTCAAGTGAGCACTTTCACATCATGATGCTTGCAGTGTTTAAGTGTCACATTTACAATTTGATTTTCAGAAAAGACCATGCAATAGCATGCTAAATGAAATTAAAGAGGGTGTTTCAGTGATCTGTAATTCATATTTGGTTGGAAATCTACTTTTTTTTTTTTTTTTTTAATGAAACTGAATTTTAGTGATCACAGCCCATAATTTATTAGGATTTTCTGGCATAAAAAACCTACATAATTTGATAAAGGAATAAAGGAACAAGAGCTATTCTTACATCCCAGAGCTAAGACAGTAAATTTATAGAACCTCTTTAGGTTTGCCAGAGTTGATTGCGGCTACATATTATACTTATGCTGGTTGTAAATGCTCAGTTTTTGATGTGTTTCCTGTCTGACAGGCCTAGAATTGTAAGTTATAGGCATTGCTTTTCTCTTCCTCTTTTTCTATAAAGGTGCTAAGGTTTTCATTTTGTGATTTGGCTAGTGTCGTTGTTTAGAAATGGTACTCCTCAATTCAGTACCCCACTTATCGTCCAAACCATGAGTCGCTCTCTCACTCCCCAATTTTCCCCCTCCCTCCCCCCTGCTGTGGGCTTAAGAGGAGAACTGGAGATATAAAAGGCAAAGATCACAAGGTGAGATAAGAATAATTTACTGGAAATAGCTATGAAATAGGAAAATGAACAATAATAGCAACAATATTAATAACAGAGGGTACAAGAAACCTCTTGGCTATGGACAATACTGGACAGCTCCCTCAGCCATGTTTCCTTGACCCAAAGGAGCCCCTCGTCCCTGGGAGATAGTCCCTTTCCTCCCAGCCTGGAAATGATGTGAGGTGATACAGAATAACCTCTGTGTCCTAGCCATGCCCCTCCCTCGATTCTGCAAAAATTAACCCTGTCCTGGCCTGAAACAAGACAGCAAAGAAGAACTAAATGGCTGATAAGACTTATAAAGAATGTAAATTGCAGGAGAGACTGAATACAAAAGAACTTGAGATCGATGAGAATATGACTAAAAAACATAACAACAATGGCTGAGGGAAAGAAAGTGTGAGAGGAACATGGAGAAAGCGTGGAGCACAGGGGGAAAAGCCAGAATACGCAATCAATGTCAGTGTATTCTTGGATGCTCTTAAGTGTCCAGATGCAGCCTGGCTACATTTGGCTTGTTCCTGTAACTGGGTATGTCAAAAAATAAAGAGAAGTTCAGAAGATATGATGCTATGTATGTGACTTTTTGGTGGTAATTGATTTTTGATGTTCTGCTCCAGAAATCCAGTAATAGAAGCTGTTGAAATACAACTATTTTTCAAAAGACCTAAGGTTTGACCTTTAAACACTGAGTTAGCCCAGTTGGAATTAATGTTATATCTTAATCTTTGTTTAAGCTTGCTGTGCCCGGATACTGCAGAAATATGGTGACTGATAATGGTACGTGTCTGCCATACTGTAACATTTGGAAAAATCTTATACGTGGAATTTAAGGACAGAATCAGAGATTTAAGCAAGTCTCTTGCTGCCAGCTGATTTTATGTAGATGGAGCTTTAACAGAAATCTTGGGCTGGAAATTAAAAAGACAAGCAATATTTTAAAAGAGAAAGAAAAAACATGCAAGATGTTTAAGCTTCCTCTGAATGTGCAGGATTACCTCCCACTGTACGTCTCAATATGTTAAGTAAAAAAATAATTTCTTTCTACTTATTGCCTGCCTACTTCTTTATCAGGACTCAAATGAGCAAAAACTTTACTGGATCTCTGTTTTACTCCTACTAGCTGCAAGGGAAGCAATTCTCAAAAGTTAGCTCTTTCTAAGTGAAGTGTCTAAGATGGTAACTACACAGAACAATAAGATTTTGAAAACAAACAGTTCTATACCTAAACAGTTATTAGAAAATATGTGTTTGTACTTATCTAAAAGAAAATGTCAACTTGTCATTTACTCAGTGGAAGTTGTTATAATAATTCATTCATCTGTAGAAGAGCATAATATAGTCAAATGTCAAGACAATCTATATTCCTCCCAAGGTAAAACATTTAGTATTTCAGTCAGAGACTCAGCCTTCTTAGAAAAAAGAAGCTATGTACTTCAGCATTATATTCCAAAGAAATGTATTTCAAAGGAAGCCTTGAAGAGAATCTTCACTGATCTTTAGAAGAGGAGAGCAAAACTATTGCTGTTTTCTTCCTCATACTATTAAATGCACACAGAGAAAATGTGAATTTTACCAAAAGGAAGAAGTAGATTTAACCCCAAATCTCTCCTATAATCTGTAAATTAAAAGCAATGTGAGACAACATTTTCTTGCTATCCAGAAATTCATTTGTGTCTGGGGGAAAAAAGGGAAAAAAGGAATAATTACTTTTTATTCCTCAACAGTTTTATTTTGCTCATTCTATCATTACTATGTTAGTTTGTTAATTAATGAATTTTCTACTGGAATAAAGCCTTTCACTCATTTTCAGGATTGCACACATAATTTCCCGCATTTTTAAAATTTTGCTTCCTAATGGTCATCTACTTAAATGTGTTGTTCTTTATTGAATTAATTGAAGAAGTCATCACAGGTCAGTATGAATGGTTGTTGTTTCAAAAATCATAAAATTTGGTGTTTAAAAAAATAGGTAAGGTGCTGACCACATAGGATAATTTCTCACTGTGTGAAGTTTGTCCCTTGGTATTTTTTGTCTTTTCCTCCTGCTACGGTGAGTTGTTATAATCCGGCATTAGGATTATGAAATTTTAGCAATAACTTCGATAGAGCAATAGAGTCAGAAATCCTAAGAACATTTTGCCAAACTGTTGTTCTAAGGCATTTATGCCTCTAATACTTCCATACTGATAAAAATTTTAATATGCACTGTTTAAACACTCAAGAAGAATTGGGTGCAAGCAGTTAAAAATTTCCCCACTCCCCCAGTTCTGTCTTTCCAACTAGTGAAAACATCATTTGTTTGGAAGAGTAGGAGTGGCATATGATCTGAATTTAAATGAAGTTAAATTTCTGTAACTTCTTACTTAAACTGAAAAACTTGATACCCTTAGCAAGACCAACATTACAGCTTCTACTGACCTGAATTATATAGTTTATTTGACATTGCATGCTAGAAGAGAAGTTGAATGTATGTCACATGGTGCCCTTTGCTAACAGAACAAAGGGTGGGTAAAGAAGACAATGGTGTCCATCACCGAAGGAGTTGTGGCTGAGTCCCCTGCCAATGTTAGTGATCCCAGCCCTCCAGATTCAAGGTTAAGGAGTTTTGCTGTTGACATTGTTGCAAATTGTATTGACCTCACATGGAGGAATAATGTAACTGGGCAGAAAATTATATATAAATATACTTCAGGATTATATTGGAACAAAGGTTCTGTTCATGCTTACAGTTTGAATTTATAAATTTTACAATTGGCAAAAATATCATCTCTTATCCTAAAAACTCACAAAAAAATTTCAAGTATAGGTTTTCTTTCTATTACTTTCCATCCCACAAAACTAAGTTTGCAAAGTAATCCAATGGCATATTACTTTGGTTGCCTACTTGAAGGACTACAAAGATCTGCCTAAATACTTACAGAATACAGCTCCTGCCTATACTACATGTAAGAATTTTTTTGACTTCCTTAGTGACCTGAACTTTACCAGACTGAAAACACTTTACACTGAAGTGGTAAAATCTTCAAAGCATAAGACTGTATTTGATGAGAACAATTTCAAATAAACTTCCTCAGGAGTATTTTCTTAATAAAAACGACAATTGCCTTAAAGCTCACTCTGGAATACAAGATATAATAAAAACAAACAAACACAAAATAATGAATAGATGTGCCCATGCCATCACTGTGCTAACTCAACATTTCACTTTTATAAAGCTTTTTCTTCCAGTCTTTCCTCTGATAAATGATTTCCATATAAAGATTAAAAATTATTCAAAATTCTCCAGGTCAGGAACCTCAACTTTTGTCTGTCTGTAAAGCACTTTGAGAAGTTATGGCTCCTGGAAAATAGAAAGAACCTAAGAGTGATTTTTACATTCTTGTTTATTGAGCTATTTTTTCCTCAACATATTATTGTTTCACATTAGTGTAAAAAAAACATTGAAGGTAAACTCCAAATATATTCCTGTTTGACTTCAATTTGTTTCTTAAAAAGAATAATACTGAATTTTACTGTTGTACATGAAATATTTCTTTGTATAACTTTATTTTGATAAATGAAAACTTTTTACAGTTCAATATTTTTAATTGCCAGAAAAACAAAATCCAGGTGTTCTTTATCGGACTGGTTTGAAAGCTGTCTGACAGAATTTTATTACTATGTCGTGTGCCCCTGAAAACGGACATGCTGACAAAACAAATTGGAGCAATGTAACTGACATTGAACTAATATATTCATCCATTTATTTATTAGTGCCATGTCTATATTTTTCTATTTAATTTTAGTTATGCTTTTCATTTACTTGGAGACATAAATTGCTAATTTTGGTGTATAAAATACTAGCAGAACTCAGAAGGTGATTAAATAATATAAATATTCAGAATTTCTATTAAGATGCCAAATACAACAAATAGCTATCCAGCTTTCTTTGATCTGTGTCTGCAGAGGAGACAGTAAAAAAATATTCTGCCACTTATTATTTCCATTTTCTTATATGGATCTCTAAGAAATCAAATAATACCATAAAAGTCTGAAACTTCACCTGGTAGCATAATATGCTCCTGTCACCCCTTATTAATAAGAAAAAATTTAAACATTTTATGTATACTCCTTCACCTCTTTATTCATAGTCGTCTTGTTGTCCCTAAGATTTCTTGTAGAGAAACTTGTGCAAACTTTCTTGTTTTCCAGGTGTTTTTTGGTATATTTTTTCCTAAAAATTAATTTTAAAATTTTCCAACTGAACAAATAAAGAATATTGGACAAGATTGTAGCCTGCTATCAAGGACAGGACATTCTTTTGTATTAATATCTTACCTGTAGCATTCTTACATGAGTACATATAGTAGTATTCAGGCACAGACTTTATGTTTCATTGTAAAATTCCAAATGCATAAATAAAGGCATGAAATAATAAAAACATTATATAACGTTATAATTATACAGCAGATATTGTGGAAGATTTAATATTGAGTTGACATAACTTTATATTTTACATGAAATATTAAATTATTTTTGATAATATATAAATGAGAAGTTCGTGTCAAAGGCTTTCCTTTTTCCTAGAATAGAGTTGAATTGCAGTCATAAATTACTTACTCGTCCTTGACTGGGATTCTTGTACCTATGATAACAGAGGTGGCTGCCAGAAGTTGTTATGAAAAGTCTTCAGCATTGACATTGCTATTATCTCTTCTTCATATATACATAACTTTTTAAAATCTTAGTACACTGCTATAAACAGTCTTATCTAAACCCTATTTTCTTAAATTCAGAACAACACAACACATTTTTACCTGTGGATTTAAATGAATATTATATTAGTGATGGGGAAAAAGCTTGAAGCACAGCACCGATGTTGTACTGGGAATCATACTCTGTACTGTAGGTAATTTACTTTCCAATAACATTACTCACAACATCATGTTAAGGATATATAGTATCATGTTTTCAACATGTAGCATCTTGTTGCAGGAGGGAAATGGGAGACAAGGGAGTTTTTCAGACCTTAAAAGAATTTTCTGCATCATGAAAATTTTGCTTCAAGTGACAAGTTCAAGTGAGTAGCATCCGTAAACAGCAAAATAGAAGATGTAAGTCAGACTAAATGATCGTATGTTATTTTGCCAGTCTATGCCGTTGTCCCTAACCTGTCATCTCTCTGCAGGACATCTCCAGCCTGTTCTGCGACATCTCCAGAGTATCTACCCAAGAGATCATACTCAATATTAATAAAGGAAAACTTCTGTTACTTTTCCATGTTTTACATGCTACCTACTTTTTTCCCAACCACTTTTTCTAACAAGTCGGAACAGTCTATTAAGAAGGCCTGAAAACCAATCTTGTTCTCCATGTGAGAAATCAGTTTCGACCAGAGGCTCAGAGGTGTTTCTTCATAAGGTAACAAAGGCATAGCCTTTCCTAACCATTCACGTTTGTCAAAAATGTTCTCTCACGTTCTAACACCTTTTTCTTTGACAATGCCAAATGCAGTTTTTCCTACTTGTATCCTGCAGCAAAGCAGAATTTTCCAATCCTATTTTTTCATCAAGTGACTTCTGTTCATTTCTTGAAATGGCTCTGCATTCCTTTTACCTCATACTTAAACTGTCTTTACTTTTAAAGTCTATCAGATTGACGTCCACGGATTACAAGTTATGTATTTTTGTCCATTTTCACTCTTTATCTATATTTAATTTTTAAGGCCTTGAATGTAATCATAAACCTGAATTTTGTTCTGTTACCAAGCTTATAGCAAGATGTGGCTTCATATACGGGCTGGGACTGCTGGTGCTTTCAAAACCTTATCAAGACTATACACCTTTACTTAGGACATAAGAAAATTAGATTTAAAAAAAAAAAAAGCCAGAAAGACCTAAGACTACAAGAACATGTTTCCATTTACTTTTTTTTTCTGTGGAAAGTCTATGGTGAAGCAGGAAACAGTTTTATTTTAGGGTAGAAGGGACACATGACTAAACCACTGATAAGATATGGATGATCCACACATTTGTAAGTGAAAAAGTTTTGGTTTTGTTCATATTATTTTCCTTTATTTAGAATAAACAGTCATTTGGCCAGGAGAACCTACAAACTAGTTACTTATTCAACAAGTTAACTGTATAAGGATATTCCTTAGAAATACACAGAGCAGCAGGGTTCTTTTAAGAAAGGCTGGATCAAAACACTCACATGGTGGAGCCCAGCTACCTTTGCAAAAAAATCATTATTTACTACATTAAGACTAGTCTCCCTGGGTCAGCTTAGCTTCAGAGAAGCTTCAGTCTTAATCTTTTTTCAATATTCTTCATTTAACACAAAGTATCTTCAAGCAGTACTGACTGAATATCAGTTTAAGAAAAGTCTGCTTGTTTTCAAAAGAGAATCACCATAGCTGGGAAAAGAACTCATGAAATGGTGATGTCTTTTGTGTTGATGTAAAAGAAAGTGCATGAAATGATAAAAATATTAACATTCTGATGTTTTTGTGCATCACATTTGTTAATTTGGAAACTACACAATGAATAGTTGATCCGTGTCCGTGGGATGTCGCTAGCGAGCAGAGACTGAGTAACAAAGCGACATGGATGATTTGGTATGAGAATAAACCAACATTTTTTAATCTTACAGACTTGCTTATATATCTTAGCACCTAGACTGACATTGAGGTTATTGTTTCCCTGACCAGCCACCCCCCAGAGGGATTGGCTGAACCCAACAACACCTACTTCAGATAATTTTCTCTTTGCTATGAAAACAATATCACCGTTTACATATTCTTCCAATTGTTTTCCTTTAGCGTCCTTGAGAAAGCAAGGCTTTCACACAGACATTGTTAGAAATTGAGAAATCTCTCTGCAGCCAGGCTTTTAACATTCACAATGGGATTCATCTTCGGTGGGGAACTGAGCTCCAGCTGTGTGAACAGAACTCTTCTCACTGAAATCTACAGGAAGATTCTCAGCTTTAAAGAAGTTTAGAGCACTCTTTCTCTCCTGGGTACAAATATTATTATTTTGTTAATGCTACAGTTGCTGTTTTTGACTTAACGTGACTGTGTTCCCCAACTGCGAACCTGTTATAAAAATCATTTCTTTATTGCTAGCTGTACTTTTCTTATCGTTCTGTAGTGATTCCCTGTTGAATTCTTAGACCTCATTTATGTTTCTAGTATTCAGAGGATCAGCTTTACATCAATAACAGGAATAATGGCCATGATACCCTCTTAGGAATTTGATAATGCTGTTTAATTGTTATTTGCTCAAGGTTGTATTACAGAGGTTTTAATGAGAAGGGATGCTAACTTTAGGCAAGCTTTTTGTATACAACATATATAAAAAATTGGTCCCTTAAATTTACCATTTTGTAAGTACATTGTCTCCTCTTCTAACACCTGCCACCAGAATTGTGCCCTTCCGAAATAGGCGGCCAGTCACATCCTGAGCTTTTTAACAAGGGCTTGTGTGGAGACAGTCCAGAGAAATGATCCTTCTCCTCTATTTGGCATTTGTGAGATAAAATATGGGGTGTGGCGGTTACCCAGTACAAAAAAAGAAAGATGGATATATTGGACTACAGCAGAGGCCCACTGGAATGGCTGAGGGGTTGAGCACAGGATGGATGTGGGATGGCTGAGGCAAATTTTCTGCTCAACAGAGGAAGAGAAGGTGAACAAGAAATCTTACTGTTGTCTGTAAATACCTGATCAGAGGTTACACAGTGAATGGAGTCAGTTTGAAAGTGCAGGGTGAATGGACAGAACACAACAGGTACAACAAACTTGAACAAAGGAAATCCAGATAAGATAGAAGCATTTTTTTCACTCTGCCATGATGAGGGATAAACACTGGAACAGGTGCTGAGAGGAACAATATGGTTTATGTCCTTGTAGGTGTTCAAGATGCCTGGATATGTTTCCAAGTCTTCTGATCAGATTATTTTTGCTATGACTTTGCAAGGGAGTAGTTTGACTGGTTGACCTCTGGAGGTCCTTTCCAAAATGAGTTATTTTGTGTTCCTGACATTCTGTGTACTATCTGACAACTCATTTTTGCTATGTAAGAACAGCCTTGTGTCTACAGTTCAATAGATAGAATTAATATTTTCTACCGTTTGCTGTCACAGTACTGTTGACATGTCTCTTTTTTTTTAATGTGTTTTAATGGGTGGGACTCTGAGTTAAAAGAATTAAGAGATTACAGACACCATTCTACATTACTGTCTTGATAAATTTATAATTAAATGAGATTATAAAAGCTTGTCTTCTTTCTTAGGCTTTTCAAGACAATAATGATACTCTTCTTCAAAGACTTCCAAAGGCAGTTTCCAAGTCTTTCTTCATATTTTGTTTACTTCTCTTTGAAAGCTCTTCAACTGAATTATTTTCTTTTCAAATTTCACTTTGTAGGATTTTATCAAAAAAACAAAGAGCGCTCTTCCCTGTTTTTTATCATCAAGCAAGATAAATGCCAAATATGCTGCCTTAATTCTAATGTGTTCAGTAAGACTTGGAGAGTTCTTTCAGAAAGCAGGCAAAAAGCCATTAAATTAGAAATGCTATTATCCCACATGTCTGTATGTCAAACAATTAAAGCACTGCCAACTGTTGATAACTAGCAGCCGAAACGAACTCTTGTTAATAGTTTCTGCTGGAAGCAAACAAAGACCAAGAAGAACTACATCACAGGTGTTTAAGATGTCAATGTGGGCTGAAAAGTGTACCCAGATTTTGTTTGACTGTGAAAGTCAGGAACCTAGCCAAGCATCAAAGCACTATGATTAATTTTCAAATGTTAGTAGAGTTTTAAGCTGTCCCTTTGGTTGGAGCTTTGGTTACATGTCCTATATATTCTAAACTACAGTCTATTTAAGTAACTTCACCGAATCACAGAATTGTGCAGAACCATAGAATGACCTGGGTTGGAAGGTGTCAAAAAGATAATCTAATTCCAATCCCCTTGCCTCGGCCAGGGACACTTTTCACTAGACCAGGTTGCTCACAGGTCCATCCTGGCCTTGAACACCTCCAGGGATGGGATGTTCACAGCTTATCTAGGCAACTTGTTCCACTGCATCACCACCCTCAGAGTAAACAATTTCTTCCTAACATCTAATCTAAACCTACTCTCTTTCATTTTGAAGCCATTCCCCCTTGTACTGTTACTACCTGCTCTTGTAAAAGGCCCCTCTCCATCTTTCTTGTAGGCTCCCTTCAGGCACTGGAAGGCAGTAATTAGGTCACCCCAAAGCTTTCTCTTTTCCAGGATGAAAAAACTCAGCTTTTTTTTTGTAGGACCAGTGCTCCATAACTCTGACCATTTTGGTGACTTTCTCTGCACTTGCTCCAAAAGGTCGATGGCCTTCCTTTTTATAGGACCCCAGAACTGGATGCAGCACTGCAGGTGAGGTCTCACAAGAGGGGCAGAATCACTGTTCTCAGCCTGTGCTGTCCACACTGCTTTTGATGCAGACCAGGACTTGGCTGGCTTTCTGGGTTTATTGAGGTTGTCCAGGTCCCTCTGGAAGAGATCTTCTCTTTCAGGTGTGGCAACTTACTTCCAAACAGTGTATCACATGCTAGGCTATTTCCCACAAGACAAAATCTCTCATTCATACTGGAGAACTCCAGAAGATACAGAAACACACAGCACTTAGCTTTCCTTTTATTAACTACTGCAATTTTAACAACATCTAATATGATTGTTGTTTTTTCCTCAGCAATACTGGGGGGAAAGATAGTTTTCAATCAAGATATTGATCGAAACTTTCCAGAACTTTTGACATGTTTGAAATTGTCTTCACTAGTCCTTTCATAGGAACAAATTGTTTTTTGTGGGTTGGTTGGTTTGTTTGTTTGTTTGTTTGTTTTTAATCAGTTCACATAATTTAGTGTGTGGGGGGGGTGGTGTTAGGTTGGGGGTTTTTTTGTGGTTTTGGTTTTTTTGAACTTTTGGGGTTTTTTTCTTAATATCATAATGTCTGGTGTAAAACCATTTTATGCTGTACCAGAAAGGAACTCCATAATGTTTTTTTTTATCTTTGAAACCCATTCACTCTATCCAGTTGAATAAATTCTTTGGGGCAAAAACTGAAACAGTTTGCAGCTCAAGAAAGATGATAACTTACTAGGTAATTTTTTTCCTAAATCTTTAATTCCTAGCACTCTTCTTCTAAGCATTTCATCAAGTTAAATTGTAAATCACAAACTGTGAATATCTTCTCAGTTGCTCAAAGGCTACCCATTAGCAACAGAACCAGCATAAAAGGGCATATTTCTTGCTACATAAAAGAAGTAAACTATCAAGTTACTTTTTAACTAGCAGTGATATTCAGAGAGGCAATCCTGTAAGGCATATGCTTAGAGAATGTGAAATTCAGGTCTTTAGACTGTTTTTTGCAGTTTCTTTCACTGTTATCATTAATTTTCCTTGCCTTTGATACTGAGGAATCACTGAAGCTGACATCAAAGCCATCTTTCTTGTCCCCTCAGGAGACTATACCAAAAACTGTGTATCATACTGGAAGGCAATAAGCATAGGTTCAGTGATATATTCACTGGGATGGTGGAAATATTTTAAATAAATATATGTCTAAAGGGAAATATAGGCAATTAAAGGAGTGAATTATGCATTTGAACATACGCTTTTCTTCACTAAAATAAATATGCTGTTCATAACTTTCAGGTGCAATTAAAATTTTATATCTATGCTATTTAAGACCACCTATGCGTAGACATCCTGATGAAAGCATTCTTTGATTGTACTGAACACTGCATTTCTATTAGTAGATGTTCGGTCTTTGCTGGTTTTGCTCCTTTTAATTTATCATATCTAGTGAAAGAGCCATGTAGCAGGTTTGATGTCTGATATTTGCATTTAATTTGTTTTGGACAGAACCTTGAAAATTTCAGAATTTTCCAGAAAATTAAATTGAACTGAAAAGTAGCTATTTTTTCTTTTTAATATGGCATTTATCATATGACAGGATAAATACCAAATAAAAGTCAAAATGCAGGGTCATTACAAGCCTTAGTATCAGCTCGTTTCATTTCAAAAAGCAAGAAAAAAATCTGTGACACATCTGAGTAAAATCACTGCAACTTTTGTATTTATAAATTTATTTTATGCCTGTATTCACCATTTTTCTCTCTAATAGGTTCACAGAAATAAGTATACTGAGGCTTAGACTCTATGAAATTAGTTATTAGTGATATTTGAAATAACATGCTTAGGAGTCTTTTCCTATAAAGAACTATCTTCAAAGTAAATAAAAAGACATTTGCAGGAGATCATCTACCAGCACCCCCGGTTAACTAAGAAGTTCCAGTTGACTGGAAATTGCAAAATATAATGCCCATCTACAAGAAGGGTCAGAAGAATGATCCACGAAACTGCATCCTGTTAGCCTGACCTTGGTTCCAGGCAAGGTTACAGAAGAGATCACCCTGAGTGCCATTACACAGCGCATGGAGGACCATCAGGGGATCAAGCCCAGCCAACATGGACTTATGAAAGGCAGGTCCTGCTTGACCAACCTGATCTCCTTCTATGACAGGGGGACTGGTTTGGTGGATGAGGGGAGGGTTGTGGATGTGGTCTACATGGACCAGAATTTGACACCATCTCCCTCTTAGAAAAACTTAATGAGTGGACTCTTTGATGGTTAAAAACCTGTCTGGATTGCCAGGCCCAGAGACTTGTAGAGAATGGAGCTAAATCAAGCTGACCACCAGTCACTAGCAGTGTTCCCCAGGGCTGTTTTGGGGCTGGTCATGTTTTTCATCTTTATTGGTGATCTGGACATGAGGACCAAATGAACACTTAGTAAATTTGGAGGCACTAAATTGGGTTGGAGTATTGGTTGCTTGAGGGTAGGAAGGCTCTGTAGAGTGGTCTGGTCAAACTCAATCAATGGGTTAAGGACAACTGACAAATGCAGGAGGTTCAATAAGGCAAAGTGTCACGTCTAGCATTTGGGTCACAACAGCCCCATGAAATGCTACAGCCTTGGGGAGGAGCGGCTTGAGAGTTGTTCAGCAGAAAGGGACTTGGGGGTGCTGGTTGGCAGCCAATATAAACCAGCAGTGTGGCCAGGTGACCAAAAAGGTCAGTGGCATCTTGGCCTGTCTCAATAATTGTGCAGTCAGCAGGACTAGGGAAGTGATCACCCCCCTGTACATGGCATTGGTGAGGCCACATTTCATGTACTGCATTTGATTCTGGCTCCTTCACTTTACAAAGACATTGAGGTGTTGGTGTGTGTCCAACAAAGGGCAACAAGGCTCATGAAAGGTCTAGGAAACTTGACGTAGGAGAAGCAGCTGAGAGAGATGGGTTTGTTTGGTCTCACGAAGAGGAGGCTCAGGGGCAGTCTCATCACTCTCTGCAACTACCTGAAAGAAGGCTGTAATGAGGTGGGTGTGAGTCTCTTCTACCATGTCTACAGTGAGAAGACCAGAAGAATGACCTTAAGATGAGACAGGGGAGATTCAGATTAGATATTAGAAAAAAAAAAATACCCAATTACGGTGGTCAGGCATTGGAATAGGTTGCCCGGGGAGGGGGTGGAGTCACCATCTCACCATCCCTGGAGCTGTTTAGGAGGTGTCTAGATCTGGTGCTGGGTGATATGTTTTAGTGGTTTAAGGGTTATAGTGGCAGTGCTGGATTGACAGTTGAATTTAATGATCTTGACTACTCTATGAGTCTCTTGACTACTCTATGAGTCTGTGAGGTATGTATGATGTCGTACCTTTTAAACAGTTAAACCGGGTTTACTGTTTGGGTTTATTTTTTACTTCACCTTACTTCATAACAAAAATTAACCTTATTAAGAGATATTTACATGTAAAGCCAGGTTTGCTCATCGTGTTTGTTCATTATTGGTCTGTGTCTGCAAGATTTTAGGTTAGCTGAATGTTAATATGCACTGATCCCGTTGGAGTTGGGCCTGTCCAGTCTCAAGAAGAGATTACTGAGGGGGCCTCACTAATGTGTATAAGTGTCTGAAGGAACAGTGCCAAGAGCTTGGAGCCAGGCTCTTCTCAGTGATGACAAGCAATAGGACATGAGGCAATGGGCAGAAACTGATGCACAAGAGGTCCCATCTGAATATGAGGAATAACTTCTTTACTGTGGAGGTGACTGAGCACTGGAGCAGATTACACAGAGGTTGTGAAGTCTCTCTCACTGGAGGTACTCAAGAACCATCTGGATGCAATCCTGTGCCATGTGCTCTGGGATGGTCCTGCTTGAGCGGAGAGCTTGGACCGGGTGACCCACTGGGGTTCTTTCCCACCTGACCGTTTCTGTGATTCTGTGATTGCATATTTAAGAGGAAAAGGGTGGCTCTTTTCTTATGCTCTTAAACATGTACTACCAACCATAGACAAAGATGGGACACTGAGGTAGTTTTATTGAACACTTCTACTTTTCAGCTCTGTTCCAGTTCCATTAAACTTGCAAAACTTCTTCAAATGGCACTGCAGGGCTATTGAATTGCTTACTGAGAAAATTTATCTGGAAGTCAGTAATATAAAGGTAGAATGATTTTAAAATATTATAAAGTATAACTTCCCCTCCTGTGAGATGACAGAGGAGCACTGCAAACATATTGAAGATCAGAAAATAATAAAGTAAAGCATTTCTGCATAATAAAGCTGATAAATAAGGGCCAGGGATAGAATTAACAACAAAAGTATTTGTGTTCAGATCATTATTTTTTAAGACATGTGGGAAAGGGCCATTCTCCCTTCTGTTTTATTTTATCAGTGATTGCTGTGGTTTAAAAAAACCAAAAGGTTATATAATACAATACGAACTTTTTCTTGGATAATAGAATATTATTTTTTCTAAAAAATGAAATGATTATCACTAGAAACACTAGCAGAAGTTACTTCCCTCTCCTACTTCAGGTGAACTCTAGGAGTTCATATAATTTGGTGTCCCCTAAGGGAGTGATCTGAATGGCCTCTATGAATGACATGAAAATAAATGTAACAAACATTTGATTCCTCTTCCTCCTGTGTATTTAGTCTTTATTCAATTAGGCAGTTCCTCGGCATATTTTTAATATAGTTTTGTATATGTTGGAGGAAAAAAAATCTTTCAACACTTTTCCTGTGTTGATGGATTTCAGAATGCACTTCTGAATAGAAATTTTTTCATTTACAATACTTGATGATTCTTCAACGTCCTTGACATACCTACATAGTGTCAGAATAGCAGAACCATATTTATTCAATTCAAAGAAAATAGCACAGTCCTATAAGAGCTCTCCAAATTATATAGAGGCTTTCACTGCTTGCTTGCATGTTTAAGGTTCATCAACACCATATTATCCCTTCAGAAATGCAATAATATTGCCCTCAGCTTGTTTTTGAACCAGGCTATGTTTTCTGTCTCTCATATCTCTTTATAGTTTCAAGGATTAGGGCTATGTTGAATTATTTACATGTGGTACTCATCAAAGAGGTTGTTGAGATTTTTACATACTTATTCAGACGGCTACCTGACAAAGACAATTTGTTGACTGCATGGAGTTTTACTTCAGTGTCAGTTCAGTGTTACCTTTTGAAGTCAAATGTTAGCATAAGAAGTCAGGGGACAAAAAAGGAAAAAAAAGTATTAAATGAATGAAATATTGAAGGAAAAACAAAGCGAAAAAAAGCAAAAGAAAAATTAGACATGTATTGGCATTGATTTCCACTCTTTGCTGCATATTTAACTTGATTTTTCATTTGATTTATTTTTAGGAATCACAAATTGTTCTAAAATGACCACCTACTTATCACCATTCCTCTTCTCTTATTTTTACCAATAATTATGAGTCCCTGAGTATGAAAACACATATGCTAATAAAATTTGTTTCAACTATTAGTTATAATACTGGGAAGCTTTGAAAAACATATTGAGATCTATGTGTTGTCATTTACAGGCACAACTTCTCTTGATTAAAAGATGCACATTTATTTCAAAACATGGCAATATTACCAGTACAAATGAAGGTACAGACCTTTGTATGTTTTCAAATTCTGTATGTGAAAGTATTTCAAGTGTTGCAAGTGGATTGTACGCATTTGCAAGTTACTTTCTCCTCCAGAAAATGTCTCTAGAGTTACAGTAAGATACTGTGTCAACAAAGTTAATCATCCTATTGTAATTAAATTAGATTAATTAAATACAGTACATTATAAATAGACACCAAGCTTATGAATAGTTTGTTTTTCACAGAAGCTTTGTTGCAGGTCCACAATTGTCCACTTTCTCTTTTCTGGACACTCTAGTTATTAAGAGATTTCCTAGGTATCTTAAGATTTAGAGTCCCTAAAATTCTGACCCCATTTTTCCAAGCTTGAAGTTATAGACTAAAGAAAAATCATTCCTTCAGAAAGGTTTTAATTGGAAAATACTGTATTATCATCTGGAGAGAACTTGAAGGCAGAGCATGAAAACACTTTATTTCCAGCAGGCATCATGATGAACAGACTGCTCTTTTCTGCCCCTCAGCAAAGTTGGATTTAAAGAGCAAGTTTTCTATCCATTCCTTCTATTTTCAGTCCATTACTTCCTCACAGAACTCTGAATAATGCCAAAGGAATGGAAATCAGACACCAAGCTGTTTTAGTTTTGCAGTGAGTTCTCTGCCATTCAAGATTCACAAAGGAATATTCCTTCTGCTTATTTTTATTTTGGTGTCATTAACTATAAATTCTTGCCTGTATTCCTACTAAGGATACTGAATGTAGGCTTACTTTGCTAGGTACTGTTGTTTTAGGATTCCTTCCATCACACTTTGAATGGAAGCAACTACTTTCTCACCTTGAAACAATCCACTTGCTAGATCACTGTGAAAAAGGTGGAGCCATGTACTCCCAAAGCACTTTTCGTACAGAATCATGATGGGATATGCCCTCCCCATAGCAAATAATGCAAAGTGGTTGGTGTAGGTGGAGAAGGCAAATTTTTAGTCATAGATTGTATGAGGAAGCAAAGGGGGAGTTGGTACACGGAAAAAGCGGGCAGCCACAGATATTAGGTGTGCATTTTCCCCAGGAGTGGTTCAGGGATCTTATGAAGAATGACATCTAACTTGTGGCTGCCAAATGGTCTCATGTAGGACCAATGTTCAGCCCAAAAGCTGGATAGTTTGAGTACGAGATGAGCAAAATCTTAGACAAAAAATAAATTTTGAGGAAACAAATCTGACATATGAAACAGAATAAAAATTGCATCACTCAGTTTCTTTTTTGCATCCCACTACAGTATTAAACCAACAATGTATTAGTATATTAGTATAATATTAATCTGCTATGGAGGAAGGAGAGGCAGAAAGAAATGTAAACATGCACATAAAGGGGCACTGATAAAAGTGAAGGAGGATGGTCTTTAGGGCTCATCAAGCAGAAAGAAGACAGAATTTTGGGTTTGTTTATTTGGATTTTTTTTGTTAGATACTTGTTTTTTTCTTTTATTCCCTTTCTACAGGAAAGCTATTAGTTTCTCTAACACAACTAAGCAAGTGTAAGAAATGCTGCTGGTCTTTTTAGGAGGAAGAAAAAGAAAATAAATTCTAGAAGAGGGACAAATATAAACATTATAATGGACTGTATTCAATGTATCCCATAGGTAAACATTTAAAACATACAAAATATCAAATATATGCATGATATTAATTTTCATCTACATCACCTAAATTTTGCTTTAACCGTGCTGGAGTAACAAGGAAGAACTGCACTTTATTGCAAAAAAATCCTACCATCTGGACCTCATATGGACCTATGATTTTAAATATCAAGAAACTGCAGTTAAAATGCAAATGAAAAAAAGTCAGATCTCAGAGAATGTTCTAGATTTTAAGTAAAGTGAATAGACATATAAAATAAATTCATACTAGAGCAGTTTTCTATTTAGTTGATCTTGCTTCTGGACTATCACTGATACGGGTTAAAAATCATCTGAGAATATCAGCTTTTGCAATACAGTTTTTTATCTATCTTGATGTTAAGCGGTTTTTCTACAAGGCCTTTAAAGTTTTGTTTCAAGAGAACAAACACCTTCAGCTCTAAGGAAGATAAGTTCTACCAGCAGTTGTTTTGTTTCTCCCTAGTGGTACACTGGACAGAGTTCTTTTTTTTTTTTTTCTAAATGTTGCTTTTCTCTAGAGACATGAAAATAGAAAAAACCCTGTATTTCACCAAAATAAAAGATGGTATCTATTTTTAGATGAATAAGAAATTACAGAGATGTAATACTAATAGTATTTTTCCATATTTTTTATTTTATGTTACTGATTGTCAAGTAAAAAACCAGGAATTAAAAAATGAAAAAAGTTATACATGGAACTGAGTATGTGACTATTGCAGTTGCAATAGTTTACAAGTAGTCTGTCTTACTACAGCAACACACAGTAAATTACCTTTTTGGAATAACTTATTAATTTTCATTGTTTTTTGGACTGGAAAGTGGGCCTGCTAAAACACTTTTACCTGGATTTAATCAGAAGGGAGAAAGACTTTGTAGGATCTGCGATCATTCACCTAGAGAAAAACGGTTACAGACAGTGCAGAAATTAATGTTTGGCTTTGACCTTTATTTGCAGAAAGCAGATTGTGCTTCTGTGCAGATTTAGAACAGTAATTCTTCATTTGGCATCACTGTGCCCTGACCCATATATTATTTAAAGAACGATAATGTAATTAATCTAATTTTATCAATATTTGGAAATGAGCAATTTAATTGTTCATAACCACTTGCTTCTGTGATGAGGGAATCCAAGTAAATTTTATTATATGATGAAATGTTTTGACATTTTTGAAATCTGAGCATGCTTGTGCTAGGCTAGGGTCTGATCTTGCTTATGCTTCTACAGTCACCGAAGTAGTTTCATGGAAGCTTGTGGTTTATAATGCCATAACTGAGACACGTTGTCCTTCATTGTCCTTTGTCACATGTGTTTATCAACATACTTGTTACTGTCAATCATGTTTTCATTCCTCCCTGTCTCATTCTCTTTCTTCTGATCATCTGGTATTGACTCCTAATTCCTTGGCTCAGATGCCATCTTTATTAAGCCTCGTCCAGTTGAGTGCAACATACTTATTCCTCTTTTTGGCAGACACACAAATGCCTCATTAGTTTTCTGATGATGTATTCCACTACTACTAAAAGAATGTTATGTCTTATAGTAATGGTATTTTGTTATCTGGCTTCCTTCCTATCTCTACTTCTTAGTTTAGTTCTCAGATGAATGTTTGCATCCAGAAATGGTTTTTTACCTTGTTATTAAGTTATTCCATGAAACTGTATTTTTATAAGATGGGGTCCCTTTGTTGGTCTGCTCTTTATTGGGGTAATGATTTTGCATTTGAATAACAGCTTTGTAAGAGAGAATAGACATTTTAGCACCTGTATATTGAAAATCATTAAAAACAAATACAGAGGGAGGCAGTGATACTGCTGATTTGTGGAAGTTATCTTTTTTTTTTTTTGCATCTGTTTCTAAAGACCACAAAATATAAAATATTTTACTACACTTAGCATTTTGCAGTGTCCTACTATTTATCACCTATGTTACTATGTAAGGTGGTTATTTTCTTGAGTTCTTTTCACTGCCATTGCTTCTAGAAGTATCTGTTGCATCTTCAGCTTCCTTCTCTGGTTTTCTGCTGGCGTCTCAATACAAAATGAGATGAACAGCTGTTACATTTTTTGAATTTGCCATGGCCACATGCAATATCAGCGACAGAAAGAATTAAAAAGACAAGTCTTCATTTTCTAACATTAGCTGAGGTCAAATCTACAAACTGATCCCAACAAACTTGCATTCAGGAAAATGTGAAAGAAACTCTGTCTCCTCCATTCTATTCTGCAGTTTTGTTCATGGCATGATTACTTTATATAATGTTATTTTTCCACTCTGTGATACTAATTTTGGTTGGATGGTAAGCAGTTTGAAAGTCTTTCTGCTTTCTAAGAATCCCTGAAGTACATTGGTTTTCACTTCATTTTTCCCAGACATAAGTGCTAGGGCTTTCTCTGCTTTTAGTAGAATTCCTCCCATCAAGCCTGGTTTGTCCCCACATGATAAGTACCGATTTTATGCAGTGCTACTATACTATAGATCAAATGCTAAACCTATTTTTATTGGTTGGTTGGTTGGTTGGTTGGTTGGTGGGGTTTTTTTGAGCCATGTGTTTCTGGTTTTTTGTTTTGTTTTTTTTTTTTTTTTGGTACATATGATTTCCACCAAATTAATGAAAGTAAATAAACTTTCAGTAGAGTATAATTGAGTGTGATTCTTTTTCAGTTTCAGTATTAAAAATACTTGCAATTTACTGGGAAAGTGGTATTTATAAACAAATCAGAAAAAATTCTATGCTCAGTTGCTGGACTGGATCAGGCTGGGATGGAGGTAACTTTCTTCATAACAGCCCATGTGGTGCTTGATTTGCATTTGTGGCTAAAATAGTGTTGATAACACACCAGTTACAACTTTGGCTATTGCTGAACAGTCTTTGCACACAATCATGGCCTTCTATCTGTTTCCCCTATCACAAGAGGGTAGGAAGGGCATGATCAAGTATTTGTGAGGGGACAGGACAGCTGTGAGGAGGCAGGACAGCTGGCCCAAACTGACCAAAGGCCTATTCCATACTATATGATATAGTGCTGAACAATAAAAGATCAAGGAAAGGAGGAGGAAAGGCAGACATCTGTGGTTGAGGCGTTTGTCTTCCCAAGCAATGCTTGATTCCACATGTTGAGGCCCTGCTTCCCAGGAAGTGCCTGGGCATCTGTAGTGAATGCTTTTTGCTTTTCTTGCATGAACAGCTTTTGCTTTCCCTGATCTTTTCTTCCATCCACAAACCTTCTCCTCTTCCTTCTCTTTTCTCCCCATTATGATTGAGGGTGGGTTTTGGCTGCTGGCCAAGGTTAACCTACCACAAATATTTACCCAAACCTACTTGCTATTGAAACAGGTTTACAAATATGGGAGAGAGATTTCCAAGACTTTTTATAGGAGACTGAAAAATATTTTGTCATCTGTACTTTTTATCTCTGGTGCTAGAAATTAACTAAAGAACTTAAAAAAGATGCAATTCAACATGCATGCTTCCTGGCTAAATTGTTGGTTTGCACTAGGTAGCAAGATGAGAGACAAATGGTGTGGTGTTCTTTCTGCAACTCAGTAAGAAAGACCTGACAACAAGTGACTTCATGGTGGAGGGAGATTCAAACACTTGGGAGGTGCTTTCTTAATGGTATGAGGATTAGTGGATTGTGGGAAATGGCAGGGTTGCACGTGGGGCCAACGCATGTACATCTCCCACAGAAATATGCAGTCAGGGTACCTGCACTCGTGGATGAGGGTGTCAACTGGTCATCTGGGGACCTGTGCCCATAACTCTCTCTGTGAATGAGGAGATGGATTAGACTGTTGGCTGTTTCTTGAACTTTCTAAGTGGCTGACACAACAGTTTATCTCTTGCATTACTGATCCTGATCCTGATGTGTAATTCACTCACTACTGGTTAATAACATCATTAATAAATCAATGAATCACCTTGCGATTTCATTTAAACTAGTTTTTCTCTATGGCAGTTCACTACAGAAAGCTCTCATACATGGGTACAAAGTCTTTGTGAGTTTCTTTGATTTGCTCTGCTTTTTGCATATTGGATTTTAGTTAGTTCTTCTCTTTAGTTTCCTGTTCTGTATTGCATGCTGTAATATCTTGAACCAAATAGTCCAATCAGACATTATTCAAGTATAAAATTTATATACTCTCTGAGCAAATATACAATGAACAAACCCTCATGTATTTGTCCTCCTTTTCCAAGAAGGTGTGAGATTTCCTCTCAGCTACCACGTACTAAACTTAGTGACTTTGTTTTACTGATGCTGGTGTTTAATAACAATGACAAGTACTTCTCTTTCTTCCACGGTGCACAAGATGATAACGACGATGCCTAATACCTCCAATGCCCCAGATTAAGACATAGTTTTCCTGTTGAGCAGTCTGTTTAATTCTGTCATAATCAAGATGTTACAGTTGCTATCCATGTTGTATAAAGCAGTGTGGTGAGCTGACTGAGTATAAGGAGAAGAGGGGAGTGGGTGAAGTCTTTAGTATAACAGTTACTGAAAAATATCTTGCTCAATTTAGTGGACATATGCCTGGTAAAATTTTTGCACACTTTAAGAACTACTTACCAAACTACAGAGTTAAAAAAAAAAAAAAAAAAAAAAAAAAAAGAAATAATGAAGGGTTTCTAATAAAGAAAGAATACAAAAGAAGCCCGAGAAAAAGGCAGCAAAACATAAGTATTACATCCAGGTAGAATCCACCACTGAAAGTGACAATACAAGCTGTATTTCCACCTATGGCTGGGTCTGCTCACTTCATGAATCAATCAGTGTTGCCAGATGAGATGCTGCTGTTGCAGAAGATGGTGAGAGTAGTAGTCAAAGTGGTACAGTTTTCCTTTCCACTTCAGTTATCCCAAATACTTTATTTTTCCTTTGCATCACTCTTTGAAGGAACCAAAATAGATTAAGGATTTGCCTCTTGTCATTATTTTATCCCTCATTTAGGCTTCTTTCTCTATGGATTTGTTTTGGTCCATTGATTTCCAATTCTTTTCTCCTTTGCTAGTAAAAGATGATCATAATGCAGTCCTTTGTCATGCTAGTGCATTTTTTTGTGTGAAAGAATGCAGACATTTTGTCCTTCATTTCAGAAATGAGTTTATACAAAAGGATGAAATTTGCCAATGCCTAAAAGTATAGGCCATGATTCAAATGGTTTATAAGCAACTTAGTCATATTTCAAAATGCTACCCACAGTAATTAAATTAGACGGAATCTGTCATATACTAAGCATATTTCACAGAATCACAGAATATTGTGAGTTGGAAGGGACCTTTGTCTGACACTATTTTAATTGGTAAAGATTTATGGACACAATCCTGTATTAAAAAGGGGAAGAATATTGCAACCTGGTGATGAATGGCCTGATGACTTTTTTTTTTTTTTGTATTTGCAAAGATTTTGGTTATGTGTTTGTCTTTTCCTCATTTGTGATTGAATCACACTGGAAAAAGAACCAGTCATTAATATGTTTCACAGCCTATCTCCTCTGTCTGACTCTTAGGTGATATATGAGTACATTTGTCACAGTAAAGAAAATTATAACTGTGAAGTTTTTCTTTAATGTTCCAAACATCTTGTGATTTGGGTAATGCCAATTGACAGCAAGGCCCAGCTCTGTAAAGTTAGATCTTCTGTCTTCTGGCTTGGCATGTTGCAAAATGCGATATAATGTTTTCTACTTTTCTCTCTTAGTCATCTAGTATGATATTTGCAAATTGCTAAATGACTTAAAAGTAATTAAAATGTAAATTGAGAGAGTACTATCTCTTATGGGGAAAACCAGATGACTACAGGGTAAGTGGGAGGTTTATTGTCTTTAGAGCTGTAATTTTTAAGAACTTTTATCAGTCAGCTCTTCTGGACAGAATAAGTTTCGCGATCAGCAGGGATCGCACTAAACACATCAAGGTGATAGAAGTCACTTAGGGAAATAAACTCGGTAAGTTCATTCAGTTATAATCCATATCTATCAATTTCTGCAGTAAAATTATAATATATATGATTTTCAGTTTGGTAATTTCATGGTTTATGTGATCCATATTTGAATTAGTCTGAAGCTAGTCTACTAAACTGTAAAAAAAATTGTGCCAAGTTGAAGAGTGAATAGAGAATAACTATAGTGCATTGCTTATCTATTTAAAAATTTAAAAGATACATACAAATTAATAAAAAAATAACTATCAGGATGCCTGCCTACAACTCTAAATGCCCTAAAATAATTAGAAGATTTTAGGCTATGCCTGCATGAGAAAGTATAGTTGCACAAAAGGAGTGGATGTGTAGGGTGCAATGGTTGGCATTTAAAGACTTGGGAGGACTTAATATGGACCAGATAAGGTATGATTCAATGGGACTCCTCCAGCCAGCAAACTGAGTGCAGGAGCCATGGTCCTAGGGTACCTATTCTGACAAAGAAGTGATCAGGAGACTCACGGCAAAACCACAATGAGATGTGAGCTAGAGCTCTCTTGCAGCAACACCCTTGAGGTCCTAGTAATCCCATGACTACATTAACAACTTTTTAGCCAGTTTCACAGGTTTCTGTGGCCTAGAAAGCCCAGATATTTCTCAAGCTGTACTAGGAAACCGACAAGTACTGCCAGGAACAGACAAAGATGCTGGATGCCCCTGAAAGCCTTGGAGACCCTGTCAGATACTACTCAAATATGTGAAAGATCTTATCCAGCAGACCAGACTGCTGTCCTTGTATGCTTTTGCAAAATCTGCTCCGTTTTATAGCTATCGTTGGGAGTTTGGGGAGTGCTGGCATTGAAAATATTGCCAAGTTTTTAATTATGTTCATTCCACTCTTCAGTCTTCAGCTACGCAAAACTCCCAGGAGTCAGCCATATTTTAGAAAATGTTGGCTGACATATGCTTGCTATTAAGTACAAGTGGATGCTAGTAAAATTACCTATATATCTGTTAGACATGTGTTTAAGGACCTTTCTAATTTGGAAATTCAGGGGGCTTAGAATAATTTTTATGGAAATAAAATATAATGATGCCTGGTTTTATAGGTATTTTCAAGAGCTTTTCTGAATTAGTGCTTTCAAATATGCCTTAACTGTGCTAATATAAAAGTTAAACTTTCCATATGATTAATATGACATTTTTAGTAAACAAATAACCAGTCTGTTTGTGATGAGACTATAATTTAGATATTTACATGTGTCCTTTTCTGTCTGAGAAAAACAGAATTTGTGTTTGGATGGCTCATCTACACAATTCTACTTATTGAGTATTAAAAACTGAGAGAGAATAACTGCAACATTGTGTGGGTTTTTTTCTCATCAAAGCAATACATGAATGAATTATTTTTCTAAGACTTGAGACCTGAAAGTGACTTCATATTTGATTGTTCTTTAAATAGTTTGAGACAAATCAATGGACTTTATCCAGGAACATCAGTCTAATAAAGTATGTGTGTGTGTGTGTGTGTGTGCGCGCCTGTGTGTAAGTAAATAACCTGGAAATAAAAATAAATGTTCAAAATACAGCTATTGCCAACAGTTGTTATCCAGTAGCCTAAAGTATGAAATTTTCAAAAAATTATGCATGTATTCAGCTCTTCATTGTTTTGCTCAAACCAGCTCATGACAGAATTTTAAATAACTAAAGGCAATTTTCTGAAATCGCTGTCTGGGAGGTGAGGTGAGAGTAAGGGCAGTGCACATATAACAAGTTAGCAGATATTTCCAGGTTTTCTTTCACAGCATAATAATAGTAATTTATACCAGGCAGAATGAGTTTTAATTGAACATCTTTCAAGCTGCAGTACATGGAGTAGTTTGGATTAATGTTAGCAAATGTGGAGAGCTAATGCTCAGTTTCAGAGTGTGCAGTAACTTTCTGTTTTATCAACATGCCAGACTGGAGCTTACAGCATATTTGGCATATTTACATATTCATAATACGCTGTTACTGTGCAGATTCTACAATGTCACATTGGCACTACATGGTGAGAAAATGAAAAAACAAGTTAACATTATGGCTGTTTATAATCTCCAATATTTTTCCAATTGTCTTTATTTACAGATGGCTTCTTAGGCCAACAGTTTGCACAATAACTAATCAAACTAATTTGTTGCTGGCTCAGAACGTAATGCTTTGATTAGAAAGTTTACTTTCAGATCTATATTTCCCATATAGAAGCTAAATTGTAGTGCAATTTGTAATTACTTGTTTCTCCACGCAGTTCAAGTTGGCAGAATTACGGATGAACACTCTAGAGAGAAAAGAAAAAAAGACTTAGGTTCAGTGCTTGGAGTTTTGGAGTTCTTCACTCCAGCAGAGGTACTGAAACCACAGATATATGAATGGCAAGATGCTTATTCCACAGATGTAGCCAATAACTAAGCCAACCATATTCATTCCAGTTCACTTATAAAAGCAGCAGCCTCTCTGTGTTGTCACTGGGTCCCCATTTTTTGCTCAAGGAAATTGGTTGTTTCAAGATCCATGTTGTACTTAGACGTTTTTGCTCACTAAGGGAATGTTGTGATTTATTCAAATAATGTGTCAATGCCATCTTTTGATTTGTTTTCAGTCAGCACATAGCGAAACATGCCGCTGTTCTTACACTTATTTAAAAGCACAGAGAAGAAACACACACATACATATGTGCATGTTTATTTATGGTTGTATATACTGGTACATATACATATATATATACGCACATATATATACACACACATATATATATATATACATATATATATTTCATGGAGTGTTTCAAGAAAAGAAAAGGCACAAGATCAGTACAGTATCTTACCTTCAAACAAATATGTTAATTTGAATTGCAATAGGCAAGACTGCTTGATCTTGGGAAGTGCAGTGCTTGGGAAAGCAATATGTGCTCATACCCTGTTAAAGCACAACATATTCTGTTGAGAGGAAGCAATGGCCCTGGATTGTGATTTGTCTCCCTTTCACTCTATCAGAGAGTTTCCTGGTTTCTTCTTTGTATAAAGCATGCAGGAATATTTCCAATGGCTAACTTCTTACTGATGAATGAAGTGTAAAAGAAGGCACAAATGTGATTAGTGTTGATAAATCTGCATTTGAGTGGACAAACCTAATTCTCAGGTTCTCTCAGCAATCACATAATATTTACAGTATTAAACCTACTATCATTTATCCTTGCATTACTATGTGATTTAAAGTGAACACTTCTTGGAAGAATGAATGTGCAGTTACTATTTTAAAGTATTAATTGCAGAAGAACCAAATGCCTTTCTTTCAGTTTACAACTCCTACTTTTATTTCTTTCAAGTGCAGAATGTTAGGAGCAGAAAACGTTGCTGTTAATCCTCTTCTGATTTCAAAATTTATGTGACAGTCAATGCAATTAATCCATTTTCTCATTACTTTTCCTGAGAAAATATGCACAGGCATGAACAAGAAACAGCCTTGACTTGATAAAATAATATATTAAACTCAGTTTATAAAACTTTAAAATAATGTTTCAAAATTTTAAAAAATCTATCAAGTGGCTTAAATTTTTCGTGCCTCTGTAGCTTTTCTCTTAATATAGCACTAGAGTGGCTCTGCCAGATTAGAAAAGGCAAATGTAGATGTCTGATTAATTCATGTTTAGTTTGATCACATCATGTTACATCGGACCAGAACAACATAACACAAAGTGACAGAAACGCAACTTAATCTTAAACTGCACTATTCACTTACAGGCAGAAGTATGAACTTCTGGAATGAAAACCAAATTAATTGAAAGTTCATCATCCCCTTCCCTTCATCATCCTTCCCTTCTTTTTTCAAAGGTAAATACAAATGTGGTGGTGTTATTTGGAAAAACCTTCATGGGAGAACCATGTCACCCTGGAGAAAAGAGGCTGGACAGAAGAAGAACAAGGGAAACTGTAGGACATTACACTGCCATTTGTCAAAAAACACTTTATATGCTGCAAAAGGCTTCCTAATGATGATTATATTAGGAGTAGCTAAGCCTTGCTTTTGCTTTATATTTCCAGTCATTTTTAAAATGTAGAGTTTGATAGCAATGACCATCTGTGGCATTCAAAGCCCATTAATTTTATTGCAGATATAAGCATGTACCAGTGACTTATGGAAGGTGACTGTGGCCCAAGTTAGGAAGACTAGCTTTTCAATTATTTTCAGATGTCTAAAGACGTGCCCTGATTAATTCCACCTTGCTGAGGCAAGTAAGTTTACAATAGTCAGGTAATTGAATCTATCATAATGGAAATAAATAGCAGCATCTGCACGCTGACCTGTCCCAAGTCATGACCTGGAGATGGTTCTTTTCTGAACAAGAAGTCATGGCTCCTGGAGCAGTGAGACTCGTCTCCTGGAGAGCTCAGGTAAGTGCCTGGAGTTAAGTAAACAAATCTAGAGCTGTCTCATGCTTAGGCCATTAAACACTACCGAACTTATCTCAGGACTAGTTTCAATTATCCATCCGGAAAAAGGCTGGCATGTACATGCCAAGTCCAGGATGCTCCCATTCTTTCAGAGTGGTTTGCAATCACTTGCAAATTTTTCCTTCCTGTCTGTTTCTATCTTCATGTGTCACTGAGTCAGAGGTATAAGGAGTGTATGCAGGTATGTGTATTCTTTCTTGTCCTCAGTTTGCAGCAGCCAATAGTGTTGACACTAAAATAGGCTACAGAGAATTGCTTTGTTTGGTGCTGAGAAAGATCAGAAATTGATGGATGCCTTCTCACTGAAGAGTAGTTATATGCAGTGACTATTCTGTGTTATATGAAGTAATGTGTACGCTATACTGCTATTCTGGAAGTTATTTCTCAATGGAAACATTCATTATTATCCAAGGCAAGCATTTTGTCCTGTGAGTCACAGCCTGGACATGTAACTGAAACAGACAAAATATCTGCTCTCTCAATTTTATCTTGTAATAGATGAAAATACACGATAGGTGTCACACAGTTAAAGTTATTGGTTTAGTAACAATCTGTTCTTAATTCTGATGTATAGCACTTGCAAAAGACACACAATAGCGTCTAGATAATTTTTTGTAAAATACTGGGTTCCAGATCTGCATCAATTTCTTTTGACTGTAGTGAGAGTTAGAAAGCTACATTTCTGTGTGCTGCCTTGAAAATTTAGGGGCAGATGTCATGCAGCAGGGAGCAAACAAAGCTGTCACTTGCCTAAGGAGATTTTATCAATGCTGTGGTGTTGGTGACATATTTAAATAGCTGAAGAAACTAGCACAGTCCTTTATTTCTGATATCAGTTTGACAAATTTGACTGTCTCACCTTTGTACATCTGTGCCTTTCCCTAATAAGTTTTTCATACCCATATACTGCTTATAAGCGTTCTTTTTCCTCCCTCATAATATTTACATTAGGAGGTAGCATAGAAATAACTATTTTCTCACAGGCTTTTGATGACATTGCCTGTCAGGAATCATGCAGGCAGACTCCTTCACTCTTTTTCATTCTTAAATATGAATTACTGTAGATTGTCAAGCACTATTGTCTATTTATTCCAGAAGCCATGATCTCTATGGAAAACCTAGATATTTCTTAGATTTCATTAACATTCTTTGTGACTGTTTTTAGCAATGACTATCAGGTCACTGCATAAGGATTAATGATTAGCTGGAAGATACCAAAGTGCAGTGCATAGCTGAGAATCATTAGCTCCAGGCTCTTTTGCAAAACAAAGCAATTCCCTTTCCTGCAAAAAAATATTCAAAACCTCAAAACCACAACAGAATATTGAGAGACAAAGCCAGTATGTTTAAAATATTGTTTGATATACAGCTCTTAAATTTGAAAAATTATAAAGAAGTGGTGCACCATATACAAGTTCGATTAACATTCCATCCATCTTAAAAGGTCTTTCTAAGATTAGTTATTAATTCCTTTGCAACAGGCATACGTTAAATATACACTTCGTGCGTAAACACCATCTGGAAAAGAGTGGGTAGAAATAAAGTAAAAAACAGCTGCTATAAAAGAAATACAATGGAAGAAACATAAATTTTGCTTACTATTTGTGTTTCCTTTTTTTTTTCTTTGCAGCATATTACTGGGAACATCAGAACACTGAAAACCCGTTGTGATAACATTTTAATGGGAAAAACCCAAGTCAGTTGAAAAGTAAGTATTCTGCTACTCTTACATGAAAAAGTCAAACCAATTTATTTTCAAAAAACATCTTTCGTGTAAAGTACCTCAACATTGCCCATGCTGAAACGTAAAATAATGAGATGGCGTTCACAGGAACAGATTCAGTGGACTTTATAAAGACAACAGGCCAAAATAAATGAAATTGGACAAACTTGCTCACAACATGTACATGAATTTCCCAATAACCCCGAAGGTAAGATCAGATTTATAGCGTGAATCCTTTTCCTTCAGCCCTGCCTAAATAAAAATAAGAGTTTCAATTAATTTAAATTTAATTGATATTGGGTTGTTTTGTTTTGTTTCCTTTACATGTATACACTGTTATTATCACTTATTCTTTTCATTTGTTTTGGTTATAATGACATGACCATAGTCATTTGACTATACATAAGTAATTTAAGGGGGAAAAAAGTCATATAATGCAACTATTAATTATGTTCTATCATATCTAATAAACAATATGAATTATTAGTAGCGGAATATTTATCAACTACTTTTTCTGTAAACAGTTTGGAAAAAAAAGTTTTTTCTTCAAGTCTTTATTTTGTTAAAAGAGGGGATTGATTACCACGTGAGAAGACAGATATCTTTTGCTCTCTGTAAATCTGATCCAGCAGAGCATAGAAAGAAGTTGTGCGACTTGGTGACCAGATGCACTTTGACTCACCGTCTATGTGCAAATGTCATGTCTGGTATTTCTTTACAATTTATGCTCCTTTTTAACAGCTAAACAAGGCAGATAAGCAATACTGACATCCTGTATATTCAGGAGGTATGACTGAGACCCGAAACATTCTGTCCATCTTCATTACGTATTTCTAGCTGAAACTTAATTTCTAATAGTTTTTGAGTTATATAGACAAAAATTAAATTGCTAAATATTTAAGAATTTTCATTTAATTTCTGAGAAATAAACAATTCTGTGAAAGCAGAAAAAAAGCTTTACTCTGCATCATATTATCGTAAGATGAACATCCTCTAAAATATCTTTCAGGTTAATTAGATGCATTTCCCCAGCTTCACTTTAATTCTTTATTAGACATGATTTTCAGTCCCAAATGATTAGCTGTTTCCATAACTGGCCAGTCTGTGAATATCTATAGTATAGACTACAATGATCCAGGTCATTGCTCATGTATTTTTCATAAGAAAGAACTATAATTTCTTGGCAAATAACACAAGCAGCCACTATTACAGGTCTTCTAATGCTAATACTTGCATCTGGCTTACATATTAAGTTATTTAATTTTGATATACTTATAAAAAACTGTTGCAACAAACTTGACTTTAATGCTAACTTATTTTGTGGTTGGGGTTTTTTTTTGTGTTTTGTTTTTTAACGAAATAAAGTCAACAGAATTGTAGAGGTGATGCTTGCAGATGACTGAAGGATATTTCATGCATTTATAATGATGAAATTAGACATCAGCATTTACCATATTACTATCTAGTAACTGATCAGAAGGTGTGGAAATGTATATGTTTGCCAATACAATGAACCAGGTCATACCAGGCTATTTTATGCAGGAAGTAGATCTAATATTCTCATGGGTAAAGAGTAAAATTGCAAATAGAGAGTTATCAAATCAAGCTTAACTACATACTCAGATTATTCTGTCATGGAAGATCTGTGAGGGTGATGAAGATGGACATCTATGACTTCTTTAACCATTACTTATTTTCTTCCTTTTGTATTATAGAAAACATTAGGTTTAATTTTTAAAATAATCAATCCTAAGAAAAAAAAATCCATTGCAATATATATTTATATATATAATGCCAAAATATGATTCATAGTGTCTGTTGTGAGTAGCTCCGGCTGGATAAGCAGCATGGGGGACACTAAGAAAGTAAGAAACCCAAACAAATGACAAAAATTCCTATGATCCCTCTGGTGACAAGCAAGCAGACATGTAGGCAGGTCTCAAGGGTGTCAGTGAGAAAGATATTTGTCACTGGTACTAAGTTCTAAACCAAGACCCAGTCTGGAGGAGAGACAGTCCTTCAAGGACAGAAAGGTCTGGGAGGTTGCTTTTTTACATATATTTTTATCACCCACCTTAGCAGGTCAGTTTCAGTAAAAAAAAAAAAAAAGCTTCAGTTTTGATTCTGTCTTTAATACAAGCTTATCTTTAGAGTGTGTAAGCTTTTCAGGTGGCTTCTCTTATATTTGCTTTAAGCAATGTTAGACTTACCGAGAAGCTCTGGCCAACTCAAGGTCTTATCAGAGGTGCATTTAACACTATTTTTTCAGTTCAGAAATAGATTTAAAAAAACCCACTTGGACATGCTTTCCAAGGTTTTATAGACACAGACTTGCCTCACCAAGTTGTGATGAACTGACTTACTTTAAATGAAAAATAAAGTGCAGTTGGAAGTGTTTGGAATAGTTATTTATGAAAAAAATACAACTGATACTCTGACATTGTGTCAAACTTCACTGGAAAGAAGAAAATTTGAAAATCAAAATATTTAACTCGAACTACTTTGTTATTCACTTCAAAGGAAGCGTTCAAGACTATATTTACACATATCAAAAAATGAAGCAAAACTGATCCTTTGTCTGAGATTGATCAGCTGTTTGGTGCCAAATGCTGAGTTTTTGGTTTTCAGCTACTGAACTTGCGAGTTAGTGTCTCAGCTGTAAGAAGTAAGTATTCACACTTTTATATAAGCATACGGCTACTTGGAAATAGCTATTGTTTAATTTTGCTGAAAGTTAGGTTTCTCTTGAAAAATCATATGTCAGAAACAATACATTCTAGAATGCCTGGTTACACTTCAGATTTTCATAATTTTCCAGTTTGCCAGAATCAAAGGATTTCTGAAATGAGGGTTTTTACTCTCACTTTTTGTGCCCTAGTCACAAAGAAAACAAGTAAAGAAGATTGTGCCAGAATCCTGCTTCCATGCACACTGCTAGCATTTTTTTCTTTTTACAGATTTCAGAAGCATGCTTTTTATTTTATTTCAGATGGGTTTTTGTCATTGGTCAGAGTCCAACAATTTTAACATGGGAAAATTTTTTCAAATACATGTAAATCCAGCTTTTGAAAGCACTTCACTTTCCCCAAAGTTTTCTTCACTGGCAATCACTAGTTTAATACTCTACTCCAATGAAGTCATCTAAAAAAATCACCCTTAGGAGTATAGCTACCATTGTTTTCCTTTAAAAAGTTAAACCTTTTAAAGTTTTTTTAAAGTTAAGTGTTTTTTAAAGTTTTCTCTGTTCCCATTGGTAATGTGTCCCTCATATTTCCTTCTCTTTCAGCAAGGTCAATGTCTTCTCTAAGGCTACTATGAGAGACTCAAAATTACATAGTATAATTCGGTAAAGCTTATGCTACGTGCTGTGAGCTATTTTTGTCCTCATTATAGTAGAAAGGATTTGACCAACAGTTTGCTAGCCACCTGCCCGTAAAACGCAGAACTCACTGCACTTCTGCAGCAGCTCACCAAGAGTCCTGCTCATAAAATATCTTCATGACTTCAGAGTTTTGTGCAAGTACACCTTTTGACACCTGTCAATTGATAATCATAATGGTAGTACATAGCCCTGCAACAGCTTAGAAAATGAACGTGATCTATCAATGAAACAGAAATGAATTCATGATGGGTTCTGGCTTGCTACAGATGGAGTGAATAACTGTATTGATGCCAAACCCAGTGGTCTGTGTTTACACAGTATACCTGAAGACTACTTTCACAGTAGAAACATGCAAAATTAAAGGGCTTGGGGATGGCTTCAACCACAACAGAATAGTTCTAGCCACCAGATAACCATTTTAATGTGTGACTTGATATGAAGAGCAGCACTCAAGTTTCCAACTCACTGTGAATCAAGTGACATACTGCATAAAATAAATATGCAACGGAGATAAAAAGTATATTTAACTTTATGTGGGCATGTATGGCTCATTGAACGCTTTCACACTTTTCATGCAATTTCTTTGAAAAAGCTAAGAAATAGAGTCCATGAGGGAAAACCTTTTCATAATAAAGTATAAAAGAATTACTGATGGATAGTAACTGACAACCAGATACTAAAATGAAACTTTAAAATTTATTAAATCATAAAAACTGCTAAAAAAAAAAAGAAAGAGATCTATGTCTTTACTTAAGAAAAACAGTTAGATTCCCTAATGTTACTATAAGTCATAAATAAAATTAGTTTATTAATCTTATATAGCAAAGACAGAAATGAGCAAAGCTATTATTGTTTTCTAAGCATTTTCTCCCTAATATTTCAGCAATATCAAGGTGACTTTATCCAGGAAAATCTAGCATAATATTTTACCTACAACTAACAAATGGACACAGAATCTTGAATATTTTATGTACTGAAACAAACTGTATATTATTTTTCTGACTTAAATGAACATAAAACCACATCTTTACTCTTAAACCACTTTTTAATGTAATACTCTTTAACACTCCCCTTGAAAATTGCTTTCGGGTTGCAGTCACAGCACTGCTGCTGCTTTTTGACCATGATACTTTCTGTTTCTAGCATGATAAGACACCTTTACAGTCTCATAAACAGCAGGTGTAAAGACAATTTATGATGTGGGAAATTTGGAAAACTTTGATATCAAACATTTTTGGTTTGTTTACTCCTAACATTAAACCAATGCATTCTAAAATTAGAATCTGATTCCCTACAGCATAACCAATGCTTCTTACATTAGGGGCTACTCTCACTATTCTTGTATCTACACATTTTTTTTTGTTTGTTTCTTAGTATAAATCAAACTCATCAATGCTTCCACTGCTTCTTGAATCTTGAAAATTCTTCTTTTTTTGTCTGCACAGGCCAAAAGAGAAGCCTTTTTTTGTATGTTTGAAGCAATTTTGTCATGTTATTCCTGAAAAAGTAGCACATCATTTTCAGAAAGCATTCAGCGTCTGGTGAACGCAATAGAACAAACTTTGACTTTGTGATTTTAGATGTCTTACTGCGTATTTTTTATGGTATCTTATAATGCTTTTATTTAGGATAAGATTTGGGGCTTCAACTATTTCAGTTCACCTGTTCTCTTTGTTCCCACACAATCTCCAGAGATCAATTCAAATACTTTGTTGAGGAGAATAATGCTTTTACTTTGATTAAGTGCTCACATTTATATAGAGATGTTTTATTTAAGGTGAAATTTTCTTGGGTGCAGAATACTTCCTCAACAGCTTAAGCTTTCCTCTCAGAAAATCTTTAGACCTTGAGAATGCACAATCTCCTCGTCAAAATGGATTCTCATTTTCTAGTACAAAAAATGCTTTAATCCTTTGTATTTAAAAGAAAACCTTTCATGAGTATCAGCACAGCAGTGACATATCCAAGGAAATGGCTTTCATACTGAACTGGCTGTATCTTCTGAATTAGAACTTTCTTAGTATTTGACTGATTTATTGCATAAACTCAAATTATTTGTCAATTGTGTCTGTAATTCAGTTTAATTTCTAACTTTAAAAATGGGTGAGCAAGAAAGAATGAAGCTCAAGTTGCTAGAGTTTCCTAGAAAAAAAATTAATGTCTGAGTATCCTGGGGCAATCAATTTTTATTTAATCTTTCTTATTTGTATTAATAAGTCTTCAATTAGACAGTTAATATTTCAATTACACTAATAAATTACTGGCTTTACACACCTAGTATTTCCTTTGAACTGATAAGGATGTTTTGGGTGTAACAGAAACTACTCAAATATCTTGACATCAGATGTCTCGATGTCTTTTAATACATCTTACTGATTTGTTAATTGTATTTAGGTCATCAAGTACTTTGAAGTAGAAATACCAGTTTGTTTTAGCTCAGTTAAGGAAGAAACTAGCTACCAAAATGTGTCACAGAATTTCAGAATCATAGAGTGTTTTGGGCTGGAAGGGACCATAAAGAGCATCTAGTTCCAGCCATGACAGGAACACCTTCTACTAGACCAGGTTGCTCAAAGCACCATCCAGCCGGGCCCTGAACACTTCCAGGGATTAGGCATCCACAACTTCTCTGGAAAACCAGTTTCAGTGCCTCAACATCTCACAGTGAAGAATTTCTTTCTAGTATCTAGTCTATATCTACCCTCTTTCAGTTTAAAGCCATAACCCCTTTTCCTGCCACTACATGCTATTGTATAAAGTCCCCCTCCATCTTTCCTTGCAGGCCCCCTTTAGGTACAGGAAGGCTGCTGTGTATTTCTTTGAAGGGATTATAGAATATCAGAAACAGAGATACTTCTTTCTTCTAACAGACACCAAACTGAACACAGAGTTAAGTTAAAGCTCTGGTTAAAGTCCACAGATTTAGATGACCCCGGTTTAGACCTCAGGTCCATCTTTGTGACCTACCTTAAAACAAGAGAGTATTAAGAACGTTGAATTTCAGTTGAAATGAAAGCATTAAAGAATACATAGAGGGAAGCAATATATTTCTAATTCTCTTCTATGCATACTTTGCCCGTGCTTACTTTTGTTTGAGAATTTCTCAGAATCAGGGAAAGAAGTATAACAAAAATTTATTCTGGAAATTGTCTGAAAGTCTCTCATATCAACTAGCTAGTAAGGAAACACTCAATATCTGAAATTCAAATATAGATTATTTCAAGTCCAGTGTAGCACTTATTTACCTGCATATATTATTGTGTGCTTATATCAGATTGCAAAGAGTGGTGTTTATTATACAACAGTTTGCATTTGACTTGTTGACCTGTGTACCCATATGAATTTAGCGAGGTTTAATTTTTCTTTTTGTGTTGTGTTCCAAATAATTTCTCTTAGAGCATAAGAATGAAGTTTATTTTCTTCCAGAAACACAGCTTCAACACATATTGCTTGCAAAATATCTAAGAGAAAAGGGAAATTCCGTTAAAAATAACTATAACAGTGATTCTTACCACTATTTTTTTCTATTACATCCATATTAGCTTCCTAATCTTAGTAGAATAATCTGAAAATAGAAATGCCTAGATCTGTGTCCTGGAGATTATGAAATCCAAGCAGTTTTACATGAACTTTGTGACATCAGGTGCTGTAATCAAAACTTTCTTAGTATTATACTGTTTTACTTAAGGCTATCTAAGGTGCTTATTTTTTCTGAATCAAACTAAGCCCAGGGAATAGTATCCTAGATGCAAATAATAGCTGAGAACTTGGCTAAAGGTAAGAATAATTAAAAGAAAGTCCGCAATTAATTCTTCATCCAGATTTTGTTACTCTGTTTAGATAAGAGGTCACTTTATCTACTCACTGCCAGGAAAACTTTAGCAAGCCAAATTTCTGCTATAATTGCAGTTTCATGGTCTGAACATGGTATCACTGAGACCAAGATCTTAGAAATTAGAGAAATGAATTTGACATTCATTTGGCGAGGAGATCTTTCTGCTATACTAGAAAACCTTTTTTTTTTTTTTTTTAAGAAAAAAAAGATAGCAAAAGGCACAGCCTTTTTTCCTCAGGGCACAGGCTCACCCTCAGCTGATGATTAGGAAGTGAGTCAGTTAATGCATCATCAGCTATAGAGACTATTCCTGCTGTTTCCACTGAAGTGAGTAGGCCTAATTTCTGGTGGGAATAAAATGCTGAACTAGAGAGATCTTTGGTCTGATTTTTTTGTGGAGGCCCTGATATTTCATAAAAGAGGCCCTTTCCCATTCAGTCCTAAGATACAATTTTAAAGGGTCATTTGTTAACTCTGTTTGCAAACATATAAGGGCACTTGAACAAGCAGAGCTCCAATTCCATCCAGAAGCATTAAGCCTTACTAGAGGCTTTTAAAATAATTAATAGTCTGAGTAAGTTCATTATCATTTAAGATCTATTTTAGCTACACATATTAATATTCTGTTTTTGTTGCAAGGCTATTTAGATACTGCCATTCATTGATAATAAGTCATTTATTCCTCATTAACTGTTAGAATGGATGTAGATACTCATTATAGCAAGACAACAGACTCATTTAACTGCACACAGTACTTGATTATACACACGAACACTGACTGGAATGCAAATTTCCTTCTACATAAGTCTCATCTTGTTTGTTATTCTCACCATGGGATAAAGTATCTTATCTTATCTGCTGTACTTTTTTTCCTTTTTTAGTATCTGTCTTAAATGGCAAGGAAGACCATAATAAAGATTGATGATAATCTCAATTTGGGTAAACACTGGCACAAGAAATAAAGGTTTCCTCACATAAACTGCTGTTCAGTTTTAAAAATGTTCTGTGAAATCATGCATCCTTGTTTGACAGTTCTCCTAAAATCAGTCCAATCTTAAAATAGATGAGATTCAGATTTTGCAAATGTAAGGCTTTAACAAATACTCATGACACTGGTCATGGACACAAGCTTTTGTTTCTTCCTGAAATACCGATACTCTGTGTCCCAGCTACAGAAATCAAAGGCAAATCTCTCCCTGTCAAATGGAAATAAATTATATTCTCTGTCATCTTCTGCTCTCCATTAACTGTGATGTCTTCTTTTCCTCTCTATATTTGTATTTTCTTTCCTTCTCCTTTTCAGTTTTATCTGTTTCCATTTATTGAAAATCACTGTATATGTAGAAGAACTGAAATCATCCTTCTGTTATTATTAAATACTATGGCACATCTATGTCCAGGGCATTGTACAAGCCTTTTAGTAACGTAAGAAAATTACAGCTCAGGGACAAACTGAGGCTTTGTGTGATAGGTAGGTCAGGTCTACTGCTCTGTCTCACAAAAGCACTGTGACTCAGTAATACAACTGCATTTTTTGATGCAAACAATATAAGATAAATTTGTGTTGTTTTTCCACGGCCTTTCTCAAGGACTCCCCACTGCAAATACGTATATGTACACATTTTGCAAGGTATAGGCTCATTCCCAGGTAGCGTACATAGGAACTTTTCTGTACAGTCAAAGATGTTTCCTCCTTTTGAAGGTAAATAACTCTCTTCTTAAATGCAAACACTGTCTCTACATATTCCTTCTTGAAATACAGAGGATAGGTAACAGAACTGTCCAAAGCAGCTTAAAAACTGGAAGGAGAACACAGTTATGTTTTAAAGAAGAAAAATAGCTTAATCAAGTCAGTTGTCCCAGTTTTGCTGTTTGGCTGGTGGAAAGTCTTGCAGGGAAATTATCAGCTGCCTAGAGCAATAGTTCTTTCCCACTCTGAACCGAGAAAATTGAATTAGTCTTTTCTCCCAATTAACAGTTCACGTGCATAAATCCAGGGTTTTAATGTGGGTAAATATATGATTATTTCTTTCTGCATACTGAGGTGACCCCATTGAATCTGGCATTGTGTTTGTACTAGTTTGAAAACAAACCAGTGGGAGATCGCAAGTCAGAATTATAATTTAATAGGAAAATTAAAAAAACCCCACAATAGTACAAGAACACTGACAGAGTCAGGATACAACCCAACACCCTGTTAGTCAGGGTGGTGGTAGCAGCCCAAATGAAGTGGTCCTGTTGAAGCAGTGATCCTGTAGAAAAGAGTCTGGTCTTCGCCTGAAGGTCCAGTGGTGCAGCTCTCATCCTCAGGGAATCCTGGAGGAAAGGGCTGTTTGTGCTGTTCCAAATCCCAGATTATATCCAGGTGGGAATGCTTGTCTCCTCCCCCCTGGGTGGAATATCTCACAATGGGATGATGTAATTCCATGCGTCATGCGGTGGGTCCTTGATTGTCCATTAAACAAAGATAGCTCCCGGAGGGAGTTACCAAGGATGAGTCATGGTAGGAGACAACGAACACTGCCCCACCTGTTTTAACAGCTTGTAAAGATGATAATAGAATACATACTGTTTGTTACATCTTACAATGTAACCTAGGACAGTGTTATATGCACACCCAGACAATGTGATATCGACATGTAGTGTTGCATTGATACGTAATGTCACACACACATCACACATGTATAGTTGCCTATGATGTATCTGCACATGGTAACTTAAAAAATTAAGTTATTAAGAAATTATATTTTACCTTTCACATTTGGGATTCATCAAATTTGGACCATCTAGATTTTATGAACAAAAGTCCCAAAAAACATTCTGAAAAGAAGACTTTTTCTTAGTAAGAAATCTGTGTGGTCAAAACATAATTTTACACTACAGAACAGCTCCACTGGAAAAAGTTCAACTAGCCTTACCGGAAACCTTTGAATAGGAAGGAGACAAGATACTCAGTATCTTGCAGGACTAAACTGTCCAAAGGTCTATGAAAAAAAAAACAGGGAAGAACATGTCGTTTATAGGAAGTAATACTGAAGTCTCCAAGTGCTCCTAATTTCTACCAGCTGAAACCAGTTTTGCTGATAATGTACTCTAAAAAGGAAATCACATTGAGGATTTTTTCCATCAACATTTGGATTTTCTGTTCTATTGTAGAATATTTCTATAGTATTTCCTTTCATGTCCTTAGAAGTTTTTGTTTTCTAATGGCAATATATATTTTGGAGATTCTGTTACTGAGAAAAAGATTTCCGATTAATGCATCTGTGAATAGATAACATAAAAGACTACAAATAATTTTTAATCAGGCATTGGAGAACAAGAAATAGACAACATTATAATTTGTCATAGATTCCACGGCCTGAACACTTTTTTATTCTATATCATCCTTCCAGAATTATGTAAATGTATGTTTATTAGGTTAATTCACTTCATAATTTAGATGGTAAAAAAACTCTTTAATAATATCTAATGTTTAAAAATACTACAAGTAAGTAAACTACTACAAAAGTAATTTATTAAGTGGACCAAAAAATTGAAATTCCCATTATTCCATGAATCTCCAAAAAAACATAGGAAACTTTGTTTCATTATCCTAGTAAGCCATACTGAAACTTTCAATAAAGCAAGTGCTATTTATACTTTTCTTTAAAGCGCACAGTTTAATTGGCAAAATGTCAAGACTTATTCAATCAGATTGGTGGCATGATCAGTGACAACATTCTTCAAGTATTCTGATTCACATTAGAAATTGAAGACATATGTTGTGGGAGAAGATGCCTTAACAATGAAAATATTGCTGGTTCAGACAGATGGTAAGTTTTTTAGTAAGGAAAGTGAGAGCAAGAATATGACAGCTGAATAAAAGTTAAAACCTATTAAAACTGACAAGGTCAAAGATTGCATGGGACAAGAAGGAGGTGGATTTCAAAATAACTGTTAAAAATAATACTTTATAAAAGAAAAGTTTTCTCTCCGTGATGAACTTCATCACGAAAAACATTTGCATTTTTTCCTAGATGCATAACTGGTACGAAACAGGCACTGTTGGGGAAAAAAAAGAGTCCCTGAAATTCATTCAGGCTTTAACATATTTTAGCTTGCACATCAATACTGCTTTAGGTTACTTGATTCTTTATTCAGAAGTACTCATTCAAGGCCAGGCTGTGTAGCCTGTATTCACATGAGTGAACATGTAAGTTCTTCTGCTATAGCAAATAAATTTAATTGCTTATTTATAGATTGGAAACAGCGTATGGGATTCTCTGTTCCTTTCCGGTTCCATAAAGTGATTCTAAATCTTTGGTCATTATTTCATTTTTACTTCCTTTTTTTTTTTTTTAATTTTAGCTGGTAAGTGTTCTTAGTTTATCTCCTAGTTAAGATTATATGTATATATGTCTATACTTGATTAGGTACACTTAAATTTGATGCTAGGCATCAATAGCACTTTTCAAATAATTCAAATTAGAAAGCTTAAAAGAAAAACAGGAGTTTGAAATGTAAAACATTAAAATTACAACCATTTAAGAAAGCCCACCTCTAAATGCCAGATTCCAATCACAATTTATAAATTAAACATCTTAGTCAGAGTCAGATAACTTCAGAAAAAAAGAAAAAAAAAAGAGATACAGAAATCGATTAAATACTCTGACCCGTGATAAAATGGTATTATTTGTTTGCAGTCTAGTTTGAACATATCAGTCATTTTATTTTCTTTCTATCACAATAATACTTTTTCTGCCGACAAGAAAAAATCTTCCTGTATCAAACATTAAAGAATAATATTTTATTTATGGCCATTCAGGCTTGAAATTATTCATCCTAAAATCACACTGAATCTTGAGAAAACCTTTAAAAATTAAATTAAATTTAGGAGATGCAGGTTGTCCAATATTCAGGATCCAAAATTCTAGTATTCCAGATTAGACAATATTTTCTTAGAACTGTAATGCTGATCCAACCTTCTAAGCAGATCCCATTAGTTCCTTGATGTTTATTTCAGGCTTTTACTTTCTCCAGTAAATACTTTCTGGGATATTTATTTTACCAAATAACTACCAATACTTGATATTATCTTTATTAGGTGAGTGTCATTAAAAGGACAGAGAAAGTTGCAAGATGTTTATTGTAAAGAATTCTGTTTTCTGCCTAGCACTAAGCAAAATTCATTAAAAGTGTCTGCTGGATGACACTGCTGCTTTACTGTGTGTTGACCAAAAGCCTCTTTTAATAATTCTTATAACAGAAATAAAACATACGTACCAGGTTGTGGAATACTTGTAGGAATTTAGGACAAATCTATATACAGCACTGTCTCAACTCTTATTTACAGTTTTGCGTACACAATACTTTGGAGTGCTTGAACTTGAAACAGACAATTCTCCTTCTGTAGTACTTTGTAAAACAATGTCATATCCCAACCCTTTTTAATAATGCTGCCTCTTACCTTTTACAGGAAGGGAAGAATATGCAGATGTATTATCCAGACTTACATGGATGCCAGTATCGGAGCAGAATAGAACTGAGAAAATTTTGAAATCTGCTTTGCTGTTCAGCACTTTTTCATGACAGAGTCTCATTTCAGATGGTGTGTTAAGGACAGCTGATCTAGCATTTGGGGGTATCCTAAATACTAAGTCACCTAAAAATATTATTTCCACTTTTATTGGTGATTATAAAAGATCAAAATATGCATTATCTCTTTCATTCAACCATAAATTCAACAGAATTCAGCATGAAAAATAACACCTATATTCTACAAAAGAAAAGTGAAAACTATGCAAGGAAATCATTAAGAAACAAAGAAACTTCTGAGACATTTCTCTTTGGTTTTTGAAAGTATTTATGTGAGAAAGAATGATAGGCATCCATTTATACTACCTCCATGAAACCTTGGGGTTTGTGTGTTCTGTAGTACGTAACAGCCCCATGCCAGAATCCTTCTGTAACAAATTCTTACTACAAAAGGAATGATATCCTTTTTTCACTCTAGTCATCAAATGATTACTGAGTGCAATACAGATGGGATTTCAGAATGCATTATTGGACTTTCTCATAGCAAAGAAAGGCTTTTTTGCAACAGTAGAAGTATTTTTATGGTGTGGACAAAGCTTTCCTTTCCTTTGTAAGATAACATCAAACCTCCATACCTCAGGACTGATGTTTTTTTACTGAAAGCATAATTCCTTCTGATCCAATTGTGAGTTCCAACTGTATTAAGACCGAGGGCTGGAAGTCTGCCACATCCATCTAGAATTTTAATTAGATAAAATGATGTGCTTAGACTTAAGCAAAGACTTAAACTCTTGTTCAGTTGGGATCTATGTCAGTACCTTGGCAGGAGCTCAAAAAATACAGCCAAAAGAAATTAATGAAAAAAGGGCTTTTTTAAGGTAATGACTTTACCTATGACTTCACTGAGTGTACAGTCAAGCCCAATAACTGATGAAGAAGTTTAATTTAAAAATAGAATCAAATTTATATGGTCTCTTAGACAGCAATGTGAGATGAAGCATTGTCCTACTTGCATGCAAAAGACTCTTAGGCAATTCATGATATTAGAGCAATTAATTCCTCTTCAAAATTTGAGAAATATCTAGGGGTTTATATTTTTTTAACTGCAAATAGATCAAAACTGAAAATCTATGACGTTTGAACTGTAACTTGTAAAATTGCTTGCTATTTCAAAACAAAAATTTCATAGAAAATTAATTTCCTTTTAGTTCCATGCTCCAAAGACACTTGACAGAATACTTTCCTAATATCCAAATTAGGGCAAGTAATTTTTCAGTGTTTTAAAATTGTTATAGATTTCCTATTTATTGATCAGAATTAAAATTAAATTTACTTGTAAGCTGGCTTAAACAAATAGAGTTGCTTCATAAGGAAAGCAAAATAAAGTTCATGAAGAAAGAAGTCACTAACTGGAATGAAACACTATGGTGAGTAATTAAACTGGAAGAGAAAGAATTCACACCCAACAACAGGTATCCAACAAAATGGAAAAAAAGCTCCTGCAACACAACTCTTTATCTGGTCTATTTTTTGGGATCTCCATTTTTAATAATAACCGGGTTTTGTATTTTCCTTATATAAATTTAAGGCCCGATTTCTATCTGCATCGCTTTGGTGCCTGTCCAGAACTTCTCAGTGTCCTTCTCAGTGCATTTCTATGTCCTCTAAGACCTTTATTTGATAATCTAAAACATTCAATTTTTGCAAGTCTTCTTTACATTAGGATAGACATAGCACATCACAACCACTGTTCATATTTTAGTATGAACTTGCATTTCAGTTCCTCGTGCAATCTAATATTTTACTTGCAAAATCAGGTTTTGCACTTTGAGAAAACAGTTACATTTCTTTTTCGAATGAAGCCTAGCTCACCCTGCACTCTAAATAGCCATAGAATAGTCATAGATTAATTAGAAGTGCTATAGCTTGTAGAATAAATTAACAGTTGACCCAAACAGAAAAAGCAGAGATGACTACCTAAATGATTTTATGGTTTTTAGACTGGAGAAAAGGAGTTTGATGCACAGAGATTCTCATCACATGATTGCTGCTTAAAGGAAAATCAAGTGGTCTGGGAAAATCAAGACCTACCAATTACGATATTTCGTTTTGAAACCATGTTGTTAGCTAGAGACACTGGGAGACTTAGAAATAAAGTTATAAATTTTTATTGTTAATTAAAAATAACTGGAAAAGGAGAAGAGATGTCTGATTTCCCCAAAAATTGTTCTTTTATCTACATTTGGGCTCTTAGCAGCCAAGGATGTGAACGAAAAATTATTTAGAAACTATGCCCAGCAGAAATAATCAGTTCCTTCTTATTTAAAAGTCCTGCTTTACTTACATAACTGGATCAGAAATAATTTCACAATTTCGTGGAAAACCTGAAATACAAATATGCCATAAACACATTGGTCTGCCTCAGACTGTAACCCTACTCATTAAATTTTTCAGTCACCTGAATGCATGGGGCCCTGATATCGTACCAAGATAAACAGCTGAATTCACAGTGGATGACACGTGCGGAGTGTCTTGAGAAGCACCGTGCCTCTATTAACCTCCAGGGTTCTGCAGCCACACATTAACACCAAACAGGTAGACTGTATTTGTAAAATCTCTTCTGGGATGTTTCTTCTTTCCTGTGCCTTACAACAAGGTACCAGCTCATATGATCTGGGAAGGAATGGATACTCAAATGAAACTCTAAACTATTTTTTTTTTTTGAGAAAAAAAGAGACCAACCAAATACTATCCACAAGTTTACAGCCTCTGCATTCTAAAAATATCATAAACTAAGCATGTATTAGATAAACTAAGAGAGAAAATATTTACCTATAATGTGAAAATCAATTTTTAGATGTCTTTGCACTCTTATACAAGTGGCAAGCTCAAAATAAGTAACTATCATGCCTCGGTGTCTCCTGGTTCTTCAGAAATGGAGAAGAGAGTATTCAAACCTCTCAGAAACTTTTGTTTTAAGCATTTACCAGTCGTATTTCTGAGTCAAGGGAGAACTCTGCATCTAACACCATAGGTAGGCAGAAGAACATTTTAAGCTACCAGGTGTGTAACTTCTCAGTACATGTATTTTGCGTATGTTCTTACGCGAAAGGCTTCTGTTCTTTATGTGTCATTCAGTAACATGGTTTGGTAACCAATGGAGTGGTTTAGTTCGCGTTTCTTACTTTCTGTGAGATAGGAGATTTGAAGAAAGGCAAAGCAGGCTCAAACTTAAAGAATATGAAAAAAAAGTTTATTACCAACAGAGTTAAGAGTAAAAAGAAATAAGAGATTAAGACAAAAACCCCCTTTTTCTACAGCACCCGCCTCCTACTTCCTCCAGCACCCCCCTCCTTTTACCCAACTCACACAAATAATAACAAAACATGGGATTTTGGTCAGCACTGACAGTTCTTAAAAGTCCCTCTCCATTATTTGAGGAAATAGAGGTTTGCATCTCGCGGTTTCCCAAACTGCACCAGCTAACAGCCCCCACCTGGAAAATCTGCTACCGTAAAAAATACATCTCTCCCGTAGGAAAANCTGGAAAATCTGCTACCGTAAAAAATACATCTCTCCCATAGGAAAAAAAAATCACAGCCTCTTCCACACTGTTCCATGCACCACACATGGGGTATTCTCGTTTAAGGATAGACAAAATTCCAGCCTGAAAACAACAGCTCTCTTCGTTACAGAAAATTTTAAAAGTCTCTCACAACCCCTCACAGCTCCTGGGTAACCTGGCGTGGTCACCTTTGTTTCTCTTGCAGGCTGCACACAGGATTCTCATCCCCCCCTGTCTTTAAATGGATTAAAGAGAAAAACAGTTTGTGATATTACAGTCTTTACCATGATCTGAGAGAAGCAGGTTTAAGCTGCGCGCAGATAGTGCGACTCCGCCCTCTGTTCCCCGCCGCTATCTTCAGCTTCACTCACTTTCTCTTTCTCTCTGATCCTGAAGATGCCATGATGATGAATAATCTTAGTTTCTCAGGCTTTACGATGGAGAAAGCCTTGTTCCCTTTATGCTGCTCGTTACTTGATGCTATTTTACAGTTCGATATAGGCTAAGTTGGTCGCAGAAAAGTTCCATCAGCTTCTGCCGGATCTGCGCAGCCACGTGGCGGGGGGAGGGTTCCTCAACAGCCGTTTAAGGTGGCCTCGGCTGTGCAGCCATTATGATTGTTCCTCAGCTGCCCGCGACTCTGAGGGGGCTCTCCCGGAGCCGGGGAAGGGGAGGCCCAGGGCCACTCCGAAGAGCAGAGCCCGGCCAAATTCCCCACCTCGCTCCCCGCCAGGAGGTTCAAACTGAAAAGGGAACTTCCTGTGTCGCCACAGACTTAAATATGTAAATTTCGAGAAGCGCAATTGGTTGAAAGATCTGTCCATCAACTCAGGTTCAACCCACGACAACCAATTAACTCTTAAAAAATTTGTTTAAAATGAAAGACTGTTTTTTGTTAGATTTTGCAGTGTAACCGCTCTTACTTTTCAGAACACAGGGCAGCGATCCTAGAAAGATTTTTAAGTTATTTATTTTTTTAATCCTCATCTGTTAGGTGAAAAAAATTTGCTCTTAAATCATAGGTAAAATTAAATAATGTAGTTAATCACCAAAAAGAAATTCAAATAAATTTAATAAAAGAATACTTAGATGACAGGTTGAAGACTGACAGCTCTCAATTACAATTGACAACATTTTATTATCTAAAGGAAAAAAAAATGAAGCCTATGTACATCTATACTTCTAAATGTTTTGGGAATATGGAAGTAGAAGAATAAATATGAGCCTTCATTTAAGAAGGGGTCTATTCCATAATATATATTAATATGGGAAAGGAAATTATCTTTAAAAATACTAATTTAGAAAAGAAACAGGGGTCTTCTTTGCATTGCCTATCTTATGCTAGTTGGACTGTTTCTATGCAAATAAACTCCATGTTTACTTCAGCTGGGCACCTAAAACTCAGCCTACATAAACTTGTTGAGCACTTAGACAGTATAAGCAGCATAATTTATTTGGCAGCATCCTAATTAATTTGTATTTTACCACTTTAGTCGTGGGGCTGAAATGTATTTTATTTTTAATAAGCCTTATGTTACTGAGCTACAGCTCTGCCTTTACAGTTTTATATGACAAGCAGGATTACAGAGTAAAGAAGATAAATTAACTGTCCTACACAGTGAAGTGGATTCTCTGCTTCCCTTGACTCTGGTATGCAGTTACTTGATGGTGATTTTCAACTGTATTACTTAAACAAAAAATTCTTAAATAAGAGCAGCTTTTTAATGCAGTACATCACTTATATGATAATTGTGGTAATAGTTTTGGCATTCAGAAGTCTGTAAATATTTTTTACAGTCTACTAAAGTGTTTTGATGTGGCATTTATCAAACCAAGGAAAAGACAGAAAAAATAAGATGCACTACTCTGGATTAAAAGATAAAGCCAATACAGAGGCACTGATTCATAACGTTTGTATACTTCTACACTCAACTATGGCTAAAATTTCATCATGTTATGAAAAAATTTTATTCCTTTGGTCTTTGACCTCCCCTCCCTTACCACAGAGAATTGGAGGTGAGCTAATCACAAACTCATCAGTTTATTTGAAATAGAGCACAAGTAAATTCTATTTGCTGGTATTCACAGCCTTCTTCATCCTTACAGCAGTTTCCGACAGAGCAGGAGGCAATCATATGAGTTAAATGTTCAGCCCATGACAAAGAAAGTATTTTATCTACAACACAATATTACAGGTTGCAGATTTAGCACAACTTTTGGAGGGACTGGAAATTTTCAGAGAGAATGGCCTGGCCTACTTTTGTGACTTAACTACTATGAATTTTGGCTTGGATGTATTATTTGACATTAACTATTGAAAATACATTTTTGTATTCATAGAAGTATACATCAGATAAGAAGCACACCTTTCTTTTTTATTTCTTTCCAACAGTAATGGTCTATAGGAATTTTTTTCCTGGTTTTATATATGAATGTTTCTGGCAAGAGAGAAAACTAAAATGTACATAAGCATTTTTGGAACTGTAGGGTAACAGCAAAGATAATTGTAATATCATAATTAATCAACTATTACAGATCTTGACTGCTGCAACTTTCATATGCAGATCTCTGTAAAACTCTACTAAAATTGTGGTATTATATGGTCAAAAGAAACTTATCAAAGAAAGTTTTACATTTTCTAATAACCTTGAACATGTTAATGTATGTCAGTAAGATAATACATACTATTTATTTTCTTATAATTTTAATTTAGCCTTACTGATTGTGAGGCCAAACCCAAGACTAAATCTGCAGAAATTTCTTTAGGTTCAGTGTTTTGCAATGGAGAAGTTCTCAATGAAAGTCAAGCTCAAAAATCTGTTATCAAAAACGTATGACAATTTTTAAGAACTTTTTTAAAAGACACATATTACAGTTGCATAACAGGAAAATAGTTAATGAAAATACACTTTGAAAATAAATGTAATACATTTTTAGACTGACAACTCAGCAATATGAATCAATCAAGTTGAATGACAACATAAATGGCATGCCAAGAATTCTATAATTAAGGTGATTTTTCATAGTAGTCTTGGAATTAAAGTGAAATCTGACAGTTTCTCTCTGGAGGAAATGGTAATAGAGATACATCTGACCAGACTTGAATTGTGTATGGGTGCACTACTCTATTTTCTTAACGACTAATTGGGGTTTTTTTTTGACCAAAATAAAGGAACCCTGTAAACAGCCAGCATAAGTAAGTTGAGCAAGGTGAGTATAAACCAAAACTGAGTCCAGATATTTTCCCTGTAATAGCTCAGACTAAAAGCATAGCATATTGCCACAAACTATATTATCAATACTCATACAAAGAGATCTTCCAGAAAAATCATCTCTAAACTTAAAGAAGAAAATAAGCCCATTAAATCTTAGAAAACTAAGGGATTTAAGTTACTATCTAAATTACGACTTCAGCTCAGTCAGTTGTAATAATGCTTACTGCTTATACACAGACATTTGAAATGTTACAGAAATGCATTGAATGTACAACATTAAAAGTTGCCACAAGAATGAAATCTTTCAGATGTTGTAAATGTTTTTTTGCCTTATATTTTGTTGAACTGTATTGCAATATACTTTCTTGACTGACAGCTCAGTTGATTCTTACTATTATTTGTATTACCAAAATACTCTTAGAAGTCTATTAGAGGCCAGGATCTCTTTGCCAAATGTGAACCAAGAAGACAATCCCCATCCAAAGAATTTTCAAACTAAGTAGAAGACGAGACAACAGATGGACTGAAACAGATGGTTGCAGGCTATGAGTGGTAAAATAAAGCCCAGAGATGATACTAGGCAGTGGTTTTAAAACTCTGTAAGTTTAACGATTGTCAGATGCTTTGAAGATAACATGAGAAAACAGAATTTTAATTGGGGTTCTGAGGAATTGCAGTGAAAATCTGAAGATATCTATAGAGGCTTATTCATTTGGTATGAAAAATACCCAATTTATTTATATTGACATATAAATATACGTTTTTAATGAATATTTATATGTCAATCTATATAGCTAGATATATACATATATATATTCATGCATACATAGATAACTGTCTGAAAATCTCGTAAACGTTGATAAGTTGTGTTTGGGCATAAGATTTCTCTCTCTAAGGTGAGCTAAAATGATAGATGAAAAGAAGTTTAGACAAGAACCTGAAAAATACGGTTCAGGAAACAATTAATTTACCAGTGCTGAGATGTCTTTATGTTATCTTATGGCATTGGATTTGCATGGACATGTTTAGGCGGTGGAGAGAGCTACAGGGGTGGGCGTCAGTGAGAAGTTGCCAGAAGGTTCCCCCATGTCCGGCAGAGCCAATGCCAACTGGCTCCAGGACAGAACCACTGCTGGCCCAGGATGAACCAATCAGAAAAGGTAGTAGTGCCTCTGTGATAACATATTTAAGACGGAACAAAGAATTATAGTGCAGACTTAATCGTGCTCCAGTTGCAAGGGGAAGTGAGAGAATGGCTTTGGTGGGCACCTATTATCTATCCAGGGTCAACCCACCACTAATCTAAGTCTACCTTTCATTCTGAAGATGTATTCCCTCAGGTAAGACGGTATTTTTAACCCAAATAATATTTCTGTGAATAGCTTTGCAATGTGTGTTCTTTTGAACAGTATCCCAGATGAATCAGCTCTGTGATGGAACTTACACTCTTCTGAATGAACACAGGTTATTGACAAAACTTAAGCTGCACATACCTTTGAGAGAAGTTTCAGGGTTTTGCAGCTATGAGGAAGAAGTAAACAAACAAAATTCCTGAAGCCAGTAAGGCACTTTGAGGTCTGGTGGAATACTCTTGGCTCACAGGTGGAAATTCCACATTGCCTTACAATGTGCCTTTACATGACCTTATGGTCACAGTGACAAGCATTCATGGGAATAACATTTCCCTGATTCCCACTCCATTTGACAAGTGCAATTAATCTACTGGTGCTGAAGAGGAAACAACTATTGATTCAGATACTAATAACCAAGGAGCTCACATAATGTCAAAAAGCTTAGTTTTACCATGTTGTTATTTAAAAGAAGGAAATGCATGTTTATCACATTGACCCCCCTCCGCCCCCCAATTTCTACAATGGGCTTGAGTTACTTCATTTGGAAACAAATGAAGTATCGAGAACCAAAGTGCAACAAACTTTAGAAATTTTGTGGCAATATTAGTGGCAAATGGCTGGATAGGAAAGACTACATCAAGTTCCAGGGGGCATACGACAAGGAGAATAATAGGTGAAAGACTAGAGAAAACACAGTGGACATGAGCTCTGTACTTAAAAAGCAGAAATTAAAACAAAATATGTGAAACATAAGATTCTGAGTTTGCATTATACTCATGTCTGCAGATCTTCTGTTTCTGTCAATACATAGTACTTACTTGGAATGATTACTGAAATAAATTCTGACCAGTAATAAGAGATCTTCAGAACTAAAGGCTGGATATTTGAATAAAAATGAGTATCTCTCCACAAAAGCATCAAATTGCAAATTGTAGTTTTTACACTTAATAGTATTATAAAAAAAACCCCAAACCAAAGCAGAATTAACACCACAAATGTAAATTTTTGGTTTGTTATTTTTTATTTTATTCTGATTTTTTTTTCCTTTTGGCAGTGCAGAGGAATGGTTTAACAAGTCTGCATTAGATTTTTTGCTTCTTTTTTTTTTATCTCCTTTTTATCTAGTTTCATTATGAGGAAAAGGGCGAAGCAAAGAAAATCCATGTAAAATTTGTAGCAACTCAGGCCCTCACCCTGTTCACTGTGTAAGGGTGAGTATCAAAATACAAGCAAAAAAAATAATACAAGTTTATGAGATTAAAAATAATATATGTGCAAATTGAAACAATTTTCAAAATGTCTTTTTTTTTTAAATTGCACATTGTAAATGCATCATTTTTTAAATACAGATGAAAAGAAAATAGTCTTCAGTGATCTTCCTAAATTCCAAATATTTAAATCGATGTTAGACAAAAATATTTGTTATGCAATCATTTCTATATGATACAATTCTTTCTATACGAATGCCTCATATTCTTCCCTATATTAGACTATGTGTCTGAGTAAGCTGAAAATATCTAAAGTTGATACAAAGAATAAAAGTACTGTAAAAGGATATAAATCCCCTGGTTAAATAATTAATGTTAAAAAATAGTCTGTTTTATTTGTATACTTGCAGGGTTTAATGATTAGATGTTGCATTCTGGAAAAAGTGAGTAATATTTGTAGTATCTTTGCAAAAAGAAAGAAATTAATAATAGTTCATTTTTCCTTAAGCTTTAGTTATAGAATATCAATAACTTAGGGAGATTCTTAGGGGATAATACATCTATTTTCTTCTCAATGTTTATATATAGATCTGGAATTATCAGTATGGTTCATGACAGCTTTTTGAAGAAGCATTTTTGCAATCAAACACATTGCTTAGGAAGCAGATTATGTATGAAGAGCAGTGTTTTCTTGAGTGGGAGGAATGTGTGAACGTGTGCAGGTATTTTAGGATTTCTCCCCAGGTTTTTTCAGTATCTAGTATTTGAAAGGCTTCAGTTTAACTGATTTTTTAATAGTCTGACCAACTCTTAAAATAAGGCTACTAAGCCAAATGTTTCATTTTTCAGTGTCAGATTTCGGTCTTTGGAATCAGGAGGATTTGTTTCTATTTGTGTTTGGTCTGTTAAACTATATTCTCAGTGACAAGGATATCACAAAGGTAATATTTTCCTCTGATGTAAAAGAACACTATCTATACATGTGTTAATATGTTTTGAGACAGACTATAGGAGAACAAATTGATTTTCTGGTGCATTTTTTATTCTCAAGACTCCTGAAATGATGCAAAGTGAGGGAAGATAATAGTTGTGTTTATTAAGTCAGGCTTCGGTACATTAGATTTTCTCAGATAATTAGTGCAGTTTTAAAAATAAAATGAGGGAAATAGTTCCCACAAAGAATCCAAAGGGTATACTCTCTACTAACTTAAAATAGCTCTAGAGACCCCTCTACTATGTGGAGTGTGGAGTCATTATTGTTTTTAATCTCATTTGGTGTCTGATTTTCATGTTCACTTCTCTTATGCTGATTTAGATTATTTTTCTCAGAAAGTATGTTTTGGTCAATTTAACTATTAATTGATTTGTAAATACATGGTTAAATAGTAGATAGTTAGGGTTTTTTATTTATGCTTTTGGAAAAGTATCGTAACTGTTCACTCTTTTTCTTCCTGTTGGGAAGAATGGTATCTTTTAAATACACTCACTTTAATCCAATTGCGCTAGGCTTTGAAACTGTGATACTTCCTGTTCATCATAAAATATCCTCTGTGTTGGGTCTGGCTGAGATGGAGTTCATTTTCCCATAACAGCCGTGCACTTCTGGGAGGTGAGGAGCAGGAGAGAGGGCTTCCACCCCTCCCTTCTGTAGGGGAGTTAGTTAAGAACTACAATTAAAATCCACATTCATCACACGACCTTCACTCACTTCAACAAAATCAACCAACCAAAACGACAGAAAAATTCCCTCCACAAAAATTGAAATAACATCATCACAAAACCAAATGGAAGTGTGAAATCTAAACAAAATCTACCCATTGTCCCTTCACCACAAATACAACAAAAATTTCCCATTATCATTCCACTCTCTAACATTGTTCTGTACTTGTTTTGCCTGTTACCTCCCACAATTACTATCCTTATCTCAAAATCCTCATGATTTCCCAGGTTTTGGCACAAAAACACTGTGGTGGGTTGACCCTGGCTGGATGCCAGGCACCCACCAAAGCCTCTTTCTCACTCCCCTCCTCAGCTGGACAGGGGAGAGAAAATGTAACAAAGGGTTCAGGAGATGAAATAGCGACCAGGAGAGATCACTCACCAAATACTCTCACAGGCAAAACAGACTCAAATTAGAAATATTAATTGAATTTATTACTAACAAAACCAGAGCAGGATAATGAGAAGCAAAATCTTAAAAACACCATCTCTCCACCTCTTCCTCCTTCCCAGCTCTATCTCCTCTCCCCACAGCAGCCCAGGAAGACAGGGAGTGGGGGTTATAGTCAGTTTGTCACACGTTGTTCCTGCCACTGCTCAGGGAGAGGAGTCCTCCCCTGCTGCACCATGGGGTCCCTCCCATAGCAGACAGTTCTCCATGACCTTCTCCAACATGAGCCCATCCCACAGGCACCAGTTTTTAACAGACTGCTCCAGCCTGGGTCACTCTTCCACAGGGTGCAGTCCTTCAGGCACAGCCTGCTCCAGTGTGGGTCCCCCAGATTGTCACAAGTCCTGCCAGGAAACCTACTCCAGTGTGGTCTCCTCTCTCCATGGATCTGGAGGTCCCTGCCAGGAGCCTGCTCCAGCACGGGTTTCCCGTGGGTTCCCAGCCTCATCTCAAGCATCCACCTGCTATGGCATGGGTCTCCTCCATGGGCTGCAGGTGTATCTCTGAACTCCCACTGACCTCCAAGGGCTGCAGGGGCACAGCTGCTTCACCATGGTCTGTACCACAGGCTGCAGGGGAATCTCAGCTCCAGCATCTGGAGCACCTCCTGCCTCTCCTTCTGCACTGTCTTTGGTGTCATGGCTGTTCCTCTCACATGTTCTCACCCCACTCTTCTCTGAGTACAATTACATCTGCCTAATATTTTTTTTCTCTCTTAAATCTGTAATCACAGAGGCATTACCACCATTTCTGATTGTCTTGGTCTTGGCCAGCTGCAGGTCTGTCCTGGACCCGACTGGCATTGGCTCTGCTGGACATGAGGGAAGCTTCCGGCAGCTTCTGAGAGAAGCTATCCCTGTAGTCCTCCCGACACAAACCAAATATACCCTCTTTCATTTATTTTTTCCCACATGAGCAGTCTTCTGAACCTGTATTCTCTCCTTACACAGTACACTATTATCATCTTAGCAACAAATGTGTACATTTGCAGTATAAATAGGAAATTAAATGAAGCAGTAAAGGAAAGCAAATTACAGTGTTCCCAATGATTTTAGTTTATCAAGTCCCAATGACGATTATAGTAATCCATGCTCTTCCCACTTATTAAAAAAAACCCAAAAAAACCAAAACCACCAAAAAAACATAGTTCTTAATAAAGCTGGGAATAAGCGCAGTTATCTTTCAGTATTCCTGTCCTGTAAACAGAACAAACCTGGGACGATGTCATACAATCAGCAATGAGAAGGTGTCTGACACCTACACAACTCCTCATAAATATTATTACAGCCCACTACAGATACTTTGTTATACTTTTTTGCTCTTGGGAAAAAAATAACTAGAAAGATCATGAACTGTATTGATAATACTTGATTGGACGAAGCAGTAATAAAAAGAAATACAGTAGAACCAAGAGAAAAATATTTCAAACAATCCATTCAAAGCCTAAATGAAGTTTGAACCTCCTATAAATGCAAGGAACAATGCTTTTCTGAATTTAAAAAGATTAGATTTTTTTAGTTTCTTTAATCAGAATGTAGTTGTTTTATTCTACATTATTCCAGGGAACTGCAAGAGAACTTATTTTAATAGCTTTTGAAGATGTGAGTTCAGAAATGCCGGAAGATTGGTGTTCATCGAGCAGTAATTTAGGAAGAAATCTAAAGAAAAGGATGAGAACAGAGAACCTAGTTGATGATTGTTGGTTTTTCCTATGGGATTAAGCAGTCTTATCTCACAGTTCCTTCAGTGGGTGTTAAGAGTATTCTGCAGGTTTTTTAGTGCCCAGTTCATTGATTCAAAAGCATGAAAATATTCTTCTTCTGTCTTTTTTCCTACCAAAATATTAAAAATCAAACTCAATCAGTTCTATTTTGTCATTAAAATAAATTTTCACTAGTGCACAACGTTTTGACAGATAAGAAAGTATATAATACCAAATCCATTTCAAATATTCAAGCATTTTTAAAAGATGTATTAAAGGAAGATGGAGCACAGCTTTTTGAACCACAATGATATTGTATCAGCCATGGAAACAAATGGAAAAAAATTAATGCTAGTACACTTTCAAGCTTCACAGAACCAACTCTCAAGATAACACAGTATAATCAATAATGAAAAAGTCTAAATTGCAATTCGGTCTTCTTGTATAAAAATGGAACTTTCCGTAGTTGCAGTTTTCAACTTAATTGAAGTATTATTGAAGAATTCTTTTCCAAAGGGAACTGTTATCCCTATGAAATGAAAATATTTATGAGGAACGGCTTGATGACTGAATAGTTTCTTCCTTTGTAATGCTAATTACTCTTATAAAGAAGACACAAATAGAAAATGTACTATATCCAGTTTGAGGCACAAAACATGTAAAGTAGGACTTTCGGATTAACAAATATTTTTCATCAAATATGCTAAGACTGCATATTTTCATTGCAGATCATTACTTATCTGAGGCCAGACTCACAAAGGTGCTAAAAGATGTTAAAAAGTAGACATTTTGGAATAGAAGTTTTCCTATACAGATTTGTGAATTTCAATCATTTGACTATGCAAATACGGGAGCAGTTTTGATATATATTGTCACCAAATGTATCAATGTTAATAAACATCTTGGAACAGAGGACTTTTAGATGTCACTTTCAATGGAAAAACACCCCAACCAAACCCAAACCAGCTGTGCTTGTGCGTACTTCCCACTGAACAGTTCTCACTGTGGTTGCATCTCATGATTGCACAGGGAACTTCCTTAAGCACAAACTCAGTTATATGATGATTTAAGCATTATTTGAGCCAGGAGTCTGAAGTCTAGCACATACTTAAATGCTTTAATTTCAAGATTATTTTTTATTTACAACACTACTGCTGACATAAGTCCAAAAATGGGGAAGTAGTTTGCAATTAATTTTATCTTCCTGCACATTTCTCTAAAAGCTGTACATTCTTATCAGCTTTTATAAAATCAACATCAGTCGTGTAAGAAGTATTGTAACTACATCTAGATCTAAAAGCTTCTCTTGTGGTATCATGCTATCTATCTGATTCTAGATTAATATTAATCATTGTTAGTTTCATAGAATCATAGAATAGATTTGTTTGGGAGAGACCATAAATTTCATTTAGTTCCAACTCCTCTGCCATGGGCAGGGATCTCTTTCTCTAGATCAGGTTGCTCAGAGTCCCATCCAACCTGGCCTTATGTCACCGGTGACAAAGTAAGAGAACAATCTGTCTATTCCATCTTTTTCAAAATATGACCTAAAGAAAAACAAACCAAACCCCAAAAATCCCCAAAATAACTAAAAAAAAAAAAAAAGAAAAAGGCAGTTCATGAGATGATGTTCACATGACCTTATGCAGGTGTTAAAAAAGAGTTACGTTTATCTGCTGTAGTACTGTAGTTCAACTGCCATCACTCAGAGAGGTCAGGGAAATTTCCATGTCCCAGACAAAAAAATACAACATATTTTTTTTCTTTATACAGTTTCTGAAGTTTTGGGTAAATGAGAATTTCATAGATCTTTTGGGAATACCTGGAGCAGATCTAAATTCCACTCTTGGGCCATCAGGGACCATCATGACACCCTTTTCATGAATTCATACATCACTAGCAGTCTTCCAAAGGACAGTTGCTCCTATGGGAATAAATGAGTCAACGTTGCATCTATCAAAGCCAAAGCGAAGTAAGATAGAATTGGACTGTTTTAATGGCACACATGGATTAGTCTGCATGCTTAAACTATTAAACTGGTATAGAAAAAATTAAAAATAATACTGAATGAAGAGAAATTCTTGTCCCTTTCACTTTTGATTAAAAATGCAAACTTTTTTTCCTATTCTCCTCCCTGTTTCACTGGGAAGGGGTGGGGGATTGGGCAGTGACCAAGCAGCTGTATTGTACTTGTATGCTGGCTGAGGTTGAACCATAACAGTTCTCTCTCAAGTTTCTTTCTCTGTAAGAAACTTGATGTTTCTTAAGGTCAAAGATCTCTTTACTGGCAAGGCAGGACTTCCACAGTGCCTTGTTTACACTAGTTTATATCAGGCTGTGAAGATCTTTGGTAGGCTGTGAGGAAAGTAATCACCTTGAATAGACAAAAAAAAAACTATTGCCTCTTTTGGAAGTTAAGTCTCCTTTTTGCTGATGCATTCGGTGATAAATGAGGATGCAGAGTCATTCACTCTGAACTAGCTGCGGTCATCAATGTCTTCAACACAGAGCACAGATAAATGATTTGTGATGAGTACTGACCAGTTCCAAATAAATTACTGAAACTGGAAAAATATGCAATTTCTCAGCACAGAACAGTGCTATAGGGGAAAAAAATAAAAGGAAAGGAAAGGATGAGAATCAAATATGTAAATTAAATTTGGCATTTTTTCCAAATATTTAATTTTCTCAACAATAATTTTCCCAACAATAATTTTCCAAAAATTTAAAAATACTGAAGGATAATTTAATATTATGAAAGTAATACAAAGGAAGGAAAGAAGGAAGGAGGTAAGGAATGAATTAGAGAATAATCTTACATAGTCAGGATACTTGCTACTTGATACCTCCTGAAAAGGAACCTTTGTCTCATCATCATTTAAAAAATATCTCTTCACTTTTATTCCATAAGTATAAAACTGATGTCTTAATTCTCTTACAAGATCAAATACACCACATAAAAATCTCGCAAACATCACTGCATCTATCATTATATTATCCTGGAACCTGGAACCATATACTCATTCTTCCCTTAATATTCCTGAGGCACAGAATTTTGGTAGACCCAAGAGAGCATATGGCGCTTAGAAGTTCACTGTGGATCTTCTATTTCCCATCTGAAACCCTTGCTCACAAGCTTACTCTCACTCCCTCTCAGCTTCATTAATCTTGAGAATTGTCATTAATAGTAACAAAATGTGCAAAATTAAAGCTTAATGAAGTATCAACTACATCCTTAAGCTTTTATTTATATTTAGAACGACTTGAAAGCTTCTTCCTAGCAGGAATTGCACTTGGAAACTGAGTCCTTCAAGTATGACAATGTCGTCAAAAGAAAGATTGTTGCTATTTTCCTTTCGTCTTATAGCTAAGAGGTTGCAGACCAGCCATAATATCATGAAAGCCATAATATCAAGCTGGGTGCAACCAGCTTTCATAATATCATTCCCCCTTCTCTTTCAAAAATGTAATTTCAGTTGTCTCTTTAAAAACACCCTTTGTTATTCTACTTCTTTGGGCATGCTTCCTTCACTCTGGATTTTTTCTAGGTTTAATTTGTTGGGGCTTTTTTTTCCCCTCCTTGGTTCTGTTTTTGGATTTTTTTTTTAATTTCATTTTTCTGTATTTCCTCTTCTCTACTCAACCAAACGTGCAACATTTCTAAATAGTCTAAGCCGTGCCTCACTCAATTCACTGAAAGACTGAATTTTTTAAATGTGTATTTGTTCTCTGTCTCTCACACTCTGTGTTTTACATTTTAAAGTTTTTTTACTTGAGAATGATTGCACGTCCCTTTGATGAGAAACTCCCATCTGCTTTGTCTGGTAGCTCTGAACTTGAAGAATGTATTTGCAAACAAAGGATATTCTGTATTGACAAATGGAAAGAAATTTGTGTCTGTTGGTCACAGGTTTTCCACTGCAAGCAAAGGGATTTTCCTATTTCCTCTGTATCCTGCCCAGAGACCAGAATAAAACAGGTATCAAGGCAGTAAGTCTGCTATGTGCTCCATTCAAAGTGTGTCTCATCCTCTCTACTATTAATTCTTCTTTCCAAGAGTTCATCAGGTATATTGCAATAACTTTTATGGAAGCTTTTGTGAGACTTCTGTAACACAGTTCACTTATTCGTCTTGTTATCCATCTACACAGGGATAGGAGAGACAATCTTTTAGAATCATATATGTTCTATTTCTCTTGAGATTTTTCTCAAGCACAGCAAGAGTAGCTTTTACTGGAAAAGCTTTCCAGTAAAGAAATAAAGTAGAAAAGTTGCTATCTTCTCTAGTTCAACAGGATTTTTTCTGTTTTGGCGTTTGGTTTTTTTTTTTTTTTGCTTCCCATATAAAAAACAGGGTAAATGGTGTATATTGCTGTATCATCACCCCCAATTATTGAAATTAACAATTATAATAGCTATAAATATATTAAATTAATATAATTACTGATATAGTCATTTAACATAACCAAAAAATAAAATAAATATATGATTAACATATCGTAATAATATATTTCTTGCAAAAAAGTAAATCCTTTTACATAGAGTTTTAAACAACAATCCAAAGTGAAACATGCCATGAATATTAGGACTGTCAACTGAAAACTAATCAAAGTAATTTTAATTTCATATAACCTTCAGAATTTTTGAGAAAATTCTATTTCTTTCATGAACTTCTCTTAGATTTGATTATACATGTATAACACAATTATTTTTTTTTTGTAGCTGTATGATAGGATCAGGATGAAGATGAAGGAGAAAATCACTTCATCATCAAAATTTATTTTAAAGCTAAACATTTTTAATAACACCACTGCATGTACTGTGGGCAAAAATTGGCCTCTTTGTGATCCACTTGCATCTGATAGAACTGTGTAATGTTCTTAGACTGTGATTTTTATTTATGAATTTAAGAATGCAAGTAGAAGCTCTCATTAAAGACCTTATTTCATTTTTTTTTTCCACTTTAGATGTACTTTGTTAAAGAAACATAAAGTACATGAATAAATGCAACTGCTAAAGTAGTTATAAAAATGTCCTATTTTGATATTGTTCTGGTATTTTATTATTTTAAAAAACCTTTATATATGTAGAACAAAATCAAAATGACTTTATAACATCCAAAATGTCTTCAATTTTCAAGATAAATTTCTGGATGACTGAAGATTGCACTATTCTGTTAAACAGAAATGAAGAAACTTTTCTAATCTTCCAAACCTCACTAAAGATCTTGTTAAGCCTTTTAAGTCCTTTGACATTTTATGTTACAGTAACAATTCATCATAAATTCCACGCACTTATGGCTAAAAATTGTCATTTACTGTTTAACATACCATAATCCAGATTCCAACTTTAAATCTTTAGTTTGATTAGCCTACAAATTCAATAAGGTATTAAAATGCTTTCCTGCCTTAAAACAAATAAGCTCATTGTGGACTTTCCTTTAAGATTCTTCCTTATAAGTGCTATTTGATGTAAATATTTTTTTTCAACTTAATTAATATAAGATTGTTTTAGACTGGCAACACCCAGACCCTGGCCAGTTTGTTGGCTGCTCCCTCGTTGTGCAAGAGGCCATATTCTTGCCTAAATAAGAATGTATGCATCTGCCTTTAACTGCTAAGGGGCTTCTGAAGAATGCAACAACCAGTCGCTACATTTCATTCACCAAAACTTAAAAAAATAAAATGGAACAAATGCACATGTATGTTCTCAATTGTTCTGTAATAGAGCAGTCAGCAACTTCCTGGTGAGGGAAGAAGGATAGGGACACTGATTTCTTCTCTGTGGTGGCCAGTGGCAGGACATGAAGAAATGGCCTGAAGTTGCATCAGAGGAGGTTTAGATTCGATATTAAGAAAAGGTTCCTCACCCAGAGGATGTTTGGGCACTGGAACGGGCTGCCCAGGGCCGTGGTCACAGAACCAAGCCTGACAGAGTTCAAGAAGCATTTCGACAATGCTCTCAGCACATGGTGTGGCTCTCAGGGATGGTTCTGTACAAGGCAGGGAGTTGGACCTTGGTGATCCTTGTGGGTTTCTTCCAGCTCAGGATATTCAGTGATTCTGTGATTTCATGATTCTATGTTTGCTAAGATTTCTTTTTATCTTTCTACTTTTTGAAAGGAATTGAAGTGAAAACTTTCTTGAAACCTCACACGAAGTATCAGCCTACTCAGAGTAATTCTGCTCAAGTTAACCATTATGAATTTACATGTTTAAAGTATGTTTGGCTGACAGAAAGTCCTATTTTCATTTTTTATAAGAATCATATATGCACCTTTCAAAACAATGAGACACAAATACAGACTTTTTTTGCTGAAATTGTTATGGTGACATATACTTCTACTGTGCAAAGAAATAAATGAGTAGATTATCTTTCTCAGTGCCAGAAAATCTAATTTTTGGTGTCTACTGTAAACTACATTAGCAATATTGATTGATAACTAATTACGAAAACAAACTCCAAAATAACATGTAGTCTAAGCATCTAAAATAGCTAAGTAAACTGATTAACTACACATTAGCAATTTTATTGCTTAGTCCTTACACTGCAGGAGCTATTTCATCAGTAACTTATTCCTCAATGACTTTAAAATATATAGGCTATTAGAATATGCCTCTGAGATAAATAGGAGAAGCTTTATTTTTATATTTGTTAAGCAACTGACTATATAATGATATGTTTGCAAGTTCATGGTGATTAAAATTCATTTTTGCTTCTAAAAGGAAAGAGATGTATGGCATTGATCCAAATTGTGTCAAAATAAATGGAAAAAATGCTCTTAACTTTACTAGGATGAATCAGGTCCTTGTAGAACAAAGACAAAAAGAAAGGAAACAGAATAACATATTCGAGAACATTATATGAGTACCAATAAAAAAATTTACAGCATGAATACATTTTCAGATATGCATGAATTCACTAGAAGTATATTATCTGAAACCATATACTGACCAGCATTGTGCAAGGTTTTGCAGTAGCATATGCAGTTAGACATTTCTAAGATACTTGGCTTGAATATTTACTTTCAAAAATTATGCTAAAAATAATTGCAGTCTGTTTTTTAAATTACATCAGTCTCTATAACTTTTTATTCCGTTATTTATGATATAGATTGGAGTGCTACCAAATTGCTGATCTTTGTTTTCTTCCTTTTTAAAGCCTTATCTCATTTAATTTCTTCTTTATCTGAGTATGTTTCATGTCACATAACTTGAGCCACTTGGCAGAGTTATTAGATCTGTCTGTGGTCAATAAAGAGATGAGTTTCCACAGAAGAATATAAATCTATGATAGAATGCAAAGCATCATTACATGAAAAACTGGATTAGAGTACGAGTTTTTAGATGCTTGAAGTCAGATTACATGAGACAACTGCAGATATCTTGGTGAATAGATATTGTTTTATTGTAGCTTAATAATAATAATACAAACATCCCTATTAATTACTGACACAACTCCACATTGCATGTGGCTCATCTGTAGCAAAGAAAGTTCTGTCATATACTCCTTCTGTGTCTGATCTTAGTTTATGGATATGTATCCTCCACCTGCTGCTTAGTAACATTTAAAATTTCATGTCAATTTGCACTTCGTCTTTCCTCCACATCCATATTCTTTTTTCACCTATATACTCAAAAGCCTATTAATTCTGAACCATGTTTCTGATTTATCATTTTTCTTTATCAATAGGCATAGGAAAAATCTATTAACTCTGTGTGATATTCTGATAATTGCATTCATTTTAAACTATGTGTAAAAAGACATATATCTTTGAAGTATATTGTATCAGCTAAATTTCATTGTATATAATTCCAGAATTTACAAAGTGCACAATCTTGAAGATATTCTTCCTGCCCTAAACTCCTTCAGTGTTCATTCTTTAGTAGTGATCATTTTTCATTTGTAGGGTTTTGAGACTCAGTAAAGACAATATCTATAATTCCACCTTGGAAAATCATTTGAGACATTAGAACTGCAAAGATTTTGTGATGAATTCCAGAACTGAATTGTTATGACTGTTATAATGAGACACTGGTTGACATAAATTATGAGAGCAGAATAACAAAAAATCTGAGTGCTGTCCATATCACAGTCTAGAATATAATTTCTTAAAACAGTGGATTAATTTTATTGCATAACACTATGATCATAACGTTATTTAAATGGAATCTAACAGCAAACTTGCATGCTAAGCAAGCTACTGACCACTTTTAAAAGGGAACAAATTAAAATTTTGCTTCCAGGGAGATTATGGTTTCACAATAAACAGAGTAAGATAGCTGAGAACCATACTGTCTAGAGAGGAACAATGTCTGTGTGTGCATAGAGGCTAAGGCAAAAGAAAAATCCAGTTACTCTGTTATATCTCCTGCATCACAATGAGGCACAGTCAATGCTGGCATTCAGATAGATATTTCATGAGTTAGCCAGCATTTTCTCAGTCCCAGTAGCTAAGCACCAGTATGTTGGAGGGGGTGGGGGGTAGAACAGGACACAACAAGACACTCTGAAAATATTTCAGAAGGTTTTGTTTACTTCAACATGATTCACTTTGAATTTGGTTCTGGTGACTGCTATGAGCCTAAGTGCCATTTTCCCCTCCATTCCATGACACATTCTTCCTTGCTTTAGTTTGATATCTCTGAATGAATCCGGCAAGCCAGAGAGATTGCCTCAAAATAACTTTGTTGATATGATGGAAAAGCACAATGTAGTCAATCATGATAAATAAATTTGTACACACTATGTAACAAAACACTGAGACTTAATGAACAGCAGCAGTCTTTGCTATGTTTTGCCAAAGCAAACAATTTGATGAATTCTATTTTTATTAGCTAGAATTTTTTTAAATTGAAGGTAGTTCAGCTCAGTACAGTACAATTACCATCTTTCCTTTCTTTTTGATGTATCCATGAATTCTCAATTCTTGTATGCTAGTTAGTTGTTCAGAGCCAAGGGAACACCTTTTCTCATGATTAAACTGGTTTAAAAAGAATTTTGACTTGCTTAATTAGCTCTCTAGAACTGCTAATAACCACACATTCTCCAGTGTGAACCATGTAATTATTGTGACATTAATTCTCTCCCTGGGATACTTTATTCTTGATGAGATCATTTCTCTTTTTCGATTGCCGGCTGATGATTTAACTTCTGCATATTAACGAGCACCATAAGACATTTTTGACTATTACTCAAGATCTTCAGTGTCCTTCCAATGATGCAAAGATTATATCCACAAGTCATAACAGCATGCTGGTTATTAGTGATAAAGCATTCAAATAAAATAGAAAAAAAAAATTCAGCTAAGCTTTTGAAATTCTTGTAATGTTGTGCAACTGCTTCCAAGCATCCCTGTATCAGCTTGCCACTCTGTCACATCCTTACCTGAGCAAGTTTGCAAAAGCAGGACAGAATCATGGAAGAAAATATTATTTCCTTTACTTTAACAGCCAAAAATAATATAGATTTCTTAGAGACCACACAGCTCCCATGATCCCCTCTGCTTTTAACCATGTTGTACCTTTAAGGAGACCAGTGTAATTTAGTTCTTCTGGTGCAAGTCATAGTGGCTACGAGCCTCAATAAGCTCTTTCTTCACAGCTGGGGACTAGAAAGATCATTATTCTTTCTTTTGTCCAAAACCCCCACTGTTACACTTGGACTGTGGTTGAAAGAAACTCTACAATACCTCTACATTGCTAACTATCCTATAAATATATTACAATGATAAGGGAGAACTGATTTTTATACCTACAATATTGAAAAAAAAGACCTTAATGGATCAAGAAGACTGAATCAGTTTGTATATACAAAATGGTTTTGGGGAACATCAGTTTGAAATTTCCCTAAATGTAACAGTAAAAGGTAACAAACAGTAAAATTAGCGGGGACACTGGCATTTCTGCCCCGGCAACTTTGTGCTATGTAGGTCTGAGGAATAGTTTCTTTCCAGATGTTGGAAAGAAAGTCTGTTATCTAATTATCTTCCATTTTCTAAACAGTCAAGCTACTTATGTGCCATACTGACTTACATCTCTGCATGACACCTGTGTAGCTACTTTTTGCTACTTCATGATCATGGGCACGAGTTTTTAGTTTTCTTCTGAGTTGTTCTAGGTATTGTGGCTTGCTTGATTTACTTCTTAGTTCCTTTTATATTTCAGCAGACGGGCTTAAAAATAGAGACAAGCTTCAAAAGACCTAGAATGAGCAAGACAGTTCTGAGGGGATTAACCACCACCAGTCATCTCAATTAATTAATTTATTTAACAATTAATTTGGTTGATACGTAATGATTCTGAAAATGTTGTTGTCATTGCCTATTTCACACATGAAGACAGACTTATACACACTGTTAGGGTTCTGAGGGCATTACCAGACCTTACTGGCCTTTCCCAGTCTCCCCTGGGAACTCCTCCCCATCCTGCACATGGACCCTGGAGAAAAATTTCAGCTGAGACTGAGGCCCTCACTCCCCTGCCCCTTAGGAGTGCTGGTCTCCAGCCCTGTCCCCAGAATGGACCTCGGGGTCTTTCTCCAGCCCCATTCCTGTCACCTTGCTCTGTTCCTGGATAGTTTCTGACATCAGCTTGTCACTTTCCTTCCCAGCACTGTTGATACACCTCGTTACAGCACCTGGTTTTGTTCACCATAGTCAGATCCTGAGGGATGGTGCCTGCTGGGAAGAGCTCTGCCAGACCTGGGGTCACCCTTGGCTCACAGCTCCCAGTCCCTTAGGGAGCAGCTGGCCCTTGCTGCACACTGACAGGGAGCTGAACAAGTGTACTCTGAGTGACATCCAGTGTGAGTGGCTCCAGGGCACAAATTTTATTTGTAAATGGGTTTTGAAAGTGCACTGTACCCTTCTCTGTGTGGCAAACACCTCTTTCCTTTACCAAAGACTTCATGTTAGACTTTGTGGTTCTTAATCTCCTGAGAGCATTATTTCAGTAATCATTATTACTCATTTATTATTGAATAATCTCAAATTTTTAGATACAATGCAAGTCATGCAACAGTGATTTTCCATAAATGACCACAACAAATCTGAATTTACTTCAGTATTAACTACCACTACTTCCACACTACAAATGATCAGACCTTTTTTTTTTTATTATTGCTAAGGCTTGTTATACAAATTTATATTGCCTGCATCTGGCTTGTTAAAATCTAATTTACAGTTTCTGCCTCAAGAGGATAAGAAGTGGTGTCTGTGTGTTCCATTGTATATCCCTGAGAAACAATTCACTTTTGAACTCTGAATTTTTTCACGGTAAATTGGTTCTGTGATAGAAAAATAAACACATTTATTTTCATGAAATGCTATAGGGAAAAAAACCCCCACTATTTCTTTCTAGACAAATAAGCAATAATGGAGCTAGTATCTATATTAGCAGTTGCCATTTTGTAGTTTGCACAGTAATATGTGGGGAGTTTTTACCTTTAACTTCTTGTTTGTTATCAAATCCATGTGATTACCATCTGTTTCTTTGAATATCATTTGATAATCAGAATCAGACAAAATAAGAGTTTTGATATACCCACACGAGGGGGGAGGGGCAGTGGAGAAAGGATGCCCAGCAACACATGAAATTTCTGCTCCAAATGGAAGTTCTAAGTATTTTCCTTTAATCTTTGCATCTTCTATTCTAAGCACATTTTCATTAACCAAATTGCTATAAAAGCATTTATTTTTTGTTTTCTTTCATATGTAATGACTTCTCCAACTACAGTCACTACTCCTGAAAATACTTCTGTCAAGATTCAATTTACAAAAACACAAAACACATTTTATCAATTTCCCACTTGCCATTCAAGAAGAGTTGTCATGATGCTTTCTTGCCACTAGTTTATCGGTAGCTTTTTTAATTAAAAGAAGGCAGCACTTTCACATTTATATTTACAGAGATGTAATATATCCACATACTTCTCCATTTGTAAGGTTGCCAGTAGAAAATATCCAAATGGATTAAAATCCAAGTAGCACAGTATTACTGACCATGTCAGAATGGATTGCCTAGGGCTCTGAGGAAGAAACATAAAATTTGGGCTTTTCAAGAGCCCTGGAATAGCAAACCTGAAAGATAAGTGAGATAGTTATTTTGTCACTTGAACTGCTATTTTATGTTTAACTTTATCTTCTTAAATTATAGGTAAATAATTTTCTAAAACAACAGCACCTTCCTTGGAGACTACCTTTGCTTTAGATGGTTACAGTTCAGAATCTAACCCAAGAACAAAAGAATGACATAATTCCAGAGCAAGAAAAAGGTCAAAGCTAGAGATCTGAGGTCCAGAGTGAAAACCACATTAAAGACATGAGAGTTCAGAGATGCAAGCTGTCCATAAGCACAGGATACAGTTACAATCAGTGTAGGTCTGGAATTGTGACATTAAGCCAATTATTACTTGTCACTGACACGGATCATTGCTACTACATTGTACCACAAGAAGGTGGTATATCTGGGCTTCATAATTACCGGACAACTGCTTTTGGTTTGTTTCTTTGTGTTGTTCTTAAATATAACCCCAATTTCATTCCTTCAGAGTAAACGAATAAATCCATAAGACTCTCCAAGGAGCTAAAGAAAGGGCCTGCTTAACAAAAAAAGAGCAGTAAAAAAGAAAAGTCTAGTTGGAGACCAGTGACTAGAGGTGTACTGGGGATCAATACCAGGTCCAGTCCCGTTTAACATCTTAATTAATGATCTGGGTGACAGAGCAGAGAGTACCTTGTAAAGGAACAAAGGAAATTAGTTGTTAGTGTAACTCACTTAGCATTAGTAGCTAGCCGTGCTTGAAGCCTCAGGCCACACACTGTGAACTTTTGCTGGATGCACTGAGCTTTTTTACCTACTTAAGTAAAAGGGATCCCCAGAGCCAGTTTGCACTGGAACACAAGGCATTAAGGAAGGCCACTATCCCATCAGCAGAAGCTGCAACATTAGAAGTAAAAACAGAATGGGCCCACCTAGAGACGGTGAAGAGAACCAGTGGAGAACCAGAAGACCCCAGTCGCTAATATTTTTATTGGATTGAACTGTCACATAAGGGATAGGAAACTCAGATGATAAGGGTATAAATTCCCAGGGATTTCTTTGGGGTCCTTTCCTGAAGACACTGAGCTCAAGCTTTCCTTATTGCAATACATTTCAATTTTTAAATTATTTTTCCTGGAAGTGGACAACTGAGACTCTGCTGTGGGAAACCTAGGGCCAAGGAATTTCTTTAAGGTACTGAGCTGGTTTGGGCCAAATTCAGGGAAACTTCCAAAAGGAAGGTCTCCTCAAAGGAAGGCAGGTTATAGCCGCCCCTCCCCCACCCAGGTACGGGAAAGAAATATTCCTCGGAGNGCAGGAAGGGTGCTTCCTCCACACTTCTCCCCACAGCAGAGAGACGCAGAGGAGTGGTGACCTTGGAGCACAGACTGCTTTTAAAAAGTTCGTCTGGCCTTTTTTTTTTCCTTCTCTTCCCTCTCTTGGGCTCAGTTTAAAGGCACAGAAAGGCACAGGAATCATATCCGGGCATAGAGCGATGATAGGGGATACACATCATAAAGTCACCCCAAGACAGGTAGGTACCCACAGGAAATTTACAGCTGACACCACATAGTGGGGAGCGGTACACTGCGGGTTGTGAGGCCATCCAGAGGGACCTTGAGAGGCCAAAGAAATGTCAGGAACCTCAAAAGAAGAAGGGTAAATTCCTGCACCTGGTGAGGAACAATAATGTGCACTAAGCTGAGGGCTACCCAACTCGGCAGAAAAGTACCTGGAGGTCTTGGTGATCACCAGGTTGAGCATGAGCCACCAGTGTTGTCTTGCTGCAAAGAAGGTGACTGGTGTCCTGGGCTATGTCAGGCAAAACATTGCCCACAGGTCGAGGGAGGTGATCCTTCACCTTTATCCATCACTGGTGAAGACACATGCACATAACTGCATCCATTTTTGGGGCCCTGAGGGATACTACTGAGGGTTCGGCAAAGCACCACAAAGATAAGGCAGGGACTGGAGCACTTCACAGATGAGGAAAAGCTGAGAAAGATGGGACTGCTTGGCCTGGAGAAGGCTCAGGGGAATCTTATCGATGTATATAAATACTTGAAGAGAGGGTGCAATGAGGACGGAGCCAGGTTCTTTCCAGTGGTGACCAGTGTCAGGACAAAACACAAAGATGAAAAGACTTTTTTTTTTTTTTAAGAAACTTGTTCTATTAAGTCTTGGGAAGATAAATATCTCACAATCTGTACAACCATAGCTGGGCCACCACTGTTTGGCTGCAGCAAGATTGCTCCTTCTTTCATGCTGAGTTTTATATAGGCTTGGAGTCAGGAAGTGAGGTCAACCTCCCTATCTCTACAAACACATTTACAGATTTGGAGTGGGATGCATTAGTCAAATCAAATTAAATGGCCACATAGAAAGCTTTGGAAACACTTGGAAAAGTGATTTATAAGACAGGTTTGGTAAGGTGTGCCAGCTCTACAGAACACGGGAAAGGCTGGTAAAAGATTTAAACGGTTTTCTCACTATTAACTATACAAAATTGCATTCTGACAAGTTTATATTCTCATATACTGGTTAATATTCAGTATCACCTAATATTCATTTTATCAGCTGATAATACAAAACACTGGATTTAACCTATTTTCTGATGGACCTAAGTGAAAAAAATTACCCTTCCTGAAACACGCAAAATCATTTAATTAAATTAAACACCATTTCCTTAGCTGAAAGCTATTGAAAAATCTTGAATTAATGTAGAATCCACTACAGTCAGTGGCAATCCCAGGGCTTTTTGTTTGTGTTTTATTATCATTATTATCATCATAATTATTATAATAGTGATTATTATTTCCACGTCTTTTAGCCAGAATACTATACACATACATAAAAATGAATTGTTTACAACAGATTCTTCCTTACACAGTGCTGACTTACTGTTTCCTTTTGCACCTCTTAAATAAATCTACCAACTGAAATTGTATAATTTAAATTGCAACAATTTAATCAGACAAAAAAATCAAATTATTGTTAGAAATTCACCCCCCCAAAACCACTTTAGTTTAAGTCAATGCTATAAATAAGATTTCCTTAAAAAAGGAATTGATCAGATAAATCTGTTCAACTTTTATGTGTGTTATAGCAACAGGAGTTTTAGCTGAAAGTCCTAAATGTATAGCAATTTAGATGTTGTAGTATCTGCCTCTTTCTTGAGGCTTTTAAATAGATGTTTCACCTGAACCCATTTTTTGAGATTTTAAATGGAAGTTCTTCATTTAGTCATACAGTTTCTAAGATTAAATTTATTTAAGAAAGAAAAGATGGCGTTGCAAATTAAATTAGAAACAGAGTGGAGCATTAGTAATAATTAAAAATGTATACATCAGAGGATTTGTCCTTCTAGTTTCTTAATAATGAAGAAAACGCATGGAAGCTAAATAAAATGTACTTTTTGGGTTGCCTTTGTCTTGGGTGGGATTATGGGGTTTTATTTAGTGATTTCTCCTATCAGCCCATTATTTATGTTATGTTTCAATACTCTCCATGACACCGTCCAAAAGGGTTCTTTTCCCGACTCTACATCCACGGCTTGCAGCTGACGGGGAGGTGAAACGCGTCTCCGAATAAAAAAAAACCTTAGTCCCCCGGCGGGCGGATGAGGAGCAGGTGAAAAAGCAGCGCCAGCAGCGCTCGTTCCCACCTGGTCCGCTAAATGTGCGTAAGGGAATCGTGCAGCGGTGGCACCTCCCTGCGAGGGGAGCAACAGCTTTGCCAAGGGAGCCTGGCAGCCTCGCACCGAGCTGTCCCTGGCACCTCGCCACCACCCCCAGCAGTGCTGCAGCCCCCCGTCCCTCCTGCCAGCCTCCCTCCGCCTTCCCTCGGGAGCGGGATCCCGGCCGAGCCCCCGGGCCGCTCCTAGCGCCCAGCGCCAGGTGCCCGTTGCCAGGCAACGCCCGCCGGGGCTCCCGGAGCGCGGGCCCGGCCCGGGGCGGCCCAGCACTGAGGGGGCGGCACAGGCCGCCTCGGGTAAAGCTGGGGCTTTTCTTAATTTAATTTTGGTTTTATTTTTACTTTTGCTGCGTGAGTATAATGTATGAGTTACAGAGCTATTATTACCTAAAATCAGAGCCAATCATAAGCAAGCAGCTGGTCCGTAGTTATTGTCACAGTGGTGTGTGAACAGAAGTGGGGTTGGGGTTTTTTTAGGTATGGCATGGTTTTCTTATTTTAGCAGAATTAAAAAAAAAAAAAAAGCTTCAGCTAAATTGCTTTCTTGCATTTTTAGTTTTTTTCTTTCATTGACTGTTTTCATTTCTATATTGGGTTAATTCAAGAGTAAAAGCAGTGCTTGAAGTGAAAAGTCAGTGGTTTAGCTTTGACACTGACCACAGGAGATGCTTCCTTCTTTGTAGCCTTTCTTTTTGAAGATGAATTTGTTGCATTTAACCCAAGTGAATTTCTTTTTTTTTCCCTGGATGCCAGAAACTAATGTTCTGTCAAATATACTTTTTGTAAGGTACAAACCCCAAATACACAGGTTAGCATATGGAGACATTTGTCACCATGCCCAATTAAGCTGAAAGACTATTGAAGGTCCGAGTGTTTTGATCACTGAAAAATCGTAACACAAACCAATTAAATGCCACAACACACTGCTCCCAAGAATGAACCCAAACAAACATTATCATTCCCCTCCAGAATGGTGGAAGAAGCATAAAAAGTCCAAGGGCAGGCATATACTGTTGTGTATTATAACCATGAATACATAGCTTTACTGAACTATATAACAATAAACATCTTATGTATACTGAATTTGTAAGCAAAGACCTAGTTTCTTATAATCAGGCATTAGACTAGTAAAACAGACATATAAAGCTCTGTTTTGCCAGGTGGTTTGGGGTGACCATTTCTTTTTCTTACAGATATTACTGGGGAAAGAGTGAGAAAGAACCACACAGCTAAATTATTTTATTTAAGTTTCCAAATTGAATAGATTACCATGAGATCTTAATAAAAGCTCCCGTTATCTATACACATGTGCATTATTAATTTTTTTTCCCTTAAAGCTCCTTCAGGAAGAAAAAAGCTCATAAAAATAATGGTATTTATTTTGCATCTGTTTCTAACTGAAGTACTTATACATTAAGTAAAGATTGGCTGAAATGGCAGTAAAATATCCAAAGTGAATCACAGTTAAAGTTTGAGATTTGTATTGAGTAAGAATTGATACTCACATTTTATCATGTCAGAATCTTATCAGAAGTTCTCGTAGTGGTTACTGTTGACAAAGTAATGCCCAGAAACTCAGGTATTGGGAACCCATTTTATTAAGATCTGTACAAACATATAATAAAAGAGAGTCCCTGCCCCAAGCTATTTGCAGTATAAATACATGAAACAGAATATGTAGAAAATGAAGTATGATAAAATAAAAGGTTAAAAAATTTAAAATTCCAAACGGCTACACAGCACAAGCATTATGAAGTAGAAAGCAGTCCCTCAATTCTGATCCACTGTACACCTAGACCACTTTTGGCACAGATTTCATTAGATTATCATCCTATATTAATGTTCTTTTCCAGAGCTTGACTGCAGTTGACTGAGAATAGAAACACAGAAGCTAGATTTACCTGGTCTGTGCCTACAGAGTGTGCGAAGACTTATGGAAAACAAAAGCGGTTGATTGCAGCCCAGGCAAGAGAAAGTCATATTAGATAATAAGCAGAAGGATTATGCCACATCTGAATGTATCACCTTCCATGACAAAGGAGGTGTTTTCCTGTGTTTTCACCACTCATATTGCCACATCATGTGCAAAAAATGTAACATTTCAGGGATAAAGAACTGATATCCAACATGGACACCCGTATTTTTTAGGTGACCCAATCAAAGGTATTACTGTGATCTGGATTTTAGCCTCATTTATACTTAATACATACTTAATACTAAGTATACCTAATCTCTGTAGGCCAGTTTTCTAACCAGTTTGTTTTCTTTTCCTTTCCCTTTATTGACTGGGGGCAGGAGGTGTTCTGATACTCCATGATTTTTTTGTTCTCTTTGAAACTTTAAGCCATTTTAAACTTGTCTTGAAAACATTTTTCTTTTTCTATTTCTTTTTTTTTTCCTCACGCTTGTTCTCCTTTAGTGTTTTTTAAGCATCAGAGCTGACTTTTAACTAGCTTTTCAACTTGCATAGCACTGCAGCTCATTGTATTTCACTTTGGCAGACTGGGTCAAATCTAGTTCACTCTAGACACATGGTTTACTCCAATTACCTTTGATTTTTATTTCCACATGTTGCCTACTTTTACAAGGAACTCCTAATACAGTGCTGCTAAAATATTTTGGGGACATCTGTCAATAATATTGCCACTGTGGCTGCAACAAACAGACAGAAGAAAACATACTGGTGAGATTTTTGCTTTTTCCTATGTACTCAAGTGAATACTTCTTAGTAAATACAGGCGGTAAAGTCAGATGAGTCTCAACTCCTCATCCTGAAATGACCACCTGCTCTATTGATTTTTTTCATCAGCCAAGTCAGTAAATGTTTTAGCTGTATATAGTCTTTCTTACAGGACGTGTTATGTTTTGGAGATGTCTTTTTTCACCGTCTTTGATTTTCCATACCCACTACCCACTCCAATGTGAAACAGATTGATCAATGACACTGTCTCTACAAGTATTGCTGATCATTTGTTTTCAGCTCTAAGAGTCTGTTTTCCAAAGGCACTCTTGATCTTTCTTTAACTTTGTCTGGAGAGCTTCTCTACTTTGCATTCTACTATGTCATTTATGTCCTGTTTTGATGATTATTCCTTCCATTACATCTTCTGTGGATCTTCTTCCCATTCACTTTCTCTCAGGGTGTTGACCGAATTTTTTTTAACCTTGTTAGAATTTTCTGTGCCATCAAATTGCTATTATATTTCCTTAACTCTCACTATCTAGTCTGCCCAGTATCCTGTTTCTCTCTGTCTATGACACATCCTCAGGAAATCCTGCTGCTAGTCTGTTCTTTTCTTTTGAATCTTTCTTCCAAGATCATCATCTCTGACACTTTCCTATCATCTTACACAACTAACTAGTCACCCTGTCATTCACCTCACAATCCAGGGGTTATTTTTTGCTTTCTGCTTTTCTTTCCCTAAGCCTTCCCAGATCTCATTATTTCATTCTTAGTAATGTTTTGAAATCCCATTTCTTACATCACTTTCACACTATAAAATCTCAGAACACACACTGGTCTTTCTTACCTGCTGTGACCATTTTCTCTGTTCTGACTCTGTACCACTCCTTCAGGCCACAAAATGTGCAACAGAGATGAAACTGCTTCTAACCAGTTGCTCTGTCATTCAAGCCTTTAATCTGGTTCTTGAAGCTTTTCAGTCATTCCTACTTTTTAGCATAACATTTATGCTTACTGAACTCTATATACTTCATTTTTTCTAATTTGCATAATTAAACATGTATAACAAATACAAGAGAAATCTGTACATTCCAGTAGAATGTTTGTCTGGGAAGTCCTTAGCCGGGAGTGCACAAGATAAATGCCAGAGAATTCCTGAGGATTCTGTTACCCGTGTCGGGATGGCCCTGAGACCACAGGCATGTTCATAGAACAACATCTGAGCATTGTCAGAAATCTGCACAGATTTCAAATAAAATTTTAACTGAATACTTTTTCTTGCTGTTTTTTTTAGAAAAAACATATCTTTTTCTGATACTTTATTTAGTATTGACTCCATATTGTCAGATTAGAGGTCTCGATCAGATTTAACTATTCTGTGTTGAAAATTATAGTCCTGAGATAATTTTGGCTAATGTTGATGATCTGTAGAATATTACTGGAGTATCTGGAGTATAGTATTGGAATATCTGGAGTATGAGACTGTCTATCTGATGTGTTGCTGCCTTCTTATGGCAGTTTACAGCCTCCTTCATTTCCTATAGGCTTGAGGAACACAGATTTGGTAGATGCATATACATATCTTAAATTGTTGTTGGCCGGTAACCTTATTATACTGGATATGAAGCAGGAAAAAAGAGACATTGGTCAGGGGAAAGAATACATATGATGGATTCAGTAGCTAATACTGAAGACAAAGTGTATACACACACAAAAAATGGAGTCAGAGAACAGATAGATCTAAAAGAAACACCCTTTTGTGTATCAGTGAGGGGGAGAATATCCTAGAACAATAACCCCACATATTCTACTGGGATGTGGAAAATGTTCTTATTCAAGAATATATTTGGTATTCTAACTGAAGCAGAATTTTTGATAACTTACAGTGAGAAAGACAGAATTGTTGCATATGCATATGCTGAGGTGTTGAGTTTTCTGAGAGCAGGTTTGAGTTTTTTCTTGCTTGTTTCTCTGGGTTTTGATTTTTTTTGTTTGCTTGGTTATTTTTTTTTCCTTAAATTCTATAGAGTAGCTACTGGTGTTTCCAGAAAACAATCAGGTTCAAAACAAAGCATATGCAATATAAGAATCTTGGAAAATACCATATTGCAGAGGAAGTTTATTAAAAAAATAAAATTAAAGCATTATAAATTAATTAAAAGTAACTGAATTAAAACCAGTGAAAATAATAAAATGGTGTTATACAAAACTCAAATGTGAACAGTATCGTTAAGAAACAGGTGCTTGATTTTTTTTTTTTAATTATACTTTTTTTTTTTTTCCTAATAAAACATCCAGATTATTGTTTGGCTTAGTTTTTTTTTAATAATAGTAAAGCCATTAAAACTGGGATAAACAATAGTTCTACTGTAACACTTCTCATTTTGAAGGATTCTGAAATATATTGCAAACATAATCCAATATAATGTAAAGTGAAGACCTCAATCGTCACGAAGACAGACACAGTTTAAAACAGAAAAAAGATACAGCATCCAAATGAAATTTCAGAGGCAGTTAAAAAGGAGAACAAAGATAACAAAATTGCTATGTCCAAACCACTTGATTTGACAGTGCTGTTCCTTTCAAGATGGTCAATGTGTTTTAGTCACGAGCAGTGTAACTGATTGGCCCAAGGGGACTAGAAAGATGGTTTGTTTCTGGTTGTCAGAGTATTTTTATTGTGACAAGATTTTTTTTTTACCAGCTATAATCAACTCAAGCAGCAACAGTTTCTCTGCTTCACAGCTCCAATAGCATGGTACTGTTGTCTCCTTTCCCATCATGTTGCCATGGCTGTCAATGATTCAGTAGAACTCCAGAATCAGAACTGTCACAGAAACAGAAATGTAAAATCATATTGTCAAACTGCCAAAGATTTCACTGCAATGATATTTTCTTGTTAAAGCCAGTCTGGTTTTAAATGTCCTAATCAATGGAACACTTTCTACTTCCCATACGGAAGCTACACAAAAATGTTAGAGACATTCTCCATACATTCTTTTTTTTTTTTAGTGCTGTCCTCTTTTACTGCCTCAGAGGGAGCTGTACTGATTTCTGAATCTCCATCTGGTCTTTTAACCAGCTAGTTTTGTAGAGTGGCTGTGAGTTAACCTACAGCTAAGCACCACACCGTTGCTCACTCACTCTCTCTCACGCCCCAGCAGGTTGGAGTAGAGAACAGGAAGACCAAAACAAGAAAACTTGTAGGCTGAGACATAGAGAATTACTAAGCAAAGGAAATAAAAAAAAAAAAAATAAAAAAAAAAAAAAAAAGGAAAGAAACCCCACAAAAATGAAACAAAGCACTCTTTGAGCAAGGGCTACCTTCCCCCACCCCCCATCAAAGAAAAAACCCAAAAGCCTCTGCAGCTTTCTGTTGCTGAGCATGATGTTATATAGCATAGGATATCCCTTGGTGATCTCAAATCAGCTTTTCTGGTTGTGTCCCCTCCCAGTTTCTCACACATCCCCAACTTAGACACTGGGGAGAGGGTTGGAAAAAGAGAAAGGGCTCCATGCTATGCAAACGCTGTTCAGCAATAGCTAAAACGTATTATCAACACTGGCTTAGTCACAAATGTGAAGTGCAGCACCATACTGGCTGCTGGGAAATAAATCGGCTCCATCCCTGCCAGACCCAGAACAGGAGGTCATCCAAATACATAGCCCTTCATTCTACCTTGAGCTAGAGAATAATGTTAGAAAATCTGTAGCATGGGGATGACAGGATAATCACCAAGTGCAGTCTTATTCAGTAAGATTTCAGGTGCAGTGGTTAGACACTTCAGCAATTGTTGGAAAAACATGGAACTTGCTGGATATATATTTATTCTAGGTGTTTATTGCTCTGTGGGACTCCCAGGAAATGCTGGGACCACCACAGTGCAGGGGAGAGTGTAATCTCTATACAGCTATGTGACAAAAAAACTATTCAGCCCTGTCTCACTGGAGAGTTCTCTAACAGCTTTAGGACTGCTTTAAGCCATGAGAGAAACACAAAGTAGATTTAATGCAGCTACTAATAATGAATGAAATCCCCAAAGAATTTCAACTTTTCTGCATTTTGGAAAGAAAAACTTTAGGTTCCAAAAGATATTTTACCAGGATTTGCAGATGACTGTAGTCATACTGTGAGAACACTAAAAAGCCTTAGCCGTGACACCATAAGCAAATATAATGGGTACTACAATCAATAGTTCAATGTGTAGGGCACAACCATTTCAATTTTATAAGCCTGTAGACGAGAAGTATCTTTAAATCAGTTCAGCAGTTGACAGGAAGCAGTATTCCAGTTTAGTACCAATTCAGTGTTTATACAAGTTGCATTTACAGGGTACCTTAGCCATTGAATTCTGTACAAACTGAAGTTTATGTACTGAAGGAAACATCTGGGAGAACTCCAGGGTGTAAGTCTTAAGAACATATAGCTAGGTTCTAAAAACAGATAATAAAGAGCTGTGCATATGGCTGAGGTTGGGATATCTTGGGAAAAATACTGTGGCTTAGTTTGCTTGTTGTTAAAGCATTGGGAGTCAAAAGTAGTATGTCAAGATGAGACTCAGTGTTTGACATCAAACTCCATACAGAGTTATGTCAGTTGTGATATTCATCACCACAGTGCTTAACTTCTGTCCTCCTGAAACAAAACACAGAGTCTAAACCAAATACATAATTTTCCTGTATTGAATGAAAAAAGCTAAAGCAGTAATCACATAGTTACGTCCCTTAGTTAGACTTCTTGTACATTGTCAACTGCAAGAGACAGGCTTCTTTGAAACATGGTAAAGAAGACAAGATAACTTTGAAGCTTCTAATCAGTCTGTGAAAGAGTTAGCTCTCTACATTGTGTGTCTGATTTACACTAACTTAAATTCCCCAGTTAGGTGATGTAAACACTCTCACTTAATCAGTCCAGACCAGAATTCACAACTGGACTACACTGCACTAACTAATGGGATATCTATAAAAGGTTGTAGCTTAAATACTGCTGATCTTGAGATATGACACCCAGAATTTTGAGTGCATCTCTGTCGAAGGAGGACTCTGTCTAGACATCCTCAGCTGAAAGTAAGAGCTTAATGTTTCTTTTTGAAAACTGGGCTACAGTTATTTGAGGCAACAGCCTGGCTATTAAAACACAACACGAGAGGGTTCAGTTTAGAGCAATTGTCAACATGAGAGAAAATTACATATCTTGCCTGTCAGAGAAGTGCCTTAATCAACTCTCTGTTGGCTATTCTGGGGTACTTGGTGAAGCAAAATGTTAAGCAAAAAGTATTAAAAGGATTTATAGGCATGTGTTTCTCCTATTTTAAATAACCAGTAGGAAAGAAAAAGTATCTACATATATCAGGTATTCCTCTAACACCATCATCATACTGGATCTAGCTTCCCATAAACACCATTAAGAGTATCTTAAAGACCTCATGGATGCTCTTATTGCATGTCTTTCACTGCGGACAGTGTTTCACATGAGTGTTTTAGAAATGATTCCACATGCAAGCTTTGTCATTCCTTTGCCCATGGTTGTAATAGCAGAACCAAATCCAACTCTTAGGCTTTGTGATATGCGGGTTAAATCATTTCACCATTGCCCTTTTCTAGGGTGCCAATGAATAGTTTTGACTACTCATGCCAGTCAAAGCTGAGACACAGTCCATTCAGCTGGCAGTGACAGCCCTCAGACAACACAGTCTGCACCTGCTCTGATTCTTAACTTAAAGGATGGCTCTGTCTCAGTACAGTTTTTTTCAGTGTTGCCTTAGAGAGCTGTAGCTTCAATGAAGTCATTGTTTCCATCATTAACTGCTTGAATAATTCATTACTTAACAGAAAACATCCCTCTTTGCTCTCTGTTTATTCCATTGTTTGTACATTTCAAAATAAATAAGTCAATGAGTAATACAGTGACTATTTTGAGAAAGAATTTGCTTATCCAAGAAAAAAAAGAATACTTGGCACGATTAGGGAACTAAGAAAAAAGAAAGTTTATCTTTTTCTTATTTTATACACAACATGAAGTATGCATATCAAAGAAACTGCTTTGATTACAAATAAATGTAGTGACCAATAAAACCGAGCAGATTATTTGATGCATAATTATAATCACAATTTGTATACGATTAATTTATTAATAATGATGTTCCGTATAAAAGTAAGTACAGAAATCTTCTAAGCTTGGGAAGCTACAGATACAGATTAGTATCAGGACTAGAATTGTCACAAAGATAAGCTGTGTTCCAACTTGCAGCAGTAAACAGGTGAGAGGGAACAGAGGACATAGCTTAGCATCTTCCTCGTGTGCTTCCTGTGAGTTATGAATCATATACTATGGGAATCGTTCTGTATCACCAAATTTGTATGGGGTGTTTCCTAAGTTCATCCTTAAAGTATGCCAAGGTTTCCACATGCTAGTCTGAAGTGACCGTTACTGCTTCATGTACTTTGATTCCTTTTTGTTTTAATCATTTTAAGCAGGTGATTTAAATGATATGAAGTCAAATAGCTCCGTAATGCATCCAGAATTATGGGTAATAGGATAATTGGCAAGACCAAGCTGCTGATAAGGCATAAGATAGGATAAGATAAGATATCTTACTTTATATGGTAGTAAAATATACTGACAGGCTTTAATTCTTTTGACTATGGTACGGTTCTATAATATAATCTGTTAGTGTAGCTCCTAAATCATTCTAGAATCTTGTTAACAATGGTTTGTGTAGCCCAAAAAGATACAAAAGCTTCTTTTACGTGAATCTACAGAACAGAAAAAATGTGAAGAAGTGACAAAAGTTAAAATATTAGTTCTGCGAATAAACCCAATGAAGAATACATTACACATAATGTATTATGGCAGGAGCACCTTACTCCCCTGGACTATACGTGGCCACCACCACTTTTCGGCACCCTTTCTTTTGTGCTGTACAGCACTGCAGCATGGCTGTGACAGGCGTAACCATGGCCCCGCCACATCACTCCCAGCTGGGGGAGTCAAAAGGTCAGGAACCCTCGGACAACAGAAAGGGCCCCCAGTCAATGAGAGACAGAGAAGTTTCTGGACCATGATCATGTATGACCATGAGCCCCAACCCATCAGATTATAAATGGGGCCGCTGACAGAAACCATGTGTGATGTTTCTTGAAGCAGTGTGTCAGTGATGGGAAACCTCCCCTGGGGCCTGGGATGGCATCCAAAGAGACTTCCCAGGACTAAGTGCCCTCCCCCCACTCCCAGGTGAGTGACTATTTTTCTACTGGATATCCTTGAGCAATTCTAGGACCCTTTGGGTGAAGTAAATTTATTTTCTGGCTAATTCTGAGTGAGAAGTCCCCCAGTGTGTGTGTGTGTGAGCGCATGTGCATGTTGTGTGCATGGATCATCATTCCTGTCCATGTAATAGCAATATTCCTGACAGGTAACAGTGCACCTGGAACCTGTTAGACGTTACTGGAGTGCCATTGTGGTTACCCCAGTCATTTTTTGGTTTCGGCCATTGATTTTGGTTGAGAATTAAATTTTGCCTGAGTTTGTTATCTGCTTGAAGTTGTTTTCATGTGCCTCCATGACACATGTGCAACATCACAAAAATCAGTTGAACTGCTATGGCCAAACTTGAGCGTGGTGGTGTGTAAGATGCAAAGCCCATAAAGGCTATCTATACATCTGTAAGTGGCTGATCTACTGTTCTGAGGCAAAAATTACTGATGATAAAATACAGGAATAAAGGAATAAGATTCTGATTCTTGCTGAAATCATTAGGATTTTTAAAATTTATTTTTTGGGGACCAGAATTGAATTAAATGAGTTTGCAAATACATGTGTGTATAAATAAATGCAAATATATTCACACAAGAGAACATGTAAGTATCTCTATGCGAGGTAATAAAGAGGATATTGTTAATACTAATATATTAGCAGTCCTTGGGCAATGAAAACTAAGTAACTACGGGAATGAGTTGAGAGAATTGGGGTCCAACACATTTTTGGAAAATTCATTTTAATAGTGTTCTCATATTACTAATGCAAGTAAAAGTGCCAAACAGAGTTTTAAATAGACTTTCTGCATAAATTATGCTTGTTTGATATTCATAAAAATCTCTTTCACTTCATATATAAGCAGGAGTATCTCTTTTACAGATCCCTGGAGCATAGAACTACTGAAAGTGGGGGCAAAGTGAGCCAAAAATTGGTCAAAATTACTTTTGAAAAGAGGCTTGGTTTTAAGACACTGGAAACTTCCATATTATTAATTACACATAACATAGACTTCTTCATTTTACAGTTTACAGATGTTTTACGTTTTACATTTCTCAGCTTACACCAAACTATGCATCTTTTCTTGTGTTTTTAAGTCACATTTTCAAAGGGACCAAAGTATTTCAGGCTCAAGGGGATGGATTATCTAATTTGCTGTACGCATTTGATACTATCCAACACATTGTAGTAGACTGTAATTTCATTTAGAGTTTGGAAAATCTGCATTATTCATGCATTACAGAGGAAATAATAGGTGCATTAAGATTTTGAAAGAAACTCTTAGAGCACTATTGACAAGAGAAAACAAGGAGAAAAATTACTCCAATAAATATTTGTAGAAGGGCAGGTAACTATGTATGCATTTTAATAGACACGTATGTACAAGTAGACTGTCCTTCTAAAAATATTAATCTTACCTTATGATTTTACAAATTTCTAATTATTTTAAAAATACTAGCTTTTCCTATAAATTTTAACAATTTTTTTTTGCCTGGTTAGAGTGTATTGCAAAATATATAATTGTTTCCCAAAAAGGAACTTCTACTGCTGTGTCTCAAGTTTTAAATACCCCAGTACACAAGCCGTTTCATTTTGCAAGTCTTTTCATGCTTTGTATAGTGGCCTCTCCCAGCCGGGCCCCTGAGATCTATTGCAATTGAACAGAAAGATTAGTCAGAATAATAACATGCTAACACAGTGATGCTAGCAATGCTGTAAGATCTGTAGTTAAACTTATAATTATGGTAACTTCTATTCAGAAAATCTGCAAATCCTGAGATCATCCTTACTGACAATCCCTTTCTACTAGTGCTCTTAAAAAGCTGCCGTAGTGAGACACACTGTCACTGCTGCTGGAGGATTCTGCCCTGGCAATATGTAATCTCATTTTTAACATGCTATTCCTGCTTTTCTCAGATCACTTGCCAAACCGTGGAAATACTGCATTAAAAATAGAATACAATGCATGGAAGAGAAGAGACATGAGCTACTAGAAGGGGAAAATAAAGAACTAGAATAGGACTGGAATGCTTTGGCTGCTTACTGGGCATTAAGAGACTCAGCACTTTTCTTCTTTTATTGCAATTTTCTTGAAAAGGCTGGAACAAGTTTCAAACACCTTCCATGAGCATCCATCTTGGTCTTCTTTAGGACATCTACTCTAATACGGATTTCTTTCATGCAGGAACTATTTGATACAGCCTTCGGACCACGCCTGAGCACTTTGATGCTGCTGCTTAAACCGACTCCCAGGCTCTGCAGTCCAACAACAGCTGACATGTAGCAGCACTGCTACTAGGACACGTCAGCAGTGTTATTTTTAAGGTTTCATACAAGGAATGGATTTTATAAGGTATTTGATCAAGGAAACAGAACCCAGTATCTTTTTCAATTGTCCCTGGTGCAGGGTCTTAGGACATGCCCAGGCTTGGCTTAATCTGGCTAGGTTTTGCTGTGGCAAAACCTGCTTTCTCAGGACCATGTAAGTATTGAGTAGCCTGTGTGTCTTCAGCTCAGGGTTATTGCTGTGTGACAAACACCCATTTCTGTACCAATAGTTACTGTGGCCAGGAAGAAGTCTAATAACAGCTTGTGGGTGAACATGGCCAAACTTCAGCTGGGAATTAATGAGGATAAAAAAACAAACACAAAAAGGAGGAAGCAGATTGTTAAGATTATGCCTAAAAGGGATCCTGTGTGGACCCGAGACTGAGGAGGATGATGTCAGGTGGGGACTTCTGGAGTCAGCTGACAGGGAGCCAGGACAAGCTTTGGCAGAAGCTACCTCAGAGACCCCATCCCACCCTGCAACACCGGCCAGGCCCTGTTGTTGCCTTTTCTGAACATGTGAGTGCTACTAAGCAGCCTTAATAATACCTTTGTTTCGTTAGTGGCCCCAGTGTCCTAAGAGTGACTGACAGAACAGCAAGGTGTCTGCAAGCAGTTCAGAAGGGCCTCCATGAACAAAAGCAGCAGTAGTGTGCCAGGGAGGGGCCCAGCTCTTCTTTCTCCAAGTCCTGGGTTTCCCCTCTGACACCTGACAGTCTCTGGGGCAAATATGCTCCTATTTTTATCAAAGAAGGAGAGGAGATTCCCATGTAAATGGAGAAATCACACCATGGAGTTGGGATCAAAATGTTGTGCATCAGAAAGAAAAAGTGTCAGGATTGCAATCAAAAGATGCTTTCCTGCTGACTTTCTTTCTGCACAAATTATTGTGCTAAAGTTCTTGCTGCTTATCTTCTACTCAATTTCTGCATGAATAAGGGATAGCCTGTACACATTCCCAGGAGTATTTTAGAGGAAGTCAGACTGAAAATATTTAATGCAGTGGATTTCTAGGAGTGCCTCATTAGAAAGAGAAATACTAATTTTATATTAAAAATTAATTTACTTCTGTTTGACTTAAAACTCAGGATAAATACAGTCTCAGATTTTTCTCTTGAGGCACAAAAGAAGTTAAATAGTTATTGAACAATTTTGGTATGATAGATCATTCCAATTTACTGCCTTTCCCTTATGGTAGTCCACAGTTTGAGTTGTTAATAAATGATTGGGTTGTTTTCAAAGATAATCTCTTTTTTTTTTCTTTCTTTACAACTGAAAACTCTTTTTCAGCATTATTTTTATGAGGCCCAAGATGAAAACAGCATATGAAGAAAACTGAGAGGATTATTATAATTGCAGAAAACAGTAGACTTTTTTTTTTTTTTGCTTTTGTTCATTAGCGACAAAAGACAAGAATAAGAGGGAGGGGAACCATTTTTAGTTAGAATGTAGCGAGCTTCAGTTCTCTAGACATGAAAGTCTGATGCCATTTCAGCTAAGCCAGCTTATCCCTCTACACTTGCAGTGTCTGTTCTTGGGAGCTCCTGGTCTTCTACAGGTCCAGTGTAGATGGATGGGTCAGCTGCCCTGTTATATTTGAAAGATTGAGAGACATAAGTCACAGTAATTAGCTCCAACTTCAGTGTTCATTCAGTGAAGAAAAAGTGAAACTGGCTTTACTAAATTCCACTTGAAATGTGTGGTGCAGCATTGGAGATCCTTAAGGAAAGTGATTGTAACCAACATAAGAGAACAAAATAATCGTAACAGTATTAAAAGTTAATGTAGGCACCTACACCTCATCTTACTCAGACAATAATATTTGCCAGTGTCAAAGCCATATAGTCTTTAAAAAGCCAAATACACAATTTATATCTCCCTCTTTCACAAATTGAAAACCATACAACATCTTGTAGTATTAAATCACAATCAACTGAATCAACTAACTATCCTATATAGACTTAAGTGTTGTATATACTTTAATATTTGTATTGAATTTTGAAGAAGTACTTCATCCTCTGCCAGTTGATGCTATCCCATTGTTTTTAGTGTCCAAAGTGCTGTATTTCCAATGTACACCAAGTCATTACTTTTCCAAGTTGCATCACTAAATCCTTTTTGAGGTAGTAAGATGCAACTGCCTCCTGTAAAAAGTTGCTTGTGATATATAAAAAGCAAAACTAGTCACACAAATATGGCAGTCTGAGCTCACAAAATGCCTTCATTCACATAAACATTTAATTTTCAATTTTCATTAACCTATACTTTCTGTTTCAATTTTCACAAGTTTTCATATGTATTCAAATCACTTTTCTTTTCCCTATTGAAGTTCTGATTAAACTTGAAAATTGAAATTTCTAGTTACATCTAAGTGTTGATTAATGTTTAGTAGCTGTTGATATAAAATTCGGAGGTAAAAACCAAATTATTCTTGATTCTATATTTTGTCAACCATCTTTTAAATATCCGAGCTCCATTCCCAAGAATGCACACTATATTTTCTTGAAATTAATCTTCAACAGCAACTTTCATGGGGAAATCCATAACTTTTCATGCTGGTCCCATGACATGGGACCAAATTTAAGCCCCCCACGAGGCTCTCCACATCCTGCTCACAGCCCAACCTCCTATTTCAGCCCCATGGGGCTGAACTCACCTGCAGACGCACACTGTGACTTTTTCAACTCATGCCTAGCAAAGTGCAGTATCACCAGACTTAGACTTGAAACCTCCTTCCCACTTTCCCTCCCTCCACTGGGCCTGCAGAACCACAAGACCTGTTCTGTATTCTGCAACATCATCAGACTCCCATCTGGACTTCAGACACAAGCTTGGGGACAACAAACTACGATGCTTGAGTTTCCTTGTGGTAGTCCTTAGTGAAACAAGCAATTGCCTCACCACTGCAAGAACTGAAACAGCTGTTGCAAGGATAAAGTAATGTGCAGTGCAAATTTATTGGTAGGTGCTACAGCCAAGTGGGGTAGGAAGGCTGGTACATATGGAACAGTTTGAAAATGCATTTTACTGAATACCCTTCAGTACCCCAGAGCCAGAATGACCTCACAGAGACAGACTGTTCAGCATAGCCTCCTTAAAGTTTCCTCCTTTCCACATCTTGCCACATCCCTGTTAATGTATTCCCTGATGCACCCCGGATTTCACTCTCAAAAATGCTCACCTTATTCCCTATCAGTAACCTCAATACTACTCCCATCAGTGACAGCACTCTTCCCTGGTGCTTGCTCAGTCCCCCCAGTTACTTCAAATTTTCTTCTCTACAATGTTGATGATTCCCTTAGGAAACCTAAGCTTTTCTCTCCAGAATTCTTACTGTGTATGTTCTGATGTACCACATATGTTCCTCAAAAACTGCGCCCTCTCAGGTTTCTCCACCATGGCATGTCCCTATAAAATACTTCAACCTTCTTCTAAAGTCTTCTCACTCTCTCACATTACCTTATATTTCCTCCCCTCAAAAAAGCTCATTTTGTTACAAGTACCTCAGATTTCTACTCCAAACCGTAACCTCCGTTTCCTCTAAATTTCATCACATTTTCCTCAAAAAGCCAATTTTGTTCCAAGTTTCGTCAGCTTTTTCCTCAGTAAGCTCATTTCCCCTCTAATTTACCTCATCTTCCCCCTGAAATGTGACCTATGACATCTCTAATATACCCCAGTTTTTCCCTCAAAAATGCTTGTTTTGTCACCTGCAAATTACTTCAGCTTTTCTCCTCAAAGCATCACCTCTTTCCCCTCATGGGAAAATTCATGGACATTTTTTGGTGACAAGCAGAAAATCTGTGTTTTCCTCTGAGAAAAAGGGGCATGGAAACCCTTCTCAGTGACAAAAATGGCACACAAAGCCATTCCCCTCCCTCCGGATTTCTCTGTGCTGTAGGGTGTCCCCCCGGGCCCCTGCCCAGCACCTGTAGCTGCCAGTTCTGCTCTGCAGTGCTGACCCTGAGCACCCTAAGCATCACAAGGACCTGCCTGGAACCCTTCTACTCCCTCAGACCACACTGCAGCATAAGTGAAAAATCCCTTCCTGTATCCTGGGAAGCTACTCACAGGTATCCCAGATGCCTTCCCACGGTAGTCAGGTAGAAGCCCATGTTGCAAGCACCTGAGGTGCAAGTAACCAGCAGCCACCAAGCCTGATTTCTTGTGCAAATCTGTTGACCATCAATACCACCCTGGAGCTGAAGTCTGAATGTAATATTTTGGACCCTGTGAATGTAAAAAGTGTGATCCCTGTGGTGTACGTAGTGAGGAAGCCATTGCTCTTTTGCAATTGCTCTTTTATACACCCAGCTTAGGAAGAACCCCTCTTCTCTGCCATTCCTGTGCAAACGTAGGAAAAAAATGTAGAAAAGGAAATGAAACTGTCCAGACATGACGTACGGTTGTTACCATTCTTTTCATAGACTCATAGAATGGTTTGGGGTGGAAGGGACCTCAAAGATCATCTGGTTCCAGCTCCCCTGCCACGGACAGGGACACCTTCCACTAGACCAGGTTGCTCAAAGTCCCTTCCAAACTGGTTTGATGTGGAAAAAGAAGATTTATGCACCCTTTTCCTTCTCTGCTTCTCCCACCCACATCCTTCCTGTCCCTGAATTTGGATTTGTACCTTTCATTTCTTTGAAATACCTGGATAGAAAAACCTGGCAAGTCTGATTACCATAATGTTGCCGTAGTGTAAGAAAGCCGAGCCTTCTGAAATATCCAAAGTCCTGAAATACGGTTATAAATCATGAGATCATAAAATAATTAATTGCTATTTAAGTTTCTCTGTTGGCTTGGAAGCCTATTTAAAAAGCCTACATTTCAACTCTTTAATTGCAAGGGCCACATCAGTCAAGAGAGAATCTCAGCTGTACAGGCATCTGGGTATGTGGGATGAGCCAGTTGTAACATGACAGATGTCACTCTACTCTTTCCACGGGACAGGTTTTATCCATGTTGTGAATCTCAGTCTTGAAGAGACTCAAATTTCAGACAAAATGAGTAATGGGCAAATTACTCTGGCAGCAATGTTTAGCAGCAGGGCCACCATGTAGGCTAAGGGATACAGCAGAGAAAAGTTATTCCTCAAAATACATGTCGCTGGAGTGTCACATGCCAATGCTACCTGGGACAAACACATCTGGTGCTGTGTGAGGGGGCATTTGCTTTCTTGCTTAATGCTGGCATTTGCTTTCCTTTGGAGATGCTTGTTTAATGCTACTTCTGGAGCTAAGATGGGAGGTGAGGCCTCCACAACCAGCCCTGTGAGCTCAGGGAAGGCTGGTCCTGGAACTACTGTTTTCTCTGCTTTCTCTGGAAAGTCTCTCACTCGCGGCTGGAGTGGAGAAGGCAAAGTGACTGAACCCTGGGATCCCCACACATGCTTACAGAGAGACACTAGACTTTGGTGTGGGATACCAACACACCCATTTCCTACTCCTCTATCTGTTTCCCCACTCTCTACCCCTCTGTGATAAATAACTATCTATGGGACAGAAGGAGATGCAGTTATTCAATTATCTATCTCCAAAGAATTACCTGTTTGCTGGCCACCATCTTCCACTTTGGGAAGAACAAATTCCTCCTGGGTACAGAAACATCTACACATCTACAGTATCAGTATAGTTCTTGAATTTATCTAAATCTGCTTTTTTTGTAAGTTTCATGGGGTTTTCTTTTTTTTTTTTTATGTCTTTGGAATTAATTTCTGAGCTAAGGTTCTTCTTTTCTGTTTTCTACTCTCCTGTGAAACAGTGATCCTCTGAAGTAAACATAAGGCTTAGTTTGTTTTAAAATGCAGCATTGACTCTTTCCAATTGGGCATAAAAACCTAACTAATTCCATTTTATTCTTAGCTCTCAATATCCTACCAGTGTTTTTTAACACCACTTACATTCAAAAATCCAATATTTTTAAAGCAATTTCGTCTTCTCACAATCAAATTTCCACATCATTCAGTCTACTTCCAACATTAAGAAAATAAAATTGCTAGTAGACATGCGTGTATTAAAAAGATCTACATTGTACTATGTAGAAAGAAAACAGGAGGTCAGATCTATTTTTGTCTTTAATGACAGGATTTCAGAGTTTTCTGGGGCCTTGAACCAGCTGCTGCCTATGCCAGTGAGAATCCAAATCCTTGTTTCAGTTCAGTTGTTAGATTCCTTTTTGCAGTCTAGCAAAGCCATAAGGTAGTAAAATCTTTAACACTTAAATTTCCATTGACCGTAAGAAAAAATATATGTTGAAATTAATCAGATTTCTCTTAAACACAGGACAGATTTGGCTTTTGGAGGGAATGATACTCTAACCATTTACAAAGACAGGGATTTTTTAAAATACGTTTCTACCTAGGCTTGGGAGGTACTTAAGTTTTGGAGGGTGTATGATGCTCTGAATGAAAGTGTACTAAACGTATCTGCTCTTTTGTAACCACTGTGTTATGGGGAGTCCCATTTTCCTTCAAATTAATTTTTTTGGCTGTATCTAATGCAAAAATAGTATAGAAGGGACAGGAAAAGGGAGAGAAAGGGGAAGGGAGGGAAAATGAGGGGGTAATGAAGGGAGGGGTGGGGAGGGGAGAGAGGAGGGAAGTGGAGGGGACAGTGGAGTTGGCCGAAAGAATAATAAAGTATCAAGAGACAAAAGCAATTTTACAGAATTTTGTTATATGTAAATGGCTGAAACATGAAGACTTGCAAGACTGACAGGTCTTTCTAATAGGCTATAATCTGTAACAGAGCTGGGAAGGCTTGGGAAGAGCTGCTTGTAGAGCAAGTTTGCAATTTATGCATCTTTTCTGCAAGCTTATGGGCTCTTTTAGTGTAAACATTAATTTAAATAATAATAATAGTTATGAAATACATCTCGCTCATTAAAAATTTGAAAGTGCAAACTGGAATTTATATTCTGTCTGTATTGTTACTGTTATGACATAGTGATTTTCTTACTCACAGTTTTCAGTCACAAAAATGAAATCAGATTGGAAGCCTTATACATGAGTTCATATTTAGATGCTTTTTTACACTTAGAAGGTTATTTCTTTACATAAACCTGCCATGTAAGCATTGATTTAATTTGCAGCAGTGCTATTGATTTTAATAGATTTGAAATCCAAGACTCACTGTTTTCCGTGAGTTCTAACTTTCATCACACCATAATACAGTTACTTTTTCAGTTTATCAGATTTTTTTTTAATTAGTATTTTCTTTTGCAGTTTCTAGTCTTGTTCCATGCTCTAAGGCTAATTTTGGTGTATTTTTATCCCTTGTTTTGGGATACATTAGCTGAAACAATTTTATGTCTTTTCATATTGTGTTTAAATATTGTGTTTTCATACTGTGAGTAAAACAAAGTAGTTAGTGCTGTAAATTCCAAATTATTTTTTTTATATAATCAGAGTGACAAAGGAAAAAAATAAATTTCAGAAGAAAATAGGATCAATATTTTTGAAGTTGTGGAACTTTTTATTTCATGCCATATGCATTAACTCTTGCATATATTTTTGCTGCAACTTGAAGATAAACAGTTTCATTTTAGTTAAAACAGTTAACATTTGTAAGTGTTTTACCTTTTTAATGCCTTTAACTGTTTAGACTGTCTAAGCTAAAGCTGTCCATTTAAAGATTTTATTGAGATAATTTTAATTAAATATATCCTAACTGTTCATGGCTTATGTTTTTAAATATACATCATTGTAAAAAAAGCTGAATGCCCAACCTTAAATGGAATTCAAAATATTACTGCTCTTTCCAGGTGGATATCTGGATAGCTTCAATATGCACTTTTGTTTTGCCAGGATGAAAAACTACTTGATGACAGTGCAGCTTTCTCAATACAGAAAACGTAAAGAATCTAGTTAGAACATACAGCTGCGAATTTTCTTTAATTTGTTGCCTCTTCTGCTAAGGAGAAGTAGAAATTTCTGTTAAGTCTCAGTTTCTGAAGTAATGAATGTAAACACATTTTGTAGGTATACAGTGTTGTGGTTTATCTGTTGTTGTGATTGATTGTTCAGTGATTGCTGGTTAATTACATTTCATTAATAAATCAATACATAACTTTGATTCTCATTTGGTTTAAACCACATGAACAGAGCAGCATTTTCCCTCTGGCACCCCAGGATCCACAAGTGTTGCCTGTTCTATTTAGTACATTTTAATGGACCCATTGTGTCTGAATTTGTCTCGTATTATTTGAACCTCATAGTACTACCTGCTTCTACTATTTCCTGTGTGACCAGATGCTAATCCAAAGTTGCTCACTGCTTTAAGAAAAACTTATCTGTTTTAAAACAATTTCTTAGTCATTTTATTGAGATTTGGTAATAGTTCTGCTCTTTTTCCATTGCACTCCTGACTTCATCAGCCTCCATCTCCCCTCAGCCTTCTCATTCACAGATTGAAAAGTATGAACCTTTAAAGGGTCCCCCTGTAAGGCAACTGCTTTTCCCTTTCACTGTTTTAATTTGCCTTCTGTACCTTCTCCAGCCCCACTCACTGTGTTTCATTAAACACATGCTGAAAATACAGGTGAAAAGAAATGAAAAGATTCAGTTGAAAGGTACACTGCATACTACAATTTATGCAGTAAATGAACAGACATGCAAAATATCTTTGGTTTGTCTGTGGAAGCCCTTGCTCTCTTGCTTGAGTTAAAAGACACTTAGTGAATACATAGGAGAGAATGACAGAATTTGAGGGGAAAAAAGGCCATAACAGCTAGCTGTAAATGGAAACTGAGAAGCATGAAGGATGATAAAAGTCCCCAGTGTGATTTTTAGTTTGGTAGTGTTCATAGTTGATTTGATAGCTCATGTTAATCTTTTTCATTTTTCATTAATGTTTATTTTAGAAGTTATAAACAGAAAAGTTTATTTTTATTACAAAAATTTGAGTTAGGCAAAATTTCAGGAAGACAAGATAACAACAGGTATCTTTGGGGATTGTGATTTTAAATTCTGGACTATAGCATGTGTCCTGTACTCCAACTTATTTTTCTAGCATCTTGAAGGTGTTAATCTGTGTATGAGTGAGCTGGCTAATTAAAAATCTTCAAGCAAAGAGTAGGTAGGGAGTGGTGAGTAGCAACTAAAATCAATCTCTGATATGATAAAAGGCAGAAAGAAAATATTTCAGCTTCAAAAACCATGATATAAAGTGTAAAAAAGCTTCTTTAAATAAGAATTCTGTATTGAGAGAAACATTTTTGTTTAACGCAAAATTTATCCAGCCTGAGAAGAATTATCCAAATCACTGGAAGGTGTTTATTCTCATCTTTGTAGTTTCCTGTAGTGTGGTAGTACTGGATGAGCAACAGTATCAAAATCAGGGATGAAAACAGATGCATTTCCTTTATCAGTGAACAACAAAGAGAACAAACAAGAGTAATCAGCCCTGCTTTGGACTGGACTCCGACTGAGAGAATTTTGAGATGTCTACTGCTAAGAGTTGCATCTGGAGATTGCCTCTGTAGTAGACACTGCAATTACTTGATTACTGTGCAGTAATTTCCAACACAGTTCTCCAGCCAGGACTTCTTTTATTTGGATTGCCTGTGGCATATGTAACATGAATAGCTGTCTTCCATTGTAAGGTGAATAACAGGATTCTTAGGTGTTTTGTGCACTCCTAATACACAGAGGCAATATTAAGAGTCATAGACAGTGGCTTGTCTGTAGCTTTCAATTCCATATCTATTTGTGGTTTGAAAAAGCTGTTTTTTCTTGTCTTTTCTTTGGCTTGCTTATTTATTTGTTTAATGAAATGATTAAAGCTATCTCAGCTGTTTAGGAAAACTTAAGATGGGTATATGCTAAAAGTATATGCTAAAAGTTGCTGTTGCACTGAACTGAGTAGATGAAGGATGATTTCTGTAGCAATTTATTGTAAGACCTTGCCATCTCCATTTTGGCAGGTTGTCAGAAGTGGTTAGATGACATTACAAGCCCAAACTGCATTACAGATGGAAAGATGTAAAAAAGCAATTCTCTTTCCTTGGTCAGTGCTACCGACTTTCTTCCATGTCACAATCAGCCAGTAGGGAGCATGATGTTCCTTATAAATTCTTGTCATGCTGAACAAAGACACCAGTCCTGTGTCAGGGAGTTCTTATTCTTTACTGTACAATTGCCTTAACTCCGGCAGCTAGCACCCTATTTAGTCTCAAATATGCTGGCTAACAAGCCCTTAATTATCACAACACACTTCAACAAGCTCTGAATCCTCACAACAAACCTCAATACAGAGTACAGGGTAGAATATTATAGCTGCACTTTGCCCAGACAAAGCAAGGGAAGAGGGTATAAAGGCAGAAAAGGGAGAAAGGGAAGAAAGATCACCAGTCTTTAGATCTTGCATTAGTCCTGCTGCATGAATGTTCCAGAACTGGGGTAGCGAGACAAAGAAAAAGAAAGGAAAAAGAGAGCAGGGGGGACTAATCCACTTCCTTTTATAGTTAACCTGGTAAAGTACATTTTTCACACCATTTCATTCATGCATGCACAGCCAGCCCTTTAGAGCCCTTCAGGAACTGAGTCAGAGAAGGATGGGGGGGGGATGACTGAGCATGAGTTTCAAGGTGGGAAAGGAAGTTGGCCCAGAACGGCACTGCCCCACCTCCTCAGGACTGTCTCTTCCAATCACAAAACGTTTGAGAAAAAAGGTGCTTATCCTTGATTCTCCACAAGAATTCTTTCTTTCACTCTTACCATAGTATAATCTCAGCCTATCTCTTCCTCATCTTAACACCTCTTTTCTGTGACAGAAGTTGCTTCTTTTTCGTATTTGTTTGAGGATGTGTCACTAACACTGCAACAAGTTTGTCATTTGGAAAATCTTTGAAGCTATAATTCTACTGTATCTGAAGCAGAAGGCACAGGTTCTTTTGGGCTTCAGAATAAAAGGCAGTCTGTAATATTATTTAAGCTTGAGTTAAAGACTGTGTTAAGAAAAAATTCTAATGAATCAAATATTTTCAAGCCCACATGGGTCAATTTTTTTTTTTTTTTTTAAATATGTAGTGGATTTGCTTAAGTAAATCCAGAATTAATTAAATATTAGGATATATTTTTTCTATTTGGGATACATTGCTGGTCTAAATTTTATTAGGATTTAAGCTCAATTAATTACAGAACACCTGACATCTGATAATGCCTTTAGAATTTCTGGGCTTATTTAGGTTTTACTGTTGGCAGCCTAACTTATAATGACTGCCGAAAGAAAATCTTAGGATCTTTTGAAATTGAGTAGCTGGTTTGAGAAAGTTCAGCATATTTTACCCTTAGAAAAGCTAACAAGGTTAAGAAGGAATAAAAAGAATAATATTGAATTATCTGGATTCCATTCATTAAATTGACTGATTTTATGCTAATGATTTAAAAGCCATCTTTTCTTACATAACTTGCTCCAGTCCAGCTAATTTAAACTTTAGTTAATATGACTGCAAAATATGCAGTTATATTAAAAGGGCTGTACTGGAAAATATTTAATCAATTCTGTTTCTTTTCTTTCCCCAAAGAGAAGTGTCATTTTGCTAAGGTACATATTCTATCATGTTAATTATTTGTTGATGTGAGAGACTGAGAAAAGTGGTTACTGGCTCAAAACAAAGTGTTTGTGTGAGAGGTCAGGGAAAGTTCTGTGAAAGTGGGATGGTGCAGTGCCCCACACTCTGCCCCCTTTGGAGCCGTCTAGTCCAGCTGTCAGCCACTGGCACACCAGAAGCAATGCCATACCTCCCACCCCTGGAGCCCCAACCTAGCCCCAGAGCAGCTATCAGACTGCCAGCACCTGGGGGTGTGGCCAGAGGAGGCCAGAGCAGATAAAAACCATTGCACAAAGATGCATATGGTCGCATCGCTATTGGATTTTATGGCAGCTGAGACCATGCTGGTTCCAAGGGTGGCAGCTATATCTTACTTTTCTCTCTCTTTCTTTTCTCTCTCTTTATCTTTTCTTCTCCTGATTTCCTCTTCTTCATATCTGGGTAACTTAATGTTTCATGGGTTAGAGTTTGCCAAGTCAATGCTTTGTGAAACGCTTGATTTTGATGGAATGTTTGCTTTAAATTTTGCCAAGTTCCTGATCTTCTGAAGTTCGCCAGTAGAAGTTTCTTGTTTAGTTTCCTGAGTATATTGTTCGGTTTCTCTTGTGTGTCGACTTCAGGGTATTAAAAAAAGCCTAAGCCCCTTTATATGAACTCGCCAAGTGAGGACCTGGGCTTTACAGTTGATTTTAAAATTGTTTGGGTGTTCTCGCAGAGAAATAGATTGACAGCTTCAAAGATTTCTCTTTGCTAGTACATTTTTGTCATAAATATTCATATGCACTTCCGGATTTCTTAAATGTCAATGGTTACTTTTCATTTCATCAGCTTACTTTTTATGAAGGTACGTCCTGTGAAAATGTGTGTACTTTAGCTAAAATTATTTTGCACTTTTACAGTGATTATAGTGATTTCTCTTGCAATGACATCAAAACTGCTTTACAAATATGAATTAAAATTTACAAAACCTTTGTAGAACAGCTAAGAATTGTTAAACATGTTTTCAAAGTGAATACTCTGAAGGACAGACGGTAAGTGATTTGGCTAAGGTCAAACAGGGTATCAATATGAATGACAAATTCTCACCCTAGCTTAATTAGTAAATCATAGTCCTTGAATTATCTTTAACAGTATAAAATACATTTTTTTTCTGAAAAGTGACTCTATAAAAGCTAGTGCCATATTTATGAATCATTGCTTCTATGAATACTCCTGCCAAAAGGTTGCCATATTAAGAGTTAATTTGAGGGCATTGCAAATGGCATGTGTTAAACTCTCTCTAAAATGAAGCAAAATGACCCTTTCTTCACAATCAATGCAGTTAGCAATGCTTTTTGTAAAGAGGACCATCTAAATGGGACCATGCAATTCAGGTCCAGGCACTTACTGCTGGGCAGAGCTTTCAAGCTATTTTGCTAGGTCAACTGAAACATACTATATCAAATTCAAGAGACAATGAAATAGGATATCCAAAATCCGTAAAAAAACCACATGTCCTCTTAAAGCTAAAGATTAACTGTTCTTGTTATTAAAGCAAATAGCCAATGTACCCTTCACAGGAGCTCATCTGTCAAACTCCTTAAAATCTAATTGTTCCTCTAGTCTTTACAAATTCAATCCAATAGGCAGAAGAAGTGTACCTGTGCTAAGTGCTGGGTCTTTATGAAGAGATTGGCTAATTTAATCTCTGTGAGACTTTCAAGGAGGACACTTCAGAAAGGAGGATGTTTACCAGTTCTTAAGTTTTTATTGCTGTAAGAAAGATAGGCATTTTACTGTTAGCCCACCTAATTATTCATGTTGTGTTATGTAGGTAGTTTATGAATGTGTATTGGTTTATACTGTCAACTCAATGTGTCTTCCTTCACAGAAATACAGAATGCAAGACCTAGAACTATCCTCATGTGGGGTAGAGGAATTTGCCAGAAGAAAATTCTTCCGTGAACTTGGAGTCTGGCTAAGTTGTAAGGGAGTCTTTGAAATCTCATTTTCAGAAAAATCCTTTTCATTATGAAAAATACATGCACAAAATGACATGTCCTTGAAACTATTAGCATTTACAAACCTCTTTTAAAAGTCAAAATCCATATTCCAGACAGAATTTTTACCACAAAATATAATAAGGCTACAGACCCCATGAAATGGAGTACAGTTCCTCTGAATAATTATCAATATTATGTCAGTATTTGAAGCTGTAAACTCAAATCTGGAAAGTGATAATTAGTTCCTTATTATTATATAATTTCTTATCAGTGATTATCCATGCTTCCCTTTAATATTTCTTCTTGTTTTGATTGGCAATAGAAATATGATAGCAGATAAATATTACTTTATTTGCATAAATACACTGAATGAATACAGTGCTTGAGTATATTTAGTCATGCTAGGAAACCTCTCAATTTTTCTTATAAAGGGTAATGGTTTTGCTTGTTATTCACATTTCGTATTATTTCCTGGCTCTCATCTGGCTATGATTAAGCATTGCAAATACAACAGCTTCTCCTGTATTCAGTAAAAGATCAATTAAATCTTTTTATAATGTACTTATTAACAATTTAAAATCAGTGAAAACATTTTTCTCTGTATATGTGAAAAAAGCTCCATAGTAATATGGATCAACACTCAAGAACTTTGAAGACAAATCAAAGTGCAAATCACTTAAAAAAAAAAAAGACAAGCTATGCATCCTGCCGTGAAATAGGATGCTTCCTTCTGCGCCTGTCATGATTTAGGAATGGTACTCCCCAATTCAATGCCCCCATCAAGACTCTCCAAACTATGAACTGCCCCCCGGATTTCTCCTTCCCCTCCTCCCTGTAATGGGCTGGAGAGGAGAATTGGAAGTACAAAAGGCAAAGATCATAGGTTGACATGAGAACAATTTACTGGAAGCAGCAATGAGATAAGAAAACAAGCAGTAATAGCAACAATACAAATGACAAAGGGTACATGAAAGAACAATTCAGACAGAGACCCTGCGACAACAGGCAATACTGGATGGCTCTCTTTGCTACATATCCTCCACTGGACCAGAACCCCTTCTTCCCAGGAGAGAGTTCCTTTCCTCTTCCCCCAGAAATTGTATGAGGTGGTACAGAATAACTTCCAAGTCCTAGCCATGCCCTTCCTTGCTACTGCAAAAAGTAACCCTGTCCTGGCTGGAACCAGGACACCACCATTGCCCTAAGTCCCTATGTTCAGACACTTCATAGATAAGCTTTTAACGGGCCTGGTTAAAGAAGTGGGTTGAAGTAAAAAGATGTGTTGCAACATGGGAAATTCCAATTAGAGATAATGAAAAAGTCATCCACTCTGAAGGTGGTCAAACACTAGAGCAGGGAGCTAGAGTGTTTGTGGAGTCTCCATGCACGAAATTACTGAGGTCTGATTGGAAACAGCCCTGAGCAACTTGTCGTAATTGGCTCTCCTTTGAGGAAGGACTTGGACTGAAAGATCTCCAGAGGTCCCTTCCATCTTCACAGTTCTGTGATTTTGTGATTCTCTTTACATATGCAGGCATGTTATTACTCTGTGTTTGGAGCGCCTGTGTCCTTGGGTCACTTTTTACTTTTTGAAAAAAAACCTGATCCAACACCTCTAGGCTGGACAGTTCTTATTATGCTTAATTCTGTGGGACTATGATCTAAAGATGAAGGTAACTGGTATGAAAAACGTCCATCTCCTTTTACTGAAAGTCAAAGAAACTTACGACTACTGTCTTAAACCCTCGTTGTTATAAAGACGTGAAGTCATTCCTATGCCTTGAATTGTATGTGTTTTATTAATATTAAAGTAACAGGGATGGAATTAGAGCAAAGCAGGATAATGAAGTTTTCCTTGTGTTAGCAATAATGAATGTATTTGTACTTGTTATCAGTATGTACTTGGAACAAGATGAGTCTACCTGATAGATAAAGCACTGTGGTTTGTCTCCAACAAAGAGCTGGCTTTGTCTGTTAATTAAAATGTAATGTTAACACTAATGGAAGTGTTTACAAAATCCAGATGTGATATTTAAACTGAAAGTATGGGCCCTATATACTGTGCATTACTTCTTTATCTAGAATCTTACAAAATGGACAAATACAAAATTAAAATAGGGGGAGAGAGAATGGCTACTTCAGAGCTAACTGAGGAGAAGAGCTGAAAGAGGGGTAGGTTGGTATGGATCATCTGAAAGATGATTTTCTGACATTTTAGTGGGCCTCTGAGTAATTGCATAAAACTTTGGGTCTATCCTAAAAAACTCTTCTCCATCTTCTGATTTCAATTTTGGCTTTTGATAGATTGTTTGAGCAGACTCAAGAGCTAGAATTCTCTCTGAGAAACATGGTCCTGATCATCTCTCTGCTGATATCTGGAAAGGGTAGTTGAATTCAATAAGGAAAAGTAATGAATAATTTCTTACAATCTTGAGAGGTCAGGAAGTTTGTATTGCAATTGTCTTTGTTTTGCCTCAGGATAGTAAAGTGACCAAGAAAGAGTTGCTTCTTCTGTCTTTGCAGAGAAGAAACATGAAATGTTGATAGAATAATGTGCCTGTTGTTATCAACATCCTCTCCTGTTTTTTTTTTCCTTTGTTTCTGCAAGGGATACCATATGGGTAATAGCTGAACAGTATATGAACATTTCTACGCTCTTAAAAAAAAAAAAAGTTGGGCATAGCAGTGTGTGTATTTGTGTCTTTCTTCCATACCAAAGTCTTAATTACATGTTTTGCTCTTAGGGAGAGGTTTCTCAGTGTCGAGTTTTAAACCTATATGAAATGGATATGAACAGTGGAAAAACTGCAGCATAAACAACAGTGACACCACAAAAAACTGTAGCATTAGCTATATGCAAATACTCTAAATCTCAAATTCCTCTGAGCTTCATTCCCAATATACCCAAATTTTTGAAATGTCATCTTTTTTTAGGTTATAAAGAGTACTTTTTATTAGTTTGCAAGCTAATCGATAATATGTCCAATTAGCTCCCTTTCCTCTTGTGTTTGCATACTATCCTTGCGTGGCAGAAAAGTCACAGTAAGACTAAGATATGTTTTAGAATGCCAATTCCATTTAAGTGCACACTTTAAAAACCCAAAAATGAAGACTAAATTCGACCTCGGATTAGGGCATAATTCTTTTGTGAATAGAGCATTTTGTTTCACAGAAATAACTGTAAAAATAACTGGATGTTAGGACAACTTAGGAATATCCCTACAAATATATTAAAAGAAATATTTTTCACTTGCAAACCTTTGTGTCTTCTAAGATAGAAGCATGGTATGAGTCATGTTCAATGCATCGGAAGTATGTCTATGCTTTGTCAGACTGCCATCTCCTGCATTAATCTCATCCTTTTCTCAAAGTCCAAGTACAAAATAGAATGTGTCAAATGGCCTACAGACAAAGATAAGAAACCATCTCACACTGTGGGATACAGAAAGGAAATTTAACTCTTTCATGTGTTACAACTTTTTTATTCTTGACCAGTACAAGACTTTCCATTTTTTTACACATTGATTTTATAGACTGTGTATGAATAGCTTCTTTTAATGCTATTTCCCATGAGTTGCAGCCTACATTTTCAAAAATGGGAAGTGGTTTGGGGTTCTTTTGTTTCTGGAAAGCCTATTTTTGAGATATCTCTGGAAGAGCCTGATTTTAAAAACAGGATTTATGATTTGCCTACTAATTATCAGAACGTTTTAAAGAATCTTGGGATTATCAGAATATTTTAAAGAATCTTGAGATGGTTAGAATAGTTCCAAGTCAGTTTTTAAAATTATAAAGGTGAGGTGGTTAGGAACAGTCAGCTCTCACTCATGCTGTCAAAGGCAATATAGTTGCCTGGCTCTATGACCATGACAATGAGAAATCCTTTCTACATTAGAAACAATGTGAAGACCAGTAGGAAAAGTTAGTGAAGGACAAGAGGAAAAATCCATACATTAAAAGTATTAGAAATTAGTTATTAAATTTTCTCTTGTTTTCAAGAAGCATAAAAAGTAATTCTGCAATGACTTATTTTAATCCATCCCATCAATGAAAGATATTATATACTCGCTGGAAAATGTAGAATTTTCATCCCATCCATTTTTATCCATCCATCCTATCCATCTGTTTTCATACTGCTACCCACCAATCTGATATTTGAAAACCTTCTCCAAAATAAATATCTTTAAAGTACATTTTAAGATTCCTCTTCTCTGAAAACACAGGGGGTGGGAATCATGCTTACTATAATATTGTGACAGCTCTTTTGAGCATCATGAAGTGTCACATTGTGGAATATCATTCCGGTCATGAAAAGTCCAAAGGCAAAAGTCTTGCGCCACTCAGCTTACTTTTTTCTTTATTTAAATGCATAAAGATATGTTATTCTAGATATTTTAATGCCATGCATTATTAAAAAGCATAAGCAACACAAGAAAATTGCAAAGAATTACTTAGTTATTTTGTGGCACCCCATGTACAAAGTGCTGCCACAAAAATGTGAAATTTTTTTCTGAAAATCATAAAACCATAGACTGGTTCGGGTTGAAAGGGATCTTCAAAGGTTGTCTAGTCCAACCCTCTGCAATATCTTCAAATAGCTCAGGTTCCTCAGAGCCCCATCCAACATAACCTAGAATGTTTCAAGGGATGGGGCATCAACCGCCTCTCTGGGCAACATGTTCCAGTGCTTCATCACTGTCCTGGTTTTGGCCAAGGACAGGGTTAATTTTCTGCAGTAGCAGTAAGGATGTGTCTAGGTTGTTGCTCCATACCACTTCAGGTTATGTCTTGGGGTTGGAAGTAAGGGATTGTCATTTCTGAGAAGAAGGAGCCTGGCTTGGGTTGGGAAGAAGAGCATGGGCACAGAGGGTCTGTTGGCAGTATTGTTCATTGTCTCATGATCCCACTGTGTCTGTTCAGGCTTAGTGAGCATTTTTTGCATGTAAATCACCCTCTTTTTTTTATATGTTTGTCATTAATATTGTTGCTGTTACCATTCATTTTCTTATCTCGTTGCTATTTCCAGTAGAGTTTTCTTATCTCAACGTATAATCTCTGCCTTTTGTCTCTCTTATCAGATGGAGTAGGAGGAGGGAATTGGGAATGCCATTCCTAAACCAGTACAATCACCCTAATTGTAAAATCTTACTCTTTATATCTAATCTAAATTGATCCTTTTTCGGTTTAAAACCGTTAACCCTTGTCCTATTGCAGCAGGCCCTGCTGAAAAGTTTGTCTCTAAAAAGTTTCTTACAGGTTCGCTTTATGCCTGAAAGCCTTCTATAAAGGCTTCCCCAGAGACTTCTCTTCTTCAGGCTGAACAACCCCAACTCTATCACCCTTTCTTTATAGCAAAGATGTTTAATCCCTCCAAACATTTGTGGCCCTTGTCCAGACCCACTCCACCAGGTCCATGTCTTTTCTATGCTGAGGACCCTGGAGCTGGATGTAGCAGGGCATAATCACCTCCCTTGATCTTCTGGCCACATATGTTGTGATGTAGGCTATAATATATTTGGCTTTCTGGACTGCGAGCACACATTGCTGGCTCATGTCCAGTTTTTAATCCGTCAGTAGCCCCAAGTACTTTGCAGGAAAATCTCGGAAGTAGAGGTTTTCTCTGGAACACTCATATTTTTAGTGACAGAAGAATCTGGCCCAAGGAAAGAAATAAGGGAAATGTAGTTTTAGTTTCTCAGTGCAACCAGAATAGGTGTGTCAGAATAGGACAGTGTCTGCTAGGGATTAGTAGGTATAAATTGCTTATACAAAAAGAACAAATTATAAGAAAGGTTTACAAATTTATTTTAGTTTTTTACATTTCAGAGGAAATCAGCTGATGTTATGACAGTAGAGTACATTAAGGGACCTGACAGGCAAAATGGCAGGTAGAACAAACAACTCTGAACAGGGTTTGGTTGTTCTAGGTATTTTATTTCACATTAAATCACTATTAATATTTTGTGAATGCTGTAGCCAAACTGATACGAAGGGCAAGAGAAGTGGTGGAGCGGGAAAAAAATGAACTGAGAAATCAGAGTATGTCCTTTTCTGGACTGAGTAATATTTCAAGTCAGTCATGCTACCAGGATTTACTTCACCTAAACATATGGTCCATTAGGTAATGCTCATTTTCTTCCCTAAAAAAAGAGAAAATGTGCACAATAATTCTTCTGGAAATTTCCTAATTTAATTATAAATAAGCATGCTAAATTTTAAAAAAAGTTTCTTTTACTCCTGACACGGGAGGTTCATGACCTTGGTTTGATCGAGGGTTGAGTAATTGAATATAATGATATGTGAATGTCAGGATAATGAAAATAAAACAGAGTGTGATTAATCTTTGTACAGATTAAGACATGACAGCAGGTGGTGGTGCCGCCCTCTGCCCCCCCCCCCTTACCCTTCCCTCCCACCACAGTACGATCTGAGAGATGCTTATTACACCTCAGCCTTGACGAACAGCACCTGGGCTGAGCTCCTCTTGAGTTCATCAGAAACATTGTCTGTTCCCAGGAACTTACACTGTCTTAACAAGCACTTGCTCTTTTTTTTAAACAAACAGCCTTGGAAATTTATTTTTTCCTGACTAACCACCCAAGTCAAATAATATTTATGTTATTAAACTGTCTTAGGTAACCATGTAAAATGTAACCAAAAGTATGTATTCTATCACCATCTTCATGAGCTGTTAAAACCAGGTGGGGCAGTGTGCTTTATCTCTTCCATGACACATCCCTGATAACTCCCTCTGGAGCAATATCTTCTGTTAATGGACCACCAAGCCTCACTGCACGACTCATAAAATTACATCATCCAATTGTGAGATGCTCCGCCCAGGGGGAGCGGAACCAAGAATTCCTACCTGGATATAATCTGAGGTTTGGAACACCACAGTCAGCCCTTAACCTACTGGATTCCCAGAGGATGAGGGCTACATAGCCACCACTGGACATTCAGAGGAAGACCAGACACTTCTATAGGATCACAGCTTCAACAGAACTACATCCATCACTTCAGGAGGACTGCATCCACCATTAAATTGAACTGCTACTACCACCTGGCCTGACAGGGTGTCAGGTTGTATCCTGACTGTCAGTGTTTCTGTACTATTACAGTAATTTTAGTTTTCCTGTTAAATTGTAATTCTGACTTAGAGTTTCTCACTGGTTTGCTTTCAAACTAGCACATAAACTTTCAAAGAAAGCTATCTAAATTGAAGCCAGGATGAAAAATTGCTATGACTTTACCCAACTTCCTTTGTGGCCAATAAACAGTGGCCCAAAATGAGACCCTGTAAGCTCTTCTGGACCACAACAGGCTGTGACCAGCAATCTCCCTCTGAGTGGGGCCTCTTGAGCTAGTCAACTTGCAAGATTTTTGCTTGGAGGATCACCAAACAACAACAATAGAGCCTGGGCTGATATCTTCCACTCCTTAAGGCTCAAGCCTCTGCCAGTTGAGAAGATGCAAAGGCATCTGAAGTGACTATTTCACTGAATTTGGGTGCAATTTGCCAGAGGTACCTTTTGCAGACTCTTTATGTCTGTGTACATCTGAGTGTGAATATACCACAGCAAATGTACTAGGAATGCTGCTCTCCTAGATTCTTAAATACTTTAGATTTGTGAGTAAGTTAGGCCTGTACATAAGTTACTGTTGCGGTATGGTAAATTCTATACGAGTACTGTGGAAAATTGTTTGACTTAAGTTACCAGTTAACTGATGTTGGGCCTTTCATCCATGTTCTTTTTTATCCTTATCCTTTCCTATCCTGTTGCCTTCCTCCTTGACCTCCACATAGATAGCTTTGGGTTCATTTCAGTTTGGATTTATTGACTCTGGATTTTGGTTTTTTTTCTTTTTTTCTCGTTGTGTTTTAAGAGTCTAGTAAGTAGTAGACCAAACCTTGCAAATGAATTTTGTCATGCTGTCACTTTCCTATTAACCTGCTTTTGCTGATACCTTTGCTGGTGATTTTTAAAGTGATCTTAAAGTACTCATTTGGGACACAGAACAATATCTGAAACTGATGGAAAGGTACATTATGATAATGATTTGATTGCATGTGATCTTGCTATTTAATGCCACCAGTAAGAAAGACTGGGGAAAGTGTTGTTACATGGACATCCAATGCCTTCAAGAAGCTGAAGGCCCAGATGAAAAAGTTGCATGTGGGTGTTGACCTCCTGTCCTGAACCAGATGTTGAGAATACCCTGAGTGAATGTTACGTTCCTGTGGCTGAGCTGTGCTGATCACTGCAAAACCAGCTGGGGTAGTCTCAGTTAATTGTGTATGTGTGTATGAGGGTAAGCTTTTCCTGACATTGCCTCTGTCTAATTTGGCCTGTTCAGTAAATTGAACTTAGCAGTATCAAGTTTTTAACGTTCCTTTTTTCCCCCGTGACAACTTTTTTAATTAATGGGCACTTATTAGGTGACAACAGCATAGAACAGTTCAGGCAGTGGGGATGGAAGCTTCTAATATACTTCATCTTTCTCCTTAAATTTCACACTTCTTGCTGCTGATCTGCTAGAGTATTGTAGCCTGATGGGAGGTTTTTTTTATTATAAAATCAAACCTTGGACATAACACCATATAACTAGAAAACGGTGCTTGTCACGTTTCCACTTCTTCTGAGTGCTAAGAGCATCATACAAAGTGATAAACATACTCACCTTCCAATGAGTTCAGAGAAATCAAGAGCATTAAATACCCTGAGTAAGCTCACAATAAAATATTTTACTGCTAAAGGCATCATTTGCTGCTTACTGTTATCATGATGCATCTTTGGCATAATGATATGCTAAACAAATGGTTGATTTAATAAAATTTAAATTAAAAGACAAGTTTAAAATATGAACTTCTGGTAGTAGAAATAATACGTGTAATGAATGCTAAGAGTAGTTTGCAGAAATGTAGATCCTATGCTCAGGAAATAGTGATGTTTAGATTTACCACTGACCTTCCAAAATGTAAAGTGGAATAAAAGCACACATGGCACACATCAGTGGCTGTGTTTGCTGCAGTGAAGATAGGTCATCCTTTGGTAGCTGCGTATTCCCAAAAAATTCTGGCTTTTCTATGGTTATACCATATGTAGCGTAGAAAACCCACTGTGTTGCTTCTATCTTGAGTGATTTTTCCTCTCTCTTGTTTTAGGAACTTTTTCAGTGCCTGAAAACCAAGAAACATCTCAAAATTTTTGAGTCATTAAAAATTGCACAATTTAGAAGGGAAAAAAAAGGGGGATTTGGGCGTTTGCATTTCTCTTAGCTTTCTTATCCTTTAGGGTACATTTTCAGTGAAATTTCAAAGCTTTTTTCCATGACTTGAAGAATTAAAGGCAAAATTTTTAGCATGCAGGCTGAGATTCTCATGTGGGCTTTGAATTCTTGCCTGAGGATCTCCCAGGAAAACAGAAACTATCATAAGACTTATGTTTAAAATCTTAACAACTGGCATCCCCAGACTTCTGAGGACATGTCCACAGTGCCCAGTAGAGTAGGCAGGATAACTCTGAAGCTGGCAGGCACCACACTAGTTCTGGAACCACAGATAATGTAACTGATGACATTTTTGCACACGTATGACTTTCTGTCAGCACACCTACTGATTCTGAGACTAGAAATCCTGCTGCACCAAACTGCACCTGCTCAAATTTCTCTGTGCACAGTTACATATGGGCAAATTTGGTCATGAATAATTTATGCACTAAACTATAATTTATTAACATAGAATAGATATCTGGGGAAAAAAGAAGTCATATGCCTAGGTTTTGATGTAAGAAATAAATGAGCAATTAACTGAATTTTTAGAATTGTAAAAATATTAGGATATTCAGTTTTCTGTTGCTTCATATTATTTCAAGCAAGGTTAAGTAATAAAAATTTTCACACTAAAACCTTGTAAAGATTATTTTTAGGAAATTTTTCTCTTACTATTTAACATACTGTTATTCTTCAGTGTGATTAACAACTTGGACACAGAACTTAAAGGAATACTGAGTAGGTTTATCAACGACACTAAATTGGAGGAGCTGTCGACTCCCGCAAGGGCAGAGAGACCTTGACGAATTAGAGAGATTGGCAATCACTAACCATATGAAGCTTAAAAAGGTCAAGTGCTGGATTCTGCACCTGGGATGAGGCAACCCTGTTATGTATATAGACTACGGAGTGAGAGACTGGAGAGCAGTGCTGCAGAAAGGGATAGTGTCCTGCACAGGGCCAGGAGTTGGACTCAGTAATCCTCCTAACTCAGCATATTCTATGGTAACAATCTCAACTAAGCCTGGTATTATAATCTTATAGTGCTCCTGCTCAATTAAGATATTTATCTCATTAATGTTCTTTATGCAAAACACGGTACTTAGAAATAAGCGTGCCCTTAATGACCAGCCTTGAAATTATAAGTTTCAGATAATCTAATGATAAATTGAAAATAAGGAAACAGGATTTCTGGTTATTTCATTACTTTAGCTTTGGAACCTCTAGATCACCAGGACTTATAGGGCACAGAGGTTTTAGGCTTTTTGCCCTAAGCCTGTAGCTTAGAATACTGTCTATGCAGTGTGTTGCAAAAAAACCCAACGAAACTACCACCAGTACAGGCTTGTTCTGACTGTAGTCTACATTGAAATATGCCTTCATGAAAAGTAGTCACCACAGGAACAAACAGAAACTAATAAACATAAAAAAAAGACAGGCTTAATACTGCTACCTTGAGTATGAATGCTCATGATGCCCAGATAGTGCATCATGAACTGCTCTGAACGGTTTCCAGCTGATACTGCATAGAGAAAGGTCACGCTAAATTCTACTTGCCAAATAGAATGCAAGTCAGACTGAAATGTTTGGCGGTTTTTGTAACTAAATGATACAGTTCACATTGCATTTGTGTGATATTGGTGCTTAGAATGAAAATTTAAAATCTTTTGTTTGATTTGTAGGAAACACTAGTATTAATACCTATATGTGATCCTGTGTTTCTGTAATGGAAAAAGAATTATGAATATTGCATCATAATGGCATATTATGGTATTTGGGCACTTGAATTGCCTTTTGTTCATAGCTTTTTTAATATATGTGGATTTTGTGAGACTAAAATACGGATTAAATAAATAAGCTGAAATTGTCATAATATTTCACTTTTAAATTACCCCAATCTGCATATGTTTTGTATGCATTTTCCACCTAAGTTACAACTACTGACCTAAAAAAACCCAAAACAACCAGAACTAATTGGTAATCTCTAAGATGCAGCACCTGACTGTCTCTTCTGATGTACTTTCTCCAAATTGCAGTTTTCTGATGATGAACCACTGTAATGCTATTTTCCACAGACGTGAATATAAAAGGAAAAGATTATCAAGGTTAAAGGCCTAAGAGTACTGAAAATGGCTGTTTCTTAATGAAAAAGTGCCATGCTGCTTAGACATCCTGACATGGAACGTTGAATGGTCATCTTCTGGAATTATCTTACCATTATATAGGACTTCTGCTTTGTTTTTTCCTTTTTCCTGAGGATAGTATATAACATGGGGTCTTCTAACTTAAATTTTGGATAGAGCTCTTGAGTTTACCAAGGGATTGAGAGTGACCATTTTGCAGATAATGTTTCGAAGTCAATTTCAATTAATTTGAAATTTAGTTCGAATTGATTCCTTTCAAGATTCATTTAGAAATAAAATAGAGTAACAAAACTAACTACAGGTGTATAGATGTGTAGATGATTATTATTCTTATACTTAGGGGGAACTTTATATTGAATTTCCTTAATGCACTCTATAACATTAATAACACTTCTAGTATAATTAGTGCTATTTAGCTATTGTGTAAATAAAGCGAGGCAGATAGAGTTATTTTTTTATCATCACTGTCAGCAAAATCAGGGCAAAACAGCTCATGCAGAATACTATGACATGTTTGTACCACCAACTTAATATTGTTGATCACAAACTATAGAAAGAATGAAAGTAATAGAAAGAATGAAAGTAATAGAAATGTCTGAGAGGAATAGACTATATAGGAGAGCCCCTGGGGAGATACAGCCGGAGGAGGTTTCTATCTTATTTTGATGGTATCAATGTTAAAAAAGAATTTCAGGACCTTACCTCATGCAAATTTACATGTGATCTTTCCCTTTTGGTCATGAATATTAACTCATTATTTCTTCCTAAAGAGAGTAGGTGCAGAGCTCCATTCATGTCTGAAAAATTCATCATGACAGAATTTAGTAAAAGAAAGAATTTCTATAGTGTTTTCAAGTTACTCTTAAAAGTTGGTTCTTTTTGTTTTGCTTTGTTTCTTGTTTTGTTTTTTTAATGTGACAAAAAACAACATAAAAAGGCTATTTAATTTGGATCTAACTTTGAAATTATGAGTATCTTATTTTATCCTTGAGTTACCTGTTCTGTACTTTAAGGTGCTTCTTACACAAATGACCCAGACAATGATCTGCTTCCCTATGCCTCTTTCGATATCTGATAAAAACATTCATTAAGTTGAATTACCTCATGAATGTAAAGGGATAAGAAATTATTCTTCATAAAGATAGCCAAAGGGATTTTGACTCATCCTAATCTGAGATGGAATACAGGAAAACAAAATTGTCTTGTCTCTGAACAGGCTGTGAAATATTGAAACATAGAGAAAATGTATTCTCTACGTCTTGGTTGCACTATCCTAGTCCTCATCATGGAGAGATGGTACACAGTCCCTTCAAATTTCGGATTAAGACAAACACCAAAGGTGTATGTTTAGGAAGTCCATCACAGATTTATCTAACATATCCCAAAAAATTTTGGGACTTTTCCTGTATCGGAGAAAAAAAAAATTTTTCAAAGTTGAAACTTTAGAAGATTTAAACAAGTACAAGTGACTTCCTTCCACTGGATTTTTTTTTTTATTTTTTTATATGTAGGAGGGATGGCCTTCCAGTGTATTAAAATAGGGTTTTAATTTGAAACCATTACTAATTTAATTGATTTGGTTTCGTATCTGTGTTTGCTATATTCACTTTTGTCATTTACTTTCTATTTTTTTTGTAAGATGGAAATACAGATAACTGGCCTATAAGAAAAATTGCATCATTGTCTTTAGTGGCTTTTACTAAATATGTATCTCTTCTAAGATTTCCCTAAAAATGAAAATACAGTTTGCTGATTTTCATCTTTAGCTGTATCTTTCCTTTTTATAATCCTTAATTTATGGAATAAATAGGCACAAGATATATTGATACTGACCTGAAGTTAGCATCATTAACAACACTTTTCAACCTATTATTAAGTCATAAGAGGAAGAAGCCCATGAACATATGTTCAACGTTTCTACGTTTCACAACCTAGTCATAGGATTTCTGATCTTAGTGTTCAGTCCAGGAGTATTTCAAATATTTGTGTTCAGTAATGTGTTGTGTTCAAGCTGGTTTGGATTTGTATCTAATTTGCGGTATTCATTTACCCTATTTTACACAATATCTTATTTTCTCTGTCACCATGTAGGCTCTGCAGGGAGAATCCTTGAACTTGATAAATTAATAACGGGACAAGGCTTTTTTTCTCTTGGACCTACATTAAAACTGTTCTGTGAACAGTATTGTAGTTAAAATTCTCTCACTGAATGTCTTTCTACAGCCTGTGAATTTACCCACTCTTTTGAGGAGGCAAGAGAAGTACTGAGTCATAAAAATGCATGGTGCTAATCTCATCTAGAGCATATATTTCCTTTGTCTGCTGCTGAAAAAGGTGTTCCATCCTAGTTAACTTTGATATTTACTAAAGAGTGTGAAAGAACACCTCCTTTAGAGCCACAATAAATGATCAAAGACGTACATCTTTGCTGTGTTTCTATGTCCGATTCCAGGCCATCATGCTTGCTTTTCTCCCTAGGGGTCAAGACGAACAGAAACTATGGAGAGGTAAGCTCTTACCAATAAATCTGCTGAGGACTGGTGAAAAATAGGTAGAATTTAACTTGCGCTGATTTTTTGGGAAGCATAATTATGAATCTAGAGAACCAAAATGTGTGTCAGAATGTGTCACAGAGAGTGAGAATGAGTGATATTGCAGAAGTGAGAGGAAAACTTAAGGGCTTTAGGTGGCTGTTGCTTTTGATGCAGTAGATTCAGTGAGTATAAAAGATGCCGAAAAGCTACCTTCAAGAAAAATGCTCTGTGTTGATTTTCACCTTCTTAAAAATCATCTTTCATAATACTATACATTTTAAAAATTTTGACTATGAATATAATTTTTTTTCAGACTTACAGATGGATGAACTTATTCTTACATGACTTTGTCAATAGCAATTATATTTTTTCATAGTAATTTCTTCCTGCTTTTTAATTTTTAACAAATTTGTTCCTTATTCAGTATTATTTGACAAATAGTTATGTATGCATTACAGATGGGTTTTGTTGAGTTAGGCAGCATATTATTTTGATTTAATATGTTTTTCTATTCTTTATGGTTTATTATTCCACACATTAAACTAAGAGCCATCAATAGAACATTCCATAGAGCTTTTGAATTTCCAAAATTTTATTTGTTATAAAAATTTCCATGAAGATGTGTGCTGCTCTCTGCTTCACCTTCTGCCTCTTATCCGTTAAATTTTCCAGTCATGCTTTATTTCTCAAGCAGTTGGCCCAGTGATAGACTAATAAATTAATCTGAAATTAAACCATACCAGTCCCCAGTGATGAGTTCTAGTCTCATACTGAAAGAATTTGTATTTTGACATACCTTTCCATGCACTTATCTATATTTAGGATCACTTTTTCCTGCAGCTGTTTTTTTGTCATTTTCATAGCTAGTAATTAGTTTCTAGAAGATTATTCAGACTCTGCAATAAGGAAGACTAAAATAATCTGACTTGCACCTCAGATTGAATATTGGTACTAATGTCCATCCCTTGACTAAAAAAACTACTGTGACCTTATAGAAACACAGAATGTTAAGGTTTGGAAAGGATCTTAAAGGTCATCTAGTCCTAACCTCCATGCCATGGGAAATGACACCTCCCACTAGACCAGCTAGCTCAGGGTCTTACCCAACCTGGCCTTGAACGTTTTCAGGGCTGGGGAATCCACAGCCTCCCAGAGCAAACTGTTCTGGTGCCTCACCCTCCCCACAGTAAAGAATTTCTTCCTAATATCTAAACTGAATTTTCCCTCTTTCAGTTTTTACCTATTACTCCTTGACCTATCACTACAGTTCCTCATGAAGAGTCCCTCTTTGGCTTCCTGTAGGCCCCCTTCAGATACTAGAAGGTTGCTATGGGGTCTCCACGCAACTGTCTCTTCTCCAGGCTGAACAGCCCCAATTCCAGTCCTCTTACCAATTTTGTGTTCCTCCTCTGGACCTATTCCAACAGTTTCATGTCCTTCTTATTTTGGGGGCTCCAGAACTATATGCAGCACTCCAGGTGGGATCTCAGCGGAGCAGAGTAGAGGGGGAGAATCACGTTCTTTAACCTTCTGGCCACACTGGTTTGGATGCAGTCCAGGATTCCATCGGCTTTCTGGGCTGTGAGCCCACACTGCCAGCTCATGTTGAGTTTTTCATCAGCCATCACCCCCAAGTCCTTCTCCACAGGGCTGCCCTCAGTCACTTCACCTAACATGTGGGTTCATCTGGGACTGCCACAACCCAGGTGTGGGGCCTTGCACTTGGCTGTGTCGAACCTCAGAAGGTTTGCACAGGCCCAGCTCTCCAGCCTGTCCAGTCCCTCTGGATACTATCCCTTCCCTACAGCATGTCAGCTGCACCACACAGCTCAGTGTCATCAGTGAACTTGCTGAGGGTGTGCTTGATTCCACTGTCCATGTTGCCAACAAAGATGTCAAACAGACCTTGATCCTTAATTTTCTGAACTGCTGTCATCTAACTGAGGTTACTTCAGAAATATTTCTTAGGATATCTTTTAGAAACAAGGCAATGTTGCAATCACATGGTCTTTCTGCAAGACGTTTTCCATGTACTTGGCAATTTGAGCCAAATTCACAGAGGATTAAAGGTCATGAACATAATTAAATTCCAGCAAGTGTTATGAGATCAGCAATTACCAGTTTTGTGTGGCCAGCTGTTAGGTCTATCAGCACGCACATGCTTGCTGGCCAGCAGCAGCAGACACAGCCACAGCATATGCTGTCACTTGTCTGTCTGGGGCAACCATGGAGCAATCTACTGGAGAGGAACTTAAAGATTTATGAGGGTGAGAGAGATAAATACATAGAAATGTGATTTCAGGGCAGTTAGAAACATGAAGGACACACCATATTACAGAACTACTGTCATGCAGTGTGTTGTGCTATGAAGTCATTCACTATGAGCATCCTTATTTGACAAATATGGATTCTGCTTTCGTAAAATTTTTATCCTGAAACAGAGAAGTATCTGATTTATTAGGGGTGGGGTTTTGCATTTTTTGTTTTGCTTTGTTTTATGACTTTATTCTATTTTTATTACTTTCTGAAAGTACTAGTAGTCTTATAGGAAATAGCTGAAGTAATTTTATTTTACCAGATCCTTCATAAAATCTCTGAATTATCTGTGTCAGTGAAACCTTTACTGTAAAAGAGCTAATTTTTTTCCCATCAAATCTTTCCTTATAGCCAGCAAATTATTTGGCTCTTTTATTTTTGCAAATTATATGTAAGCAGTTTCAGATTGTTATTATTTTGCAATTGTTAACTGAAGACTAGGTGCAAACATATGGTAGGCTAGAAGTAATTTGATGTGTTCACTTTGAAGATATCTTCAGCTGTCTGAAGTTCATTATTCACAGGTTGTGACAGACCCCCACCATTTCATACTCTCAACTGCTTTCTGACTGAATGACTGCAGCTTTATTAGGAAAGAACATTTAAAGCTCATCTATCACATCAATATTCATATGCAAACTCAGGTATTTCCCTAAGGTTGACACATCACGACTTCTGATGTGATCAAAAATCTATTTTCTTTGATGTTCATGGACAAAAGTACATAAAAATTCTGCAGACCACTTGTACTACTATAGCTGCAACAGGACTATATGTGTAATAGGAAAAAATCAGGGAAATACAATGTCTTTTATTGTTAATAAATTACACAGATCTTAAACTCCATCTGGCTTTATCTTGACTATTCAAATAAAATTGTTTTCCCTTTAATCCCGTGCATTATTTCAAGCAATGCGATTGAGACTGTGTCACTCAGCTGAAAACAAGGTTGTTTAGGGAAGACAGGATAGACAGTTAAACTGTAATCATCTCGAATATAAAACATCTGAGGACAACTGCTGTGGTCATATGAAGAAGAAGTTACTTTCATGGAGTTCATGTTTGCAACAAGTTGAAATGACTGATTTTCCTTCTCTAAGTTTATTTCACAAGCAGCTACTAGGTTTGCAAGGAATCAGTTTTAGCAGCTGAAATATAGAAAACAAAGACATATTTAGAACTTCTGGAAACTCCATAAATTATTCATCTGGACCAAATACTTTAGTAGTTTACAATTTTCTAAAGAAATAGACATAGCACAAACAGTCCTCAGAAGGCTTGTTTACAAAGCGCACCACTGTAATTGGACTGAGCATTTCTGTGCCTAAACTAGGAAGAAAGAGCAATGACTTTAAATTTGCTGTAGTAAATATGTCCTATTTGTCTCATAAGTAGAGCTTATGAGCTAATACTGAGAGATGGTGGAAATCTTTCCTTTACATTACACCAATTTTTTGATTGAACCCATTCTCGGTATGCTTTGAGATGCCCATCCCGCAACTAAATAAGGTTTAGATAAAATAACCTTATATATGCTAATAGATGCTAATGTATTGTGTGAAGAACATACACTAGAGACTGAGTACAAAGATTAAATTAATTAAAGTGAGACAAGCAGATCTTTTACATAAGAAATATTTTCAAGAAACACCTGAAACTGAGAATTTTGTAACAGCCATAATCTTCTTGATTTTGATTTTTTTTATTGTTTTGCTTACAGAGTCATATTTTATAGATTTGGGAAGCGTGTGGCAAATGTGTTTATCAGTTATTGTAGGAAAATATGTGAAGGAGGGTAAAGTCTGTGTGAGTCTTACTTAACTATTTCTTTCAAATGTTCTCTCTTCAGTGGCTGAGAAGGTTGATACCCTTAATGTTCACATCTTTTGGTTTTGAAGAGAAGAAAGTATTATTAACATACAATATTCCTTTATGAAAATTTTTGGATTTCAAGAAATACAAATAGATAGATAAATAAATTTGAATGTGTTCAATAAACATACGATGAGTCAATATTTAGACAACTTGTTTTTTCTTTAGTTTTGGACTTGACTTTTCAAAGTTTAGCTAAATCTAGCAGAATCAACTGAAAAAAAAATAACATTGGCTAGAGACTACCAGTTTGCACAGGTGCAAATGGGTTTGATCATATGTTAATTTATCGAGAGCCAAGGGCACAACTCCAAACTGCAAAACCAGATGCTCTGCTTTTTTCTCTTTGTGAGAGAGATGGAAAAGAGAAAGACTGAAAACCGATGAACCATGGGAGGATTCTGTTTTTATGATCTGGAGTTTAAAGCAATCATAAAATTTGAGAAACTGGAGATGTTTTCAAATATATGGAGGCCAGCATTCCTTAAAAATAAAAACCCCTGGTTTATCTGTGCAGTTTATTTACTATAGAGGCTCTTGAATCTTTTCTTATTATTTTTTCTGGTTTTCTCCCTATTCAGTATAATTCCAGCATGAAAAATTCCCTCCAGCAAAATTGCTTTCCATTCTCATCCCTCCCTTTCCTTGATCTCTGGTGGCTCTTGAATCTATTATGGCACTCTGTATGAAACAAGCTTATGTCAATTCACATTCTTTCATCTCCTTTTTAAATTAAATTCACTTGTTTTTTTAGTGGCACCATAAAAAATATCTGTTGCGGTTTATTAAAATCTTACATTATGAATATTTATTTTAGATATAAACTTTCAATGTATTTCAACAGATAAACTGCCTCCCAGTAAAGTGTGGAAGTGGGAGGGAGAAGAAGAAAAATACAATTAATATCTTTTATAGAAGAGATGCAGACCTTTTAGACCTGTAAACTTGTATAAATTTAAAGCATAATATTAGATGTATTGCAGGCTACAGCTGGGCATGTGAGAGGGTTAGGGGGAATTAATTAGTGAATCTCTTGAATAGAATTCCAGCTGGGTGTAAATAAATGTTCCAGGAGTGATATATTTTCTTGTACTGATAACATTGACTTCCTTATTTTATCAACACCTCGCAATTAAGTTTTTTTTATGTTGTTCATGTCCTCTTGACTGCTATTTTGACCTCCAGGCTATAGTAAAACTACAGCTCACTAGTTTTCAGGTATATATCAGAATGATATTTAAATTACTTGAAAATGTATTTTTCTGTGGAAGATCTATTACCTTTCATCCAGCCAAGGATCTTGGTCTGCTTTTCACAAATAACTGCATCCAGTTGTTGTTTTAAATTCATTATGGCCAAAATTAATCTCTTGATCTTCTCTTTCAAAACATTTCACTAATTCATTTTCCATCTTAGGCAGAAACATCACGGTTCTCCAAATTACTTCACTAACGTCAAGCTTAAACTCCAGCTGTCTCCAGGGGGATGCTTTCATTGGGTTTCTCTCAAACCTTGTCAGTCCAACTGTGCACGCAGTCAAAACATTTGTGCAAGCTTTTATTATTGTCTGCATTAACTATGACAACATCTGTTCTCTAGACTTCCTTACAGCAGCCTTACTCCTCTGAAGTCATTGCAGGATGTTGCTGTTACAGTCACCCTGAACTCATTTACTGAGCATAATATTGACCCTACTTATTGTCCTTCAGCATTTTTAATTTTACTTCTTCCCAGTTTTTCTCCTGTGCCTTTCCAGTAATTCAGTCCAACCATCATTATAAAATCTAGTCAGACATCTAGTCAGGCTTGCTTCATTTCCCTCTACAAGTCAGCTTTGCTAAGGTCAGGATCAATTTAAGAAACCATTGAAGTATCTTGCATTGGTGGCTAGAAAGGTGTTGATAACACACCGGTGTTTTGGGTAGTGCTGAGCAGCGCTGGCACAGCATCAGCGCTGTTTCTCAGCATTCTACTCCCCATCAGAAGGCTGGGGGTGGGCAAAATCTTGGGAAGGAACATAACCAGGCCAGCTGACTCAAACTGACCAAAGCAATATTCCATACTATATGACGCCAGCTCAGGTATAAAAGTAAAGAAAAAAGAGGAGGAAGTGAGGACATTCACTACTTAAAATGTTTGACTTCCAGAGCAACTGCTGCGCTTACTGAAGTCCTGCTTCCCAGGAAGTGGCTGGAAATTCCTTGTTGATAGCAAGTAGAGAATAAAATCTTTGTTTCATCTCTTTGCATGAGAACATATGATATTTTGCTTTTTGTTTTAGTTTAGTTTTGGGGTTTTTTTCCTTTTCTCAGCTTATGAGTTTCATTCTGTCTTATTTTCTTCCCCGCATCTTGCTGAGGAAGGAGAGTTATAGAGCGGCTTGGTGGGTATCTGGCATCCAACCAAAGTTAACCCACTCCAATAGGTATTAACTTATATCTAAAACTTTTCCCCCAACTTTCTTTTTCCTGTTCCCAAAATGACAATGAAAAAAATGAAGTCAATAAGATACTTTCTCTGGGCTGTATTGTGGGGTTTTGTTTTTGTTCTTGTTAATGAAAACCACAGGACTTCTAATAGAGGATCACCAGGGTAGATAGAACTTTAATTCTTCAAGGAAATATGATTAAATTATTGTGTGGAGGTATATTGTGATAGAATCCCAAGCCAGTCAAAACTTTGGGTTTTTACAGACCTTTTCTGTGTAGAAAGTTTTCAGAAACCTTAAAGCTGAAAAAGACGTAAGTGAATTTTTTTTCAGAACTTTTAAGCAAAAAAGGCTGCAAGTGATTGGTCAGATAGAACAGAAATTATAAGAATTCATAACATATTCTCCCACTGTGGCCTTGTAGGCAGATTCCTGCTTCCAAGTTAGTTTGTTTATCATGTCAGTGGCCTTGAGTTGGAACAAATTCTACCAGGTCCCTTTGGACCTCTGAAGAGTTCTCTTTATGACATCTCTGTGGTCTGCCCCAGAGATGGGAGTCAGTAGTACCACCAATACACAAGATAAGAAGTGACTGGTGTCCTGAGACTGTTTGTTCCCTGATGCCTTTCCCAGAGCTACTGGTGTGGATGCCTTTGCTGTGATTGATGCTTGGCTGTTCCTACAGAAGGAGCAATCGCTCCATCCAGCACCATTGTGCCTGAATACAGGCACGGTGTCCACAAACATCATAACGTACAAGCTGAAAGTGCCATACCAACTACTGCACATTTAGTTAACTATCTTGGACTGTTTGGAGAACTAATATTACTTTGGGGACAAAAATCAAATCACTTTATTTGTATCTAAGGTGAGGCTGCATTAAACCCATAATTGGCAAAAAAGCCAGATTTGAGACCTTCTTAATTGTTTACAAGTTCAGCAATTATACAGGCAAGTATGGTGGATCTGCCTATAATGAATGAAGCCTGGTTCAACCCATCCTGAGGTAATTGATTGTTCCTATTTCAGAGGTGCCTTTCTCATTTCCCTGATTACAGACAAAAGACAGTTGAGGCACCTAACTTTCAGAAGGCCATCCTTGTGGCTTAGGGTTTGTCATACTGTTTAGTTTAAACTTCTTCAGAATACTAAGGTTTGGACATGAAGTTTTAAAAATGAGCAATTTAAAGACTTCATTTCAAAATCAGTTTGGTTTTATTTTTCAGTTATCAAATATGACAAAACAAGGAAACAAACAAGGACAACCTGTCGTGTTTTAAGATTAAAAAAAATATTTCCAGTAAAGGAAATGTCTGGTTTAATATGGAAATGTTTACCATCAGTAGAATTTCCTAGAACACTGAAATCCCTTACTTGCCAAACTTCAATGGCAAAAAAATTAAGGTTGAAAGTTCCCAAAGACAAAGCATCTTCCACCAACTAACTGCGCTCAGCAACAATAGAAAAACAATGTGGTAGAAGAGTTCTAAGTATGACTTGCAGAATATCCAGTGTTGAGGGGTAACGCACCTGTATCTGTATTTGGAATATATGTATGTATAGTTGAAAAGTACAATGGGAGTGTATTTTATATGATATATGTAATACAGTGGGAACAGTTCTTATATTTTATGTATTTATTCACAAAGCATGTACATATAGGATTTGTTTTTTCTGGTCATAATCAAAAAAAGGATTTTTTCAATACAGCTGGAGATGAAAAAGGGAAGCTGGATAAAACTGAAATATTTTCTTACAAATCAGTAACATCATTACCCACATGAAACACAACAATGATGATGTGGTCTCTATGTGCTTGGGGATAACTAATTCCTTAGTGAGGTGACTTTTAACACCTTTGGTGAATGAGAAAGCTATTCTAGTTGACATATTGGCCATATAATTGCAACATTACTAAACCAAGGGGTTTTTTTCTCTTTTGGCCTACTACTATAGTTTGAATATCAAGAAAAAGCAGACCATTTAGTTAACTCTAGCTAATTAGTAAGGTTATGTGTTATCTAAGACCACAGCTATTTTGTTTTTCATGTCCACTTTTTTCTCCATTTTTCCTCATGTCTTAATGACCTAGTGATGCATTTTGAAGACACTTTGCCCATTTTAGAACCCATTAATCAAGAAATTGCCTAATTTGTTTTCTTTAAAAAAATACTTCAATTTGATATTTACTCTAAAATATTAAAATATCAACTTAAAAAAAAATCCAAGGAAGCATTGCCAAAAATTTTACCCATTTTCCAAAAGTTTAGTTGATTTGTTAGTTGTTTGAAGAGCAGGCCAGGTTTTAGTAGTGGAGGGGTTACAGGGATGGATTCTATAAGAAGCTGCCCAGAGCATCCTCCATGTCCAGCAGAGCCACTGCCAGCTGGCTCCAAAATGGACATGCTTCTGGCCAAGGCTGGGCCACTTAGAAATGGTTGTAATGGCACCATGAAGAAGGAAAAATAAGTTATTGTGCAGTTGAAATTGAATACAGAGAAGAGCAGGGTGAGAACATGTGAGAGGAACAATTGCACACACCGAGGTCAGTGCAGAAGGAAGGAGAGGAGGTGCTCCAAGTGCCAAAGCTGATATTCCCCTGCAGCCAGTGGTGCAGATCATGGTGCAGCAGCTGCAACCCTGCAGCCCATGGAGGTCAATGGAGATGCAGAGATCCACCTGCAGCCCGTGGAGGAGACCCACGCCAGGGCAGGGCATGGCATGCTCCTCCAAAAGGTGAATGCCTGAGAGGAGGCTGGGAACTCATGGGAGGCCCATGCTGAAGCAGGGTCCTGACAGGAACCTGCAGATCCATGGAAAGGAGGACCCCACACTGGAACAGGTTTCCTGGTAGAACTTGTGACCCCGTGGGGGACCCACACTGGACCAACCTGCCCTTGAAGGACTGCACCCGTGGAAGAATGACCCACATTGCAGCAGTTTGTGAAGCACTGTTTTCCATGGGATGGACTCACACTGGAGAAGTTAATGGAAAATTGTCTCCCATAGGAGACACCCCACACTGGAGCAGGGGAAGGAGTCCTCTCCCTGGGCAGTGGCAGAAAAAATATGTGATGAACTATCCTCCATTTCCTGTCTCCCTGCGCCACTGGTGGAGAAGGTAGAGCTGGGAAGAAGAGAAGGGTGGGGGGAAGGTAATATTAAGATCTTATTTTCCTTCTCATTATCCTGCTCTGGTTTTGTTAGTAATAAATTCAATTAATATCTCAAATTCTAGTCTGTTTTTCCTGTGGTGGTATTTGGTGAATGATCTCTCCCAGTACTTATCTCAACTAATGAATCCTTTGTTACAGTTTCTCTCCCGTGTCCAGTGGTGGAGGGAAGTGACAGAGAGGCCTTTGTGGGTGTTTGGCCAAGGTCAACTCACTACAATATTTAATATTGTAAATTTAAATACAGTTATGAAGAATTAATTAGCCTTACTGTCCTCAAGAAAAATGGACATCACCTGTGAGGAACTTAATAATAAGTAAAAGGAATCAGTTCTCTTCTTCAGTGGGCTTCACCTTGGGACGTTCAGATTATGCTTTCATTCTAAATTTTCTGGACTGATACTTAAATTCTTTTGTATTCTGCTATATTCAACATCTCCTTCTTTCTCTTGGTGTTTTGGTTTTTTTTTAAGTTAAAAGTAATTATTCCTAAGTCTTTCATACGTGGTGTCTGCTTTTATAAAAATAGGCAGGTTTTGCTACACCTTAAATCTAGAAATCATCCATGCTTAAGGAAGCAAAAATGTACATAATGGAGTGCTGTGAACCCAATCTTGAAATCCTTTCCCCATTACATTTAATTAAAATTGTAATAATAAAAAAGGGATTGCTTTGGGAATTGGTAAAGGAATATGAATGTTTTCACTTCTAGGTCAGTAATTCAAATCTGTCAGTTTTGATGGAGATGTATAATTCCATAAAGCTCTTTGCTGAGAGAAAAAAGTTGCTTTGTTGACAGTCTGATTCAAGCTAATGGTAAGCAAGAGTCCACATAGCAAACCTCGTACAGAGAATTTGAACTACTCAGCACTCATACTGGGAAACTTCTACGGAATAGGCCCAAAGATAGGTGCAAATAAAAATGTACTACATTTCCTTCTTTTGGCTAGCCCACCTAGCCTAATACCCAAATAAATGACTGGAAAGTTGCCCATTGGAAAAGGATCTGGGGTCACTCAGCTGAACATGAACCAGAGTGTGCTCAGGTGGCCAAGAAGGCCAATGGCATCCTGGCCTGTACCAGCAATAGTGTGGCCAGCAGGACCAGGGCACTGATTGTCCCCCTGTGCGCGGCACTGGGTGAGGCCGCACCTCAAATCCTGTGTCCAGTTTTGGGGCCTAAAATCAGGAAGGGCATTGAGGTGCTGAAGTGTGTCCAGAGAAGGTCAAGGAAGCTGGTGAAGCACCTGGAGCACAAGTCTTACAACGAGCAGCTGAGGGAGCTGGGAGTGTTTAGACTGGAGAAAAGGAGGCTCAGGGGGGGATCTTATTGCTCTCTACAGCTACCTGAAAAGATGTTGTAGCCATCTGAGGGTCAGTCTCTTCCCTAAGTAACAAGCAATAGGATGAGAGTAAATGGCCTCAAGTTTCTCCCGCGGAGATTGATTTGGATATTGGGAAAAATTTGTTCACAGAAAGAGTAGTCAGGCTCTGGAATGGGCTGCCCAGGGAATGGTTGAGTCACCATTCCTGCAGGTACTGAATAAATGTGTACGTGTTGTTCTTGGTTACATGGTTTAGTGGTGGACTTTGCAGTGCTGGGTTAACCATTGGACTCAATGATCTTAAAGGTCTCTTCCAAGCTAAATGATTCTATGATTCTAAATTTAGAGCCCATTTAATAACCTTTTGTATCTTAGTGGGAGACTTCAGTCTCCAGTTCTGTAAATGCACACATGTAAGCAGTAAATTAGCAAATACATCCAGAAAAACCGAAATTTGCTTTGTTCTCCCAGTCAATTAGTAATTTTGCACTCCTAGGTAGTCCACGGGATTTTAAAGGAATAGTAAGGTGGTATTGCTTCAGTCAGCCCAGTAAACTTGTTTATACTTTCCAGTCAGGCCTGAATTTATTGTCAAGATTAATAACTGTGCATAAAGTACTACAGGGAGGATCTGTGCATCTGGTCAGACAGAATATTTTGGAAATGTTTTTTCTTCAAATAATGTCAATTCACTACAGTTATACTTATTTGCAAACATCCCATTGTATTGACCACAAATTCGGGAATTTCTTGTCAAAAAGTTGCTCCATCACTTGGATGACAAGGATACTCAATCGTACTGGCTGTCAGGTTAGGTAGAGTCAAAAACTGATAGGTCCCAAGAAAGCGTCCTGAGACTGATCTGGAAAGGCAGGCCCTTTTGAGGATTGTTCTTCCCTCAACCAGTATGCTGACTGAAACCTTAGTGTTTTTCACTAAGAAACTAATAATATTCCCCAGATGTGGGGAAATTCAGATTAATTTTTCCACTATTTTTTATACTGAATACTTAATTTCAGAATAATACAGAGGTCTGGGAAATACATTCTTTATCCATGTCTTCATTGTTTTGAGGTAAGACACTATATGCCTGTGTGTGCCACATCCTTTTGAGGTGATCAAATTTGGCTGTTGAGAAACAAAGCTACATGTCAAAATTTTGCAATGTTTTTTCAATACCACATTTCTGATTCTGGCAAATTTTAATTATTTCTGTAATAAATATAAGCAACAGTCTTTTTTGCCACAATGTTAAACTTACGTAAATCTTATTTGCTTCTGCATAGGCAGGTGATTGAGTTGAAGCATAGGGAGGGATTAGATTTATTCTAATTTCCAGGAATGTTGAAAGAAACTCAGATTCCCATAGTTGTGTTGCAGTTAACAGCATGTACTGAAATAGAATTCCATTACTTATACCTGTATCATGGGGGAGTGCTGTGATATACTACTGTTTATTTCCCGCTCCTGCCTTCTTTTTGTCACTTGTTCAAGGATCTTCTATCACAACTGATGTAACTGAAAAAGGGGAGAAAAATACCTTCTTTTAGTAGAAGTTGAGCCAAAGAAACAGTGAGTTGTGGTACAAGCTTGTAAGAAATACCGAAGTCTTTAACACAATTGAACCCCAAGTGACCTCTTTAGAGTAAAGAAGAAAAAAAAGTCAGTCATCCAGACTGTAGGAAGAAGAAGGGGCATCAGAGAAACCCTTAATGTATTTGTTTTATTCATGTAGCCATGGTCACAGCTTTTAGTCATGATTAATGCATGTCACTGATGCATCACTTTTAGCATTATTTTTTATTTAAAGAAACTAAGTCGGAAGTATTAAAAGCCTCCCAGTTCAGATTTTAGGTTAAGAAGAAAAAAAATAAAATAAAATGAAAGCTAAAAGCAAAATGGCTACTGATGGCATAGAAATGAGGACAATGTTCAGATGCATTACAGAAGGATAGGCAAGAGTTCCAGAGCACTAGGAAAAACACCGCTAAAGTACTTGTGTTGTGGTTTTTTTGTAAATATTGTTTATTAGTCAGAGAAAATATCCAGGTTATTTTCTTCCAGTTTAGAAGATATGAAAGAAAGCAGTCTTAGATCATCTTACAGATGCACTGTATGAAGGAGAGTGTAGGTTTTGGTGCTTTTTTTGTCCTATTAAGACAACCAAAGTGAGGATTTCTTCTAAGAGATCAAATAGAATAACACATCTGAAAAAAGTAAAACATTCAGTAATTGCTTCTCCATTACTTTATCCTAGGCAGTCTGCCTTTTTTTATCCTAAGTGGTCAAGTTATTTTCTCTGCTGCTCCTTTCATTTGTTCTTCTCTTGCTGCTTGATCCTCTTCTGCTTTTTCCCTAAATTTTTTCTTTTTCTGTTTTCCCCTACATTTCTTATAGAAAATTCCATCTCCCTGTGTAACATGTTCCTTTATGTGACCTCTTCAGTTGTTTCCACCCTTATCTTCTCTTTCCATGTCCTATCACACTGAAGGCAACTAGACCACACAAGATACAGCACTTTATTTATTTACTCATTTATTGCTAATCTCACAAGTAAAAGACTAACATATTAATATAGTCTACTGTGCAGAAAAAAAGTGTTAACCCTGGTTATACCTCACACGAAAAGTCTTCCCTAAAGACAAAATATTTCCCTTTGAAGTAGTTATAGAGGGGAATAGCATGCCAGTTGCTACTTCAATACTGGTGCTAAGCCTTTCTTGAGAACAAAATACCATAAATTAGATCCTGGACAGCAGTTTTTAAGCTTGAAATCAACACAAACCTTCTCTGATAGTGAAAAGTAAGGCTGCTTCTACTTAGGTTAGTGCTATCTTATTCTGTGAAACTGTCTTTCCTGAAGCTGAATGTGAGATAGTCCCTCCCGTGTGTTACTATTTCAGCACAAAGCAGGAGAAACAGAAAAGAATATATTCTCTGGCTTAAGTGGTAGAGCTGCTTTTGCTACTGATATCTCTGATTGAAGTAACATTCCCAATACCTGTGGGGGAAGAAGGATTTGAGGATTCCTGCAGCACTGTTCTTAGCATTGCCTTAGCCACTGCCACAAACTAGGTCTTTGCAAGCAGACAGCTCTTGAAGAATGACTCTCAACATCACACTAGGGAGTTCATGTCCTCACTATACACCTGATAGCTTATCTACATGCTAACTCTGCTGCCAATGAACTTTATCCTATCACAGAAGTGAGGTTTGCCCCTGGCTATGTCTTACTCCTTTGAGGACAGAAAATGCATGAGCTTGTGTTCCTGAGCAGTAATGATTTTCAAATACTTCTATTCAGCCCACATTCAAGAAGTTAAAAATCCTATATAACTGTTTGTAAGTACCTGGAGACTTGTGGTACCGGATGCCAGTTATTAAAATCAAATACATATTTGCTATTCTTGTGGGAGAATAGTCACAGAGTAGGAGTCTTTTAAAATGGGCATGGAAACCAACAGCATACATTGAGGGGATAAGATCCAGATCAAATTTAACAGCATATAGCCACTAAATGATGGCTTTTTTATGCATGCAGTAATTGAGGATTAAGATAGAAATCATGGTCTTTCATTATCTATAATTTACAGTTTAAAAAAAATGGAGGCACTTCTTTAACTGCCACCATGCTGACAAGCATAAAATAATTTGTCAATGTCACTTCAATGTCCCTGAAATTAACTCTTAATTTCACACTAAATTCCTACTTTTCTGAGTTAAGCATAAAAAGCTCCCACTATCATTCTAGTAAACTACTCTAAGAACCTTTAGCAACTTTTACCTGTATGGAGAGAGAACATTAAATATTCAGTCATGTTGCTAACTTATAAAAAATTGCTACCTTGTACTTTAACTGCAACTTAGCGTTTGGCCCAGTTCTTGGTTTTGAAAAACGTATTTAATGTTTCTATATAGAACAGAAACTACAGGTTAGAAATGTCTTCAATCTGAACTCCTCTTGTTTTGGCTGTTGGAAGTGGGATTTCCAAAGGGAAGTTTTCAAGGGAAGGTGTTCAGAAAATGCTCACAACTACATTAGAGTCTACCAGAACCCCATCCATCCGTCCATCCATCCATCCATCCGTCCATCCATCCATCCGTCTATCCATCCATCCATCTTCATCTTCCCTTTGTATAATTTCTTCATCTCTCTCTTTAATAATCTGAAAAAACTGAAATACGTAGAGGAACAAAACTAGAACTTGGATGGACTATACATGAAATTGTAAATGCATTTGATGTCTCTTTTTGCTTAACTTTATTTCTTTGCAGGTAGGTGTCCGCATCTGGTTATGGGTCATGACTTTTAAATTCATTCCATCAACCAACTTGTAAGTTGCCTCATTTTCTACTTGTAGCAGTTTGATGTTAGCTAAGCGCCAAGTACCCAGGAAAAAATCATCTACTTATTTTCCTCTGCTATAGTTAAGCAGAGGAGAGGAAATTAACATGAAAACTTCATGAGTTAAGTATCATTGAAAAAAATACTTTAAGACAAAACAGGTTCAAAACTTAAACAGTATAAAGATTTATTATTAATAGAATTAAAAGTAAAAAGGGTGATGAGAACCAAAGCAAACTTTCAGAACACCTTTCTTCCACAATCCTCCCTCTTTCCACCGACCATGCAAGGAAATAAAACATGGGGTTTTGGTCAGTATTTCACTTCTTTAAAGTCCTTCTTCAGTGCACTTAAGGAAAAGAGTTTCTTCTGCTGTGCCATGGAATCCTTCCCACAGGAGGTAGTTCTCTGCGAAATTTTCTAGCGTGGTTTTAACTTTCACAAGTAACAGCCCGCCCAAACCTGTTGCAAAGTGACATCCCTCCCACGGGCCAAGCAGTCTTTCCACAACTGCCTCGCATGGGTCATTTTAGTTCATGGGGTTTAGTCTTTTAAGGATGAGCTGTTCTAGCTCGGAAGCAAAGGCTCTCTTCCTCGATCTCTAAAAGCAAGGGTGAGAAGTTCCTCACTAAATTACACCTTTTCAGCATCCACACACTCCAGTGAGAGTACTCTTCTTCATGGGGTGCACGTGGATCTCTGCAACCCCCCATGCACTTCATGAACTGTAGGGAAACAGTTTGTCGTATTACAGTCCTCACCACAGCTCGCAGGAGAATCTCAGCTCCGGCACTTGGAGCACCCCCTCCCTCTCCTTTTTTCCACTGACCTCGGTGCTGCCATGTTGGTTTTCCTCACGTGTCCTCACTTTTCCTTTTCCTTTGACTTGGAAGAAAACTGGTGTCTGTAAGTTGCAGTTGAGAGGCTGATCTCGTCTGGTCTCTGAATCAGGGAATTGCTCACCATGTCTCTCGCTGCTGGCTATGTGGTCCCTGCCAGCACCACACAGAAGGCTCTGGCCTCAGGAGGGGCCTGGCTGTGCAGTCCCGGCGTTGGGAGGGTTCAGGCTGGTCCTGGCCTCGGGATGGGCTCTGGCGGCCCTCCCCACCCCCGGCCAGGATGGGCTCTGGTAGCCCCTGCTGGGATAGGTCCTGGCGGCTGCCTCACCACCCCTCGGCAGAAGAAAGAGCTTCTCACGGTTTTTCCTTTCTTAAATATGTCATCACCGAGGCGTTACCAACTTGTTTAATTGGGCTAGTAACCTGCTCCTTGTCAGAGCCTTCAGCAAATGGCTCTATGCCAGACATAGATGTTTCGAACCGCTTTTTTTTATCCCTGCGCTCACAAACTAGGTTTTGTTAAACCAACACACCACTCCAGAGAGGATTCATTTAATTTAATTTAATTTTAATTTAATTTTATTTTATTTTATTATTTTTAATTTTTTTT
>VZRV01006896.1:441965-457812 GCA_013398115.1 Falcunculus frontatus | reverse complement strand
TAATATAATATAATATAATATAATATAATATTTTGTCTGTGCAGTATTAAGTATTGCAACATATTTTTGTTGAGCCTCCCCAGGTTATATTATTAAAAGTAAATGTGGAAACTAAGGATAGACCTGTCAGCTGCTGTGGGAAAAAAGAGAGTGGAAACAAAGGTGCTGTAGAGTTTAGGGGAAGGAATGTTAATCATGTGTTTTGATGTTTTGGAGCTACAGACTTTCAGTATAGTAATTCAATTTCTCTTCCTTCCCTCCCCTGGTGGCTTCTGGCATTGCTTAACATAGGGATACCCATCTGGCTCTACACTCTTCTCTGTGGTACAGTTAGTGTTGTTCTGCATGCACACCTTCTTTGTCCCAAAATCACTAGGGAGAAAGAATGCTAAAGCTATTATTTCTGTGTCATTTAATACAACAGTCTTCTTCACAGGATTTATTTTGCAAGCAATTATTGTCACTATACATCATTAGGTTCCAATCAGCTTCAATGCCCACTTTGCAAAATGTTATCTTGCATTCCAATGTGACAAATCTAGATTAATCCCAAGAAGTATGCAGTTGGAACAGGCCCTGATGCAGTGTGAAATAAACAGTAAGATTCACCAGTCTCATTTCATATTCAAGACCTTTTCTTCTTCTTCTCTATGTGTTTGTGTAAGTGATGTTAACACGTCATGAGGCAGTTGTATATTTGAGCACAGAAGCAGCAAAACAGGCCTCTGAGAACCATGAACAGAAGCAGTAGTGCAATTTAATATTGGGCAGTGGGATATTTATTTTTGTTCAGTCTGCTGTTGGAACACATATATTAAAATCTGACTATACATGAAATCATAAATGTGACGCTCAATCTTTGTAAAACAAGGGAAATAGTAAAAATCTCCCCTTTCCCTTTCTGCTTTCCTTATTCTATCCCAGGCATGATGAAACCAAGGCTGAGAATTCAGGATAGATGAGGTGAGACAATTTTCATGTTTTCTTTTTTCCAATATGTTCTCAGGGGGCTTCCTTTACAAGTCTGAGCAGAAATGACACTTGGACAGCAGGACATCATCATTAATGCAGAGTGCTAGGTGTTGCAGGTTATTCACTTTCCCAAGAGAAACTGAAACTCCTGCAGTTCCCTCTTGGTGCTTCTTAGGTAGGGTATATATTACATTTTTTTTTGTGGTTTTAAAATCCAGACTTTAACTCCTATTACTTTGCTGTTTATCAGTTAGATTTTTTTTTTCTTTTATCATGGGAATAGTCAATAATTATTTTTTCCTCTACTTGTTTGCACATCTGGGTAATCACCATAGCAACTGATGAATGCCAGGTGTCTGCTCCAAAAGAGCTCCATCCTCTCAGTCTCTCTTACTAAATTCATTACATTAATTGCCAAGCAGATATTAAATCAAACCCAGGAGTAAATAAAAGATTAAAATTGTATAGTCCTTATTAAAAACACTAAGCAATTTCTAGATAAAATAAAATAGATAGCAAATATTGAAATCACTTCAGTGTAATTTTGACTGAAAAGGGGCCAAATTTGTATGTTGAAAAAATTCTGCTGGTCTTACTTGCCTAGTATCTCTTTCTCACAGCAGTGAACTATTTTTATTTTATTTTTAAGTATCCTATACCGATATTAAGATTATACAGTTAAGAACTGAAATGTCAGGCAAATAAAGTAAAAAGCATTTAGAACATAATTAATCACAGAATCACAGAACAGTTCGAGTTGGAAGGGACCCAGAAGAATCATCAAGTTCAACTCTTAATTGAATGGCCCATAGGGGATTGAACCTGTGACCTTGGCATTATTAGCACTATGCTTTAACCAGCTGAGCTAATCTTATGTATTTACATGCAAATTATGTGCTTGTATAAAAGTAAATGTTCACCACATTATATATGGTTAATTATATATCTTTATTATTTTTAGTGCAAACTTCTATATGAACAGCATTCTTTTTTGTTTTATTGTCTATATGTACAAGCTAATACACTATACTATTAGGATTCTGATGAATTTTAATCATGTTAGATTTTAGTCAGCACATTTCAAACATTTATTAGAAATTTTTTTTTCTTCTATTCTTTTTCTATTGTCTCTTTATTAGTGGGCTAATAATTTTATTTTCATCTAACATTGGTTTGCCGCAAATGTAATTCAAACAGTTCAACTAGAACTCACAATTTTTATTTTTTTTTCACTTTCTTATTGGCCAATATTAAGCTCTTGAAAAGTTTCTCTTTTGAACATGCTATTTCTCCCCCTCAAACAGGATATTTTATTGTTTGATACACTAAGCACGGTAATTTTGTGAAATGACGAGATTGTGTGTTGCAGGTAATTGTCCACATAGCGAATTAAAATCAGTTGTTTCTGCATGTCAGGAGAATATCTTTGTATTTTTAACATTTTCATTTTGTAGCTGTTATTTCCAATAATAATTTCTTATTATTAAGTTACATAAATAATAATTTATAATGAGCCTATGCATTCTGACACTTTCAGATTGCATCTGAATTGTGGGACAGGCACATACCACAGTCCACCCTGGTCACTGTGGACAATCAGTCATTCAGAGCTGGAGGCTGACTGGAACAGACCATGAGCTCAGTGGTGTAATTTCTGAGGTTGTGGAAGGATGGTGCAAAGGTAGATGTTGGCTCTGTAGAGACAGGACACAGTTTGAGAGTCTCCTAGATTTAGGAACTTAGATGCTTTGAAATGACTCATAAGATCATTTGATGAAAGATATTGACATTGATAAATTATGAGCAATTAATGAGATGAACAAAAAAATACACTTCTGCAGACTCCAGACCTCAGTGAATCTATTTCTTTTCATCAAATGGGTTGTTATACGTAGTAGGTACTGTAGTACCTTTAAAACTTCCAAATTTGAAACATTTAGTGTCATGGTTACAAAAGTTAAAAGTGTTCCACTGTTGATCTGAATTTCCTGAATATATATTCTTGATACGCAAAGAAAGGAGACTGTGGAAAACAACTTTTCATTGAAAATGTGAACAAATGTACATACTAGACTTAATGAGAAATTTACTTCTTAGATCTCTATTAAACAACTCCGAAGAATGATTTTATAAAGGAGTAAAATTTTTGTATGTTTTCTGGAAGCCTTCAACACGAAATAATTGCCAAGTCATAAATACTTCAATTCAGGTGAACATTATAGAAGCTTAAATGTTATAAATTCAGACTGGTATTGAAAAACATCATGATGCATTAACAATAGCAGATTTTGTAAAAAGGCTCCCATAGGTAAACAAATGTTCAAAGTACAGGAGAATAGAAAGAAAACAGCAGTGATTACACTGGAAAATGAGGTTGATAGTGATTCAACATTTTTGATTAACATAAAAAAATCTTTGTCCCTTTATGACAGATAAAGAACAAACATTTTATTTTACAGTCAGTATTCCAGAATGTCTCAAATACCACTGTAAAAACTTTACTTAACATTTGGAATTATTCCTATAGGCATATACTACCCAAATGTCAAGCGTTTTTTTAGCTTTTTGTGGTGCTAATTTTAAGACTGGAGTACAATCCTTTAAACATATAGGAAGATAATAAATGCATAACTTTTAAACTGTATTCTTCTTTTTAAGTAGATGTTGCTGCATCGACAAGAGTTTACTTTATACTGACAAAGAAGTTCTAGTAATATCTCCTGTGAAATTTCATAAGAGGTTCTGTAGGAATACGTAATCACATTTCAGGTCTGAAGCTATTAATAATATTTGGTTTTATTAAATTGTTGCTAAGTATTTTTTAGCATGTTTAGTTAATGGAATTCATTTTCTCTCTCTCTTACTCCTTTATGCTTATATATCTCTATATATATCTACTTCCTTCTCTCTTACTCTTTTTCTTTTTCTTTCCCTCTCATATCCTGCCCAGTGAATTAGCTTGCACAGTTACACTTTGAGTGCACACATAGAAAGGTGACTTTGCAAGAGAGTAATGCAATTTGATAGTCAATCATAAATGAAATTGAAAGGCTTTTTCTGATGATCCCCTGCTCCTTTAATAAAAATTAATGTAACATGTTACTCTAGATTTATAAAACTGTAAACAGCAGCAGCAAACTTCTGCTATTATCCTCCGTACATATTCGAGAAAATTTAAATTTTATTTTGGTTGCCATGTAATGTGATTAGGATTAGTTTGTTTAAATGGTATTTGTGTTTTTCTTTGCTATTTAGAAAAAGCATGTTATTTTCCAAGGGGTCATTTAATTCTATCGTCTGCATCCCATAACTTATCCTTCTTTCCTAGCTTTGGAATACTTTAGGGACTGAATTTTCTCTCCAGTAATTTCAAGATTATCATTTTAGAGAGATATAATTTCTTCCCAAATACAACTTTTACAATACCTTTCCTTTTTGTCAGTGTAAGAGATTTGTATGCCACCATGAGCACAGACAATATTTCTTCTACTAAAGAAATCATAAGCCAGTTTGTTTCGGTTTTTAAAGAAATGATTAGAAAAATACCTATAATGTCATAGATAAACAAATCTATTTCACGGTAAAATAACTCAAATTCTTTTTTTTTGACAAAAGTCCTCATTTACTGTGGCATAAAAGTATCCATACAGGTAGATATCACACAATAGCTGTAATATCCCATCTTGATTTCCATCCTTATTTCCACTTCCATACAGACTTATCTTTAGCAACCTCAATAGTAGGTCCATTGCAGTAGAATTATTAATGTGTTTCTTCATAATATTTCTATGAGTTAAGGATACTCTTACAGGAGTACTCTTAACTGAAGTACATAAGACTGTGATCTAAAATCAACCATGAAGTTTTTGCTGTTGAATATTAAACACAAGCATGTTTTTCTTGTTAATATTTTTAACCTTTCACTTAATTCCTGGCACTACCTCAGGATCTTTGAAGTCAGTAAAACATCTCTCTTTCAAAACTAGAACCATGCACTGCCTAATTGTCTTTTAAACTTTTAAAATTAGTGCATCAAATGAAAATTTGCTTTCATTTAGTCTAATGGTACACAGGAAGATTTTTGAGAATTAGTTTTAGTTGTCAAAAGGGTTAAGATTTCCTTCACTCCACTGCCCCCTACCAACATCAGAGAGCGTGTTTTATCTCACTTCAGTGCAATGAGCACTTGGCCACAACATAAGCTAGTTTAAATTAAGGGGAATGCCTGATCATAGTCCTTGGTTTTGGCAGCATTTCTGGGGATGGAGAAGAAAACTGTCTGAGTTTGAAGACCTGTTGTCCATAAAATAAATTAAATTTGTAATTTATTTTAATTTTCTGAAAGAAAATGGTAGAAGGAAGATATGTAGGGGATGGGTGCAGAAAACACCACCCACAATTCACTGTGAGACTCCAAGGCTGAAAATATACGCTATTTATCATAGTCGTTGTGTCAGATATAGTTCCAGAAAACAGCAATTTAATGAATTTGTGGGTTTGGTCCAGAAACTCAAGAACTCCTGTAATAAACAAAGTCCTAAATCCATGTCACTACCACAGAGAAAGCAAATAATGACACAGAGGTGCCCATATTCGTATGTATATTGCTGTTCAGCGTTAGGTCTTTGTCTAGGGAGGGATGGGAGATTGTGAAAAGGAATGAATTAATCATGAGACTGTGATTTTTTGGTTCTTTGCAGAGACACAATCACTGACCTAAAGCATCCTCCAGAATTCATCTTTGTCAAGTCTCATTTGTTCTTTCTTTATCGCCCTTACTGGTGTTCCCCATATAGTTTCAAAATGGTTAACGGAAGACAGAGTGAAGAAATGAAGATTTTGTTAATAGAACTTGCCCAGAAAACAGAAACTCAAGGATAGAGGCAGCTCAGGTGTGTGATGTGCCTACACCTATAGCTCTGCTACTCTTGATTGCAATGTCAACGGAGCTTGTCCTTGGCCTTTGCCCAGGATGCGTAATGAAAGAAGGTTGTTTTTTCTTTTTGTATTAACACTAAAGCTGGACAGTATTGCCCCTTATGCACAGTATAGGCCATGCATAAAATAACCTAATGCACTATAAATTTCCTAGATTAAATTTAAAGCATAAGAAAGTGTTCAATAAAATTTTAATGACTTTCTAAGCATTAAGCAGACTCAGAATAGACCTCAGAATTCAACCTAGCCATTTTCTTGAAGCGCAGCAGTGGAAAGAAGAAATTCTTTACTTTTTTGGTTTCATTCCTTATCTTCTTGCATAAATGAGGGACTTCTGTACGGGATCTGTTATGAGACTATGCAAAACTAATTATTACTTTTCTGAATGAAAATATGAATATCGCAAGAAGCTGCTGTTTTATAAAACCTATCATGTAGCGTCTAACAAATAGCCTTGAGGGGCTTCATAATTACTGACAGGGATATTAGAACTGACAGATTGCAGGTGTATGTTACGGAATAAAAAGGAAATATTGTAGGCTTGGTTAATGATTTCTCATTTATATTTACACATTTGACAAATCCAGCAGTTACTGTCTTACAAGAAGGATCTGGTTTAGCTACCTTTCAAATTAAGATGGATGGTTCAAACTATTTTGTTTTCTCTACTAACAGGAGATGTCTTCCTGACATCCTGTGGAGAGAGGCTTGTAAGCCTTATAAAGCTATTCCTTCAGAGGTTTCCAATGCATTTTTTGAGATACATTTATAAATAATAGTTGAGATAATGTTAAGGTGAAACAACTTAGCATTTTATGTATAATTTTTTTGGCAATGAATGTAAACCAGTTATTCTATCCCACACAATTTTCTTGAATTTCACGGGAAGAAAATAATTACATATGCAAGGCATATCAGGTTGATTTATTTAATTTTTTATGTGACTGTTACTATACCACTTCTGCCTGCTACTTATTAAAAAAACCCAAGGCAAACAAAAAAAACCCACAAGATTAGCTTGTCAGATGAATCTTAGCTTCTTTGTACTGAATACTGCACTGACCACTGGACTAGTCAATATGTCAGCCAGTTTTCAAAACACTTTATTTCAGGATTTTTTACTTTCAACAGCAATCATATTTTTCTCTCTCTCCACTATTTAGAGAGATGTCCCAGGGACTGACGTCTATTATTCTAAACCAGTTATTTCCTTAATATTTCACAGGTGCTGGGTTGTGCATCCTGCATGTTTTTCTTCTTTGTCTTTTATCAACATTTGTCATCTCAGTCAAAAATAAAAGAAATTTAACTGACTGCAGTAGCTGTATGACTAGATGGATATAAGTTTCTGTGAGGCACTTAGACATTTATATTCAGTTTTCAGTTGCTTCTTTTCTGACTCAATATACTACTTTTTTATTTTCTAGGACATCATTTTTTTTCTGTTCTTTTGCATCGTTTGGTTCTTCTCATTTTTTGTGCAAAAGTACCAACTTGTCACATACATGCATTATACAGTTGGTCAAGGTAAAGCAAATTTTAAAGGTAGGTAATTTATATCTATCTTTGTGGTCATCAGATTAACGGAAAAAAAATGCCAGATCAAAGACACTGATGAGTTAAAGTTTCCCATGGATCAGAAATCCCAGTTCCCTATCACTCGAAATCAATATTCTTTGAAATGCGTCTACTGACTATGTTAACCACTCCTTCCATTATGAAGAAATCTAAATATGAGACTCAAGAGCATGAACTGGATCTCAGCAAGCAAAGAATTGACATTTTTCCCTGATTAGCTCCTGGAATTTTCAAGTACTTTTAAAGGATAATGTGATTAGTTAAATATAACATGAATTATTGTTCCCTTTAATACAGTAACGTTAACTAAGTGCCCTGAAAATTTCTGGACTGGTTTTAACACCACCTGGAAATTAAAGTCCAAATAAACCACTTCCCTAACCTACACCCCTTCTGGCAAGGGAAGGACAAAAGCCAAGATTATGGCTTGAGGTAACAGTTTACTGAAAGCACAAAGCAATGGAATAAGACAGAGTATTAACAGCAAAACTATACAAAAAGAGAAGGTGTTTTACCCACAAAAAGGTGTTTACCATTGGGAACAAAATAACCAAGGTGGTGAACCCCCCCAAAAACTCGTACCCACATGGCTTTCTCAGAAAAAGGTAATGTGGTGACTGTTCCTACACACTGCCAACATAGCCACTGTGAACAAAGGCAAGATGGGGACTAGCATTACCCAGCTCTGGCCTGAAATAACAAAAATCAATGACAAACACATCCCCCAAAACCTAGGTTGTTTGTGCTAAGTCACACCGCTTTCTCCTGAGCTCAGTTGCTCACCAGATGCCTGTGCTTGACCGATACGATGGTCTTTTCTTACTACATCATTTACATGACTGTGTATTGGAACCATATTTCAGATGCTAAAATTAAGGCAGTTAAATTATAACAGTGAATTATAGAAATTAAAAAAAAAAAAAAAAAAAAAGATGTTGCTAATTCAGCAATACTCAGACCTGGGATAGCCTAATCTAGATAGTTTTCAGGATAATCCTGGAAATAAAACCATACAAAAATAGTTCTGCTACAGGAATGCTAAACATATACACAAGTACTGACTGTAGATATCAGTCATGGAAACTGTGTCAAAGGCAGTTTCAAATGAAAGCATAATTTTCCTTTTCAAAATGTGAAGAAATGAACTAAATAAGTCCTGTCAAAATGTTGAGAATTATGCTATTTTCTACCTTCCCCTAAATTTCTGTGAGCTCAGATTTTACATTACTAAAACACAAAATCATATTCTCCAGTCATTTCCCTGTTTTTTGAGCAAAACAGAAACTTTACAGTGTCAGAGGAGCAAGCAGAGCTCTTTAATATTGTACTATTTTATCCTTCTCTCATAACGTTAGGTCCAAATTCTGCAGGGACATGCACAGGTTTAGCTTTATGCACTGTGAGTTATTTCTTGGACTTGACAGGAAACTGAATTCCCATTACATTAAAAAAGACCTTCTCTTTCTGAGGTTTGGCCTGCCAATCTGTCAGCTACACATATTGAGTTTTCTGATCAAGAATTCGTGAGTGAAAATAAGTTTTTTCTTCACAATGTCCAGGAAAGATTTGGTGTAGAATTTAAAACTCCTGGATATCCAAGCTAGTCTGATTCAGCCATTTTCACCAGTGTTGAATTTGCATGTTCCGCAAACATCCTCTCTTGAAAAATAATAAGATTCATTATTTTCTCTAAATATCACACTGGCACTTACTTGTATCTTCAATGAAGCAAAGGTTTTGACTATCAGTTTCAGGTAAACCAACATTACTGAGACTTATAATTAATATTACACTATTGCTAAACTCATTCCAAAGTCAAGATGAATCCCGATCAGCTTTAAGTACAATTTATGAAAAAATTGGTGTTGAATGGCAGCCCCACACAGACCTTTTGATTAAAAATTAGGGGCAAATATGTCCATCACCCCAGATGTCATGTTTGACATGAAATGTGAGGACAGGTGACTCTTCAACACAGTGGTTCTTAACTTAAACTCATCATATTTGTCCAAGATAAAACCACTGGCAATTTATTTTTACTTTTTTGTTTAAGTACATTACCTTCCCTGTGCTCCTGTCTTCATTTTGCATTATAGAGTAACCTGATGCTTCCTGTTAACTTCTCAACAGTCCAAGGAAGCAAAATATATTCCAACTGAAAAATATTTTGATCAGTATTGATATTGTAGTGACCCAGAGGCCTTTCCCAAAACTGTTACAAATCTGAACTTCATGCACTCCCTTACCTTGTGTTTTAAATATGGAAAATGTTTGTTTTCTATATCTTAGGCTACTAGATCTTGACATTGAATGATGATTACCAGACTGGAAAACCCATATTGGTACAATACAATAACCTAGAAAGATCAAAATTCCGTTGAAGAATCAGAAGGTCTGCAAAAACTGTATCAATAGAGACAGAATCTATATTTCTCATAATACAGCAAAGATTGGGGAAATGTCCGAATGAAAACGTAGCATTTGGTGTCCCCCAAGGGTCCATACTGGGACCCTTTAATATATTAATTTATCACATACATAGCGGGGTTGAGTGCACCCCCAGTAAGTTTGTGTATGACACCAAGCTGAGGGATGGGATGCCATCCAGACAGACCTTGACTGGCTTGAAGAGTCAGTTCATTTGAGCGTCATAAAGTGTTGCTCGAATGAAGGCCAAGGGCAAGTACCTGCACCTGAGTTGAAGAAATCCTCTGTATAAATACTGACAGCGGGATGAATGGATTGAGAGTTCCCCTATGGAGAAGGACTTGGGGAGTCTGCTGTACAAAAAATTGGGTATGAGATGGCAACATGCTCTTGTCCTGAAAATAATCAGAAGGCTGTGACACACCTTTTATGCAGAAAGGTTTAGAGTGTTGGAGTTCAGTCTGGAGAGGAGAAGGCTTCAGGAACACACTACTGTGGCCTTTCAATACATAAAGGGGGTTTATCAAAAAGACAGGAATGACTACCAAGATCTGTAGCGACAGGACAAAGGGGCAGCTTCTTTTAACTAAAAGAGTATAGGTTTAGATTGGACATAAGTAAAAAAATTGTTATGATAAGTGTGGTGAGATACTGAAACAGGTTGTCCAGAGAAGTTGTGGATCACAGGAAATGTTCGAGGCCAGGCTGGACAGTGCTTTTAGCAACCCGATCTAATAGAAGGTGTTCCTGCCTTTATCAGGATGTTTGGCCTAAAAGGTCGTTTCAAGTCCCTTCCAACCCAAATTATTCTATGATTCTAAGTTTCTATTAAATAAAATGAAGGAAGCACTTATTTTACATTTATTACAATAAATTAATATGTTTAAGAAATGAAATAATAACAAAATTACTTCCAAAACTAAGTGCCGTGTATGCCTGCTGTGAAAGAAGCCTATTTATATGCAGTACACAAAAGAATTCAAACACACAAAAAAATTCTATGTTTGAAAAAACGTCCTTGTTCTGTCAAGGTTAGTGCTCTACACAGGATGTATGGAAGAATGAACTCTTTTCTCTGCAGTCAACCTTATTGTAAAACAAAGTTCACAGAAAAAAAGAAAGAGAGTTCCTTGAGGCTTTTCCAAAAACTTTCACCTCACCAAGGGGGATCTCAGAAAGTAACAAAAGTGAGCAGCTCTATGGGTCAGGGTAGCACAGAGAGCATGAGAACAGGGGAGCAAATAGTCAAGGAGAGATCAGACTTCAGATATGATGTTTGGAAGAAAGGTATCTCAAAAACCTCCAAGAAAACCACACACAGCCTTCATAGTAATTAGGATTTTTTTACCCGAGTTTTCTGTTTATGCTCACTTTTTTCACTTAAAGATACCATTTTCACTTCCAGAGCAGCATCAAATACGACCAATAATGTGTTCTGAAATTATTTCCACCTTGTAATTTGAAGAATTTATCAGCACAGTTCATTGTTGCTGATAACTCAAGCAGCAAGCTCTTCCCATTCCTATTACTGAGCTAGATACATAAGTACTGCCATTGTTCTCTTACTTAAGAAGAAAATATCCAGATATTAAGTAGCTTCATCTTTCAGAGGACAGCATTTTCACAACCTTTTTTATCTCCCTTTTTATTTGATTACTCAACCTCTTTTTATTCTTCTTTCTAGTTCTTTTTTATTTTCTTTTTCCTTCCCAAGAAAACTGGTTTTCATTCTTACACATGCACATGGAGCTAAGCGGAATACACCTAACCATTTGCATAGGCTTTTGCTCCCAATGTTCATGAACAATGGATGAGCTATGACTCTCAGGCCACTTTTTTCCCACCCACTCAAGCTGGAGAACAAACCAGCAAGACAAACAGAATCTACAGAATCATGGCTCCTCTCCCTCCCACCACATGCTGGCTGTTGTAAGAGAGCAGCGAATGGAAGGAAAGTTGCCTGTATGGCTGTATCAGGTAAGTTGGGTTTGTTCATACCACTGAACCATGAGAACAAAAATGTTCTGGGTCAGAACAGATCCTCAGTAAAGGTTTGATGCAGTGCCACCGTATGGGCCTGTACCTGGCTTATTTCTTGGTCATCTCAGTGTCTCATTCTTCTGGCTGCTGGTGCACAGCACTTCACATATTCCTGCAGGTTTTCATCATGTGGTAGCTGCTCCATCCTTACCCCTAGCCCTGGTGGACACCTGGGCCCAGTGCAAGAAGACACATCAAAACTCCAGTCCCGGGGGCAAGCTGTGAAGACTTGCTTTTGTGTCTGTGAGTACTGCAGCACTTGGTGGTGTGTGGCAGGACTATCTCTCTCCTAATTTTGAGAACCCCGTTTTAGTTTTTGTAAAGCTACCTGTTTTCTTTGTCCAGATCCCTTGAGTACAAATTTACAAATAAATATAAACATAAACATATCATTTTTATATTATTATATGGTCTACTCTTGACAGGGGAGAATTGTTTAAACTGAAACTTTCAAAGTTTACATACGTAATAGAAAATTTCTGCTCATTTTTGACCCTGTCCCTCAGGATAAATTTGCCATTTTGTCTTATGTTTACATGCATCTTTTTAAAAGCTGTTTTGTTATTATGTTAAATTCTTTTCCTTGATGACTCTTGTTTTTTGTTTGAGATGCTTTTCATATACATATGACAAAAATATAGTTATATTACTTTTTCAACTTTTTATTCTTTTCTTCTTAAAGTGCTACCTGGCTAAATTATTCTTCCAAAGCCCAGTCCTGTCTTGGTTAACACCTCTGGAATAGCACAAAGGGCTGGAAGCACATTGCTAGCACAGTCTGGCTACCACATTGTTTAAATTGCCTCAGGAAAAAACATCATGAAGAAAAGGAAGCCAAAATTCAAATTAAAATTGCTACCAAAACTTTAACCCCTCTAAATTTCCCAATCCTAGTTCAGCAGGGGTAAAAAGAGTTGTCTAAAGAAACATGTAGAGTCCTAATATTTTCTTTATAAGCTGAGTCACAGCCTGCATTTCATTGCAGGCAATCACTTATGTCAGTGTAAATTGGAATAATCCCTAAACTATCTAATGGGATACAATGAATCACCACGTTTTACAAAACTTTACTGGAATTACTATAGTGCTATAGTGAAATTTTAACCATGGTCACAGAAAAAACTTGTATACTGTTAGAGTTAAGTAGGGGTGGGGAAGAATTCTCAAATATTAATGCAATGATAAGATGAACTGATGAACTGCATAGTTGATTTGTTTGGTTGCACTTTCTTTACATTTCTCTAAAACAGAATTAGTTTGAGTATAATTATTTCTGTAACATATTGACGTCTTCTTTTGCATCCAGTGATCATGCTAGGGAGGAATAGCATACACTTTAGAGCATGTGAAACAAACCATTGAAGGGTAGAGTTGGCAGTTATTTGAAATGAGGCTCTGGCCATCAAGTTGAAGAGATGATTAAAAATAAAATATCATGAGAAAGAATAAGAGTTTGCTGTAATTTAGTGAGACACTGAGCTAACTAAGCCTAAGAGCCTAAGAGCAGGAACCTGCTCTGCATGGTTGCAATAGAAAAATATATATACAAAGTCATCTTATTTCTGTTCTGACATAACTATTTAGAGATTTCTAAAAAGCTAATTAGTCTTTCATGTAATCAAACCTTTATAAGGTGAAGGCTGAGTTAGATCTAGTTTAATGATATGGTGGGTAAGGGGCTGTTGCAAAACCGTACGTAAAAATATCAAAAAGTAGCAAATACTTAAAAAAAGAGGAAAAAAAAAAAACCTAGAAAGAAAACAAGCCTTTTAAATATTTTGCAGTTTTCTTTCTCCTAGTTCTTTCCAGTCCAGTTTGTTCATGTGAGGCTCTGTTTCACTAGATAATTCCTCAAGTTATTGAGGAATCTATGGGAAATCAGATTCATTTGAACAGAATCTGCAGTCATTAAGTAATCACACTGCTATGCTGCTGTAATCCAGGAGCAAAAAAAGTAGAAGAGTAAAACCCACGAAGTTCTAGTTACAGGATCAAATGGGCTTATACAGAGTCATAAATTTGGTTGCTGCAATTTTGTCTAAAATACAGTGTAACATTTCAGCCACCATGATGATAATATATCTTGAACCCCTAAAAGGCATTTTTCGGTGGAATAGGGAATGTGTAAGCTGAAGTCTCAATCTTCAACAAGGAAAAATATAGACCAGAAAAAAAGAGTTACACAGAAAATAGGTAAAAATATGCAAACAATCAAACAGAAACAGAAAGATAAGTGAAGAAATAGTCATTTAATAGTACATTTTATGACTGATCCTATACTTCTCCACCCATATTTCGGATCAAAACCATGCATTAATGATGCTACCTTATAAAATATTCTTCTTAAGGGTGTCTGTGAAACTTAAAGTGAAATGCGCATCTAATTCTTCTGTCTCCCTTGCTTCATGTAGCCATCAGGTTGCTCATGATTTTAGCAGATGTTCCTGCTTTTGGTTGCAAGACAACTTAATGAACCAGGTTTTTCTCTCCTTCCTTTTCATCCTCCGAGGAGCAAATGCATTCACGAGCAAATTCTTTGCTATACTTTGGAAATCAATTTTGCATGTTTTACCCAATGTTTCCAGCACAGTTATATGGTGAAATTTGTAGTCTTAGTACATTATTTATGAAAATATCTAAATAATTTAAAAAATGTGAGGTTCAAGATGGTATGACCAAAAAGAGGACGCACTTTCAGTGATGCTAATTGCAAGATAAGTCTTTGTCAAAGCTCTTACTTGTTGTATCCTATTCTCTGTTATCCAGAGCAGAATAAAGCTGGGTCCTGGAATGATTGCAGTAACATTTTAAGCTGTGTTGGAAGTAGCACACACCAGTAAAACAGATTGGAATGAAGAATAATGGATCTATCATTTTGTGATCTGAACCTCCTGATGGTATTAACATTTCCACAGACAACTTAAGGAAAAAACTTTTATCGTGACTGCAGGCAACGGAAAGGCCATCAGTACCAAATACCGAGGTAACAACCAAAAACTATCCTCTGAGTTGTTATTGTTAGTTTAAAAAGCTGATGGGGTAAGAATGACCTTTACATCCATTGGAAACCATGCAAAAATGTTCAGATAAAATATTTCCAAAAGACATTTGTAGGGAAACTGCTGCAGAATTTTCATGAAAATATTTATTTTTTCAATAGGTTTTCCAGAAGATTTCATAACTCAGTTCCCAATTAAACTAAAAAGAGCTAAATATATAAATTTTTTTGTACTTTCTGGTGATTCTAGCACCTTTATCAACTCTTAAACACTTAAATCTATTTCAAATCTTGTTCTTGATGTTATCCAACAGAGCTGTTTTTTTCACAGATACTAAAATGTAAAAGATTTTCATTCAGACACAGTTCTGTTCAAGGTAGATAAGTCTGCTTACATAAACCAGCCAGAATAGATGCTAAAAATTGTCTGGTCTCCTATAAGTACCAGCAGTGCTGATATCTCAAGGGCACAACTACCTGACTGAAGAAGAAGAAAGTGTCTGAAACACTTTAAAAACTAGTCTAATTAAGGAATTCAGATGCAGAATTGAATTTAACTCTTGGTGAATATTAAAAATATTAAAATTAACTCAAATATTTCTGAATCTTTTATAATTTGTAGAACACAAGTCCGATACAGCTGGGAGGAGGTTGTGTGATTACTGCAGATTTCCATGTGGACACACACCATGTTTACTTTGGTCTGTCAGGAAAGAATGGTGGTGAGGCAACCCAGAGTTGTCTGCTGGGTACGTCTGTGTCGAGCATTAGCCAGGACTGGGATGAGGACCTTCTACTGACTGCTCTGTTCAATCTTACTGGAAAGAATGAAACATACTTCTTTCATTTTGTTTTTGTTGTTTGGTTTGGGGTTTTGGTTTTTTTTTTTTTTTT
>VZRV01006896.1:358384-441947 GCA_013398115.1 Falcunculus frontatus | reverse complement strand
TTTTTTTTTTTTTTTTTTTGTCAGGGATACTTGTCAAATGGGTAAGATTTTTCATTCTGGTGAGGAATTTTGAATCTTTTAGTAAATTTGCCCTCTGAGAGACAGTCTGATAACATATGAAGGATTTCTTTTAACTTTATCCAGGACTCAATGAAGGTCTGTGTGGAGTCTAAGCTACTGCTTCTATTGTTATCAGTAACAACATCATTAGAAGAATTCACTCTAATTATTAGAACAACCACATGTGCGGCCATTGTAAGCACTATATTTTTTCATAAATTGCAATAGCTGCAGTGTAATTGAAAACCACTGCAACTTATGATAGTTTCACATTCAAGCTGCGGGATTCTTCTCCCACTATAGTAGTCATATATGTTTTACACCTAAAATTTTATACCCATTTCAGAGAAAAATTGCTAATCTACAAAACATTTTGGATCTCTGTCAGTTCAAAATAGGACCAGCATGCACTCTAATTAGCATTCAGTGTTTAGCTTCCAAATTTTAGAATTTTAGTCAGTATTTTTGCTCTTCTTATTTGGCCAGATCCTTTTTGTTTTGCTGATATCTTTCTGTAGGTTTTTTAGAGTTCTTTATTTTTCTCTTTATAATCTCAATAGTGTTGTTGAAAAATCAGTAGTGGTATTAATAGCTTTCTCTACGAACCCCTCACCAGTTCCTACAATGCATCTGAGATGTTGTGATGTTGATTAAAAAATATCCTTTAGTTCATTTGTATTGGAGTTGTCTAAAGTTCTACTTTTCATTCAGAAGTTACAACTAACCTATGTCACTTTTCAGAGTGTGTGACAGATGATTAAAGGTGTAGATAAAGGGAATAATGTACTGTCTATCTGCTTGGTAACAGGTTAATCAGAACGTAGAAGAAACATTTTAAATGTTGTGGGGTTTCTTTTTAATATATTCTCATTGCTATTAGTCATACTGAGTACAGACGGACTGACAAGAGCAAAGTTACACTACGCCAGACTCTGTACAAACTCAGAGACAGTCCTTGCTTCAAAATCTTCCATTTGATATCTGTTTTCCTTGGAAGTTTCTCATGATCAACTCTACATACAGTCTTAGGACATAACCACACTCTCGCAAGTGACCGTGAATGATTTTACGACACTCCTAAGTGTACCAGGCTTTGTTTCACTCTACTGAGAGCGCAGAATGCTACCCAGAAGCTGCGTAGTCTTAGTGAGTGATTAGGCAAGTAATGCTGCAGCTGTGGTGGTGACAATTCAGAAGTAAGAATTTGATGCTTACAAGCACTTACATTGAAGGAAAATTAAAAACCTAAGTCTATGGACAGAAAAAGAGGTGCTTTTTTTTTTTTTTTTTTAACAAGGGTACTATGTTCTATTAGTAAAAATTTACAATGCAACAGAGAGTTGATCCTTAGAGTCTGAGCTTGTAAGCAGATGAAGCAGTAAGTAGAAAAAGCATGAGACTTCTGAAAGATGTGAAAGGCAGAGTTTTAAAGGACTATCTAGGCATTGTTGGCAGACATCCAAAAGGAGATGTTTGTGATGAATACATATGAACCTGGCATGGCTGCAGCATTAAATATGCTCACTTGCTATGTTTGCTTCTCAAATAAAGAGAAGGAACAAGGGCTGAAGAATAGGACGAGAGTTTGCTAATGATTTGCAGACAACTGGTAGAAACTGAGATCAGTATAAAACAGACCCAGGAGGCAGGCGTAGTTTATGAAGTAAGAAGAATAATGATACAGATAATTAGGAGAATTATATTTGTTCCTCTTTCTCTAAAGCAGCAGATGCCAGCTGTTAGAAGTTGAATATTAAAACTGGTGTCCCTGTAGTATGATCTTGTACAAAGGAACCTCAGTTGTAATATCATGAAACAATGTTCTTAAGAATGTGAACATTCTTATGTTTCTTCTTCAATACTTTGCTAAGCTTTTACCACAGCTAGAGGCAGACTACTGGGTCCCAGCTGGGTCGGGCTTTGTTGAATTCTTTGAAAAGCTAAATCAGAATGTATATGGGTTTTTTCCCCCGAAATAAATATTTCTTCCACAAGGAATTCTGTCACTTACAGTTTTTCTTGAAAACTAAAATGTTTTAAAATTCCGTGCTTTAATTACTATTTGTTCACTTTATAATATACACAGCTTTACTGTCTGGGAAAGGCATTTTTAAAATCCAGTCAATAATAACTGCCTGTTATATTTACTTACTGCTTGATAAGATCAGTTGCTTTAGAGAGAGAATATCTCTTCACTTCTGATAGAAAGATTGCCATACTGAGAAAAAGGAAATATTAACTTATTTAGGTGTTCAGGGATATATGATTCACAAGCAAATATTGTATGTTCTGACAACAGAATTTGAAGTATTGTCTCAAGTCTTTGATAAGTGACTGTCTTTTTGAATTAGTGCGTTATTTTCAAACTGAGAACTTAAACAGAAGCCATTTTTTTAATATATATCTATATATCTGTATATATACAGACTATCTGTGTAATGTGTATTTCTTCCTAAGGGTAGTTCTCTGTCTTGAATTAGACATATATGTGCGCATACACAGGTGACATTAATGTATATGCATAGTACATTTACCATGCTCTGATTAACGATGGAAGCCAGCTTCAGTTTCAAAGAGCCATAATTAAACACTGGTCTGAGTTCTAATGCAAACTCAGGGAAAACTAGACCAAACTGATTGCTCAGTGACCTTTACTGTCTCCTCACAATCAGTGAATCAAATCCATGTTGTTGAGGGAGGAATGAAAAAAAGAGTGGGAAGGAGAAATGTAGGCTATAATAACGTTTTACCAATTGACATGAATTTAATGTATTCTTTCTTCTTTTGTTGTGAAGAAACTGTTAAGTGGTTGGAATGTGTTTGTCTTGTAGCAGTGTTTGACTCCCTTCCAGGTGGTGGAAACCCTGGGCACCTCCTGCCTCTCTCGTCCTCTGTGCGGGAGCCAGACTTCAGCCAGTTCCCCATGGACATGCCCATTCCTTCCTGTTGGTCAAAAGCAGGGCATTTTAGTGACCTTTCTGCTCCTTAAAGAATACCACAGAATACTGCACCACGTGGAGTCTGCCATCTACACGTCACAAGTGGCATTTTCTTTACCTGCGATGTCAGTGTCCCAAATTTGAAGGCGGACATATTTGATTAGAATGAAAGCTTGCCACAAGGTCTTTTTCACTCAAAACCCTTTCTTTGCACCAATGAGAAGAGTTTGTGTTTCCTACCGTTTTCCAGGATTATCTACTTTTCTCTCTTAAGTCTTAGGTCACTTGGTTTACATTTACACCTCTTTGCATTGCTGGCATTAGGAAATAAAACACTGGAAGAGTAGGACCTATAAGTATGTCGTGCATGATACAAAGTAATTGGGTATTTAATTTTAGAAGTGTTTTGCTTCTCAGTTTGTGTTGTTGGACATCTATCTAAATTCATATGGGCACCTATTCGAATGATTTTAATGAGCTTTTCACATCTGCTAGCGCATACTGTGGTCCCCAAGGTTAAGTGGTGACTGAATCTCATAACTTGAAAGATCTGAGGTTGCTGCAACTCCCTTCCTGTGAAGCAAGGATTCACAATAGTCATATATTCAAACACAATAGTCATATACCGCATATACACACACATGCACATCTGGACACACAGAGCATATACATATATATATATATATATGTACATGTATTTATGTGTCCCAGATACCCTTAGCATTCACGCTTGTTCAATGGCACTAATGGCCTCATCTCATTCCACCCAATGCCTGATTATGAGGAAGGTTCAAGGCTGGGAAAGACCCATGCACACCTGCATGTGCCTGCACATGCACAATGTGGATCCCTCCTCTAGCTGGGCTCAGGCACTTAATCTATTCATTGGCTTCCCCTGGATCCAAATCTTCCCAGCTGTCACACCTGGACAAATGAGCCACTGAGGCCCCAGGGCCGCTTCAGCTTCTAGTACCGACCTCTCACACTTTCACACCCACAGTCATTCCAGTTGCTGACATTCAGACCCCCATAAACACACCTGAGTGGAAAATGGAATTTAATAAGAGAGCAGAGAAGACTGTGTTGACAACACGGTATGACCAGATGTGAACTGAACAGCCAGCGACCTATATATATGTTCCTTTTATTGTCTTATTCCTCTATTTTTGTCCAGGCTTGCTCCTCCCCAATCAACCTTGTTCTGTCCCATTTTCCACCTTTGGTTCCTCCCCCTAACCATCCTAGAATGTCCTGTGTGATCCCATAATATGCCCCATACTTCTGGGCAGTGACCGCCTCAGTTAGAAAGGTGACCTCCAGAGCTGCTGTGTTGGCTCATGATGGTGGCTAGTCCCATCTTGATACGGGTGGGGGCTGAGACTCTCCTGGGATCACCATGGGCAGCCCTGGAGTTCATTTCTTAAAGGGGTTATTAGGGCTCCCCTGCCTGGCACTGTGCCTCTCTGCTCCTTCATTCGTATGTGCATGTGTGTGAGAGATTTTAGTCACATAAACTGACATCCACACCTCTTTCTCTGCTGTTAAATTAAATCTTTTGTTTGGAAACTATTCAGACACACAAAATAGAGGGAGACATTCCAAATGGTGTTACTTAGCCCTACATTATCAAGGCAGGTGAAGGGGGCTGAGAAGGATGCTAGAAACAAATGTCAAAAATAAAAGTATAGCATGTCAAAATAAAAAAATGAATTATTATGTTTGCATAAATAAAAATTATTTTTTATGACAAATTTTGGAAGTGCTCATTGTGAAGCAAAAAGTTCCAGGAGCAACATTTGAAGGAATACTAAAATGAAGGTTGAGTTTGATGCACTTAGAGAGTATTAGTGGTTTAGTGGGATTCACCAGATAACGAAATATTCACAACTAGGCATGTTAGGAATGTCAGTCTGTTGGTTAAAGGTCAGTTCTGAATAAGTAGCTTAGGGAGGCTAATTTGCAGCATTGTGATTAATTCTCCAAGACTATTATGACACTCAACTGCTGACATTCTCTTAGTTATCTCTGAGAGAAAAATTTAGGAAATCTCTGATGAAAATGTTACACAGAATTTATAATAGGCTTTCAAGCTTTGAAAAGATTTCCAGGAGTGCTTTAGAGGAAATCTGTGGCACTTTGATCCACATGTTTGTTCCTTGCTTTGTTTTTCTCTTGGTACTACAGGGCTTCTTGACTCAGCATTATATTGTCACCCCGCAATGTGCTTGCTAGTGAGCTGGCTCCTGTCAGCTCATTCTGAAGGACGGTCAGTGGAGGATTCAGCTATTCTGTTTAAAAGCAAGACCTTTTTTTAACTTACTATCATTCTGTATCGCCTCAAATATCATTTGAATGAATATTTATGTGATCTCTGTGCAGTATCCAATTCACTGGCTGGGATCTTTTTGGAAGTACAGCATAGATCCAGAGGCTAGGATGTACAGCCAGCCTGTTTCAAGGCCAAAGACGGAAAAGAATGTCTTATAGCTACAGTGAACTGACTACATTTAGATGCACCAGTATTTTGAAAGTGGTCTTTATTGTTCAACAGTGGAATAGAGGGAAGCTAGGGCATTTGCCCATGATTCCCGTCTTCCAATTTATGGCAATGTCTTTAAGCATTACCAACTATGCCAGCTCTCTTCAGTGCCTGTTCTTGGGGGACAATGACAATCCCATTTTCTCTTTTCCTTGATGCAGTGTTCCAAAAGTCAGCCTTTACCATTCTTTCATCCGCTGTGAGGCAAAGGGTGTCAAGAGTTTGAAAGAGCACAGAAGAACCATTCTCTTAGAACTTTATCTTTGATGGCAATCTGAATTTCTGCTTCCCATTTGTTTTTTAATCTGCTGTGACTTCTCCATTTCACACTACTTTGAATTTCAGAGAGAATGGCTATTTGTCTTTTAAATACATCTGTTTTTTCCTCTTGCAGTTTGGTAATTTATTTTCACTGTCAGAGTAAGGCAGACTGCTGCAGATCAGCACAGGGCTATTTTTAGATATAAAAGTATGTAAGGCATTTTGAGCATTTGCTTTTTTTGGTGAATTGTTTAGATGAATTCTGACCTGATTCACAGATGTAATATTTTGTTCCATCTAGTTTATTTGTGTGTTATCCATTTAACTCAGAAATATTAAAGTCCTTTTAGAATGAGAGCTAGAAAAAAATGAAGTAAATGTGGTTTTTCTTCTTACATCCAGGTCTGATAGAAGAAAATACTGAGTTTGGTTCTATTGGAAATAAATAAGAATGATAGTTTATTGAAGCTATAAGTGATCAAGTGATGAGCATGTAAAATCAGAGGCAAAACACAACAATATTTTTTATATTCTTGTCCCTGTGAGTGAATAGGGGAAACCCATTTCTTTTAAATCCAAACTTCTATTCGCACTTGATTTGCTATCATGCTGTGATAAACATTATATCGTTCTTGGTATCACCATTACCATAAAGGTAGCCTTTTGTTTCTTTCATACCACAGGAGTAATAAGTAAGGGATTTTTTTATTGATCAGAAGAGAGTTTTCTTCTCAAATAAAAGAATGGGATGTCATCTGGATAAGACATGCATCCTGTGTTTTATGATCTATCCACACATGAAATCTTTGAAATGGTCTATGAAACAGACCTTGGAAAGGCAGTATAGATCTGAATTTGAGTAAAAGCTACTGGCCTATTATATTACTATTAATTCTGTATACTAACATGTTTGAAAGCAAACAGAGCTCCACAGATTCTTGACATCAACACAAAATTGCCTTTGAGGAACTATATCAAAGAATGTTTTAGATGTAATTGTTATAATTCTTCTATCACCTCTACTAATAAGTAAGCAAATGTGTTCTACTACAACAACAACAACTCCAACTTTAACAAGGACAAATATTCTTTCTGGCTTTACTTTCTATATGGCTGTAAATCTTTCCAAGTACCCGTATTACACCAACATACAAACAATATGGATATTCTGGCTTTTGTTAGTGCAAATACAGATGAGCAACGATAGTTTCATTTTACTGGAGTTTCATCACTTTACAGGGGCAGAGATTTTCACTCTCAGAATTTCATAAAAAAGAACATCCGATTCAATGTTGTGGTAAGCCTTCTGGTAATAAATCAAATAGAGCCTGCCTGTATTTCTGTAGTTCAGAGAAAAGTACACTTGCTTTCTGTAATATTTGATAATGTCTAACTTAAAATCAGCTAACAAAGTTCTCTTTCTCTAGGAAATTCTAACAGTTGATTTTATTTAATCTTAAAAAGACATACATACCTTGATTGAAATATTTTTTGTGAAGAACAAGGAAATTAACTACCTTGTATTCAGACATTTTGTATAATGTGCAATTATTTGTTACAATAAAGTTAAACACCTTTTGGTTTGCATCATTCTGATCTAATGTTACTTTTGTGGGGTTTTTTTTCCCATATATCTTGGTAATATGCATTAAATATGGGCCTTTGGTATACTAACCTGTTAATTCAGTAAGCCTTCCTAATAAGTAAATTTAAAATTAGGTATTCATTTCTTCTTTTCTTTGATTCTATCGTGTGAAGTGAAGTGTTCTCTCATAATTTATGAAGATTTTGTCAAAATTGATGAAAATTTGTCAATACAAAAATGTATTTTTAAAACAGTCATGCTGAGAATTTTGCACCCACTTTTAATTTTTTCTATCAAGAGCTGTAGCCTTTTCAACAATCCAGAACTCTCAAGATGCTTTGCTCAGGATGTAATTATGGATACTTGTTCTCCATATACGAAGTGTTCTTCAGGACTTTGAAACCCCGTTCAAATTTTTGAAAACACTTTTAGTCAGCTAAACCAAAGTTACTGATTTTTTTTTTTAAAGAGTATTAAAACTGAAATTATTCACAGAAACAGTCTGATAAACCACAATTTAAACTCCTCTTAAAATTTTACAAAATCAATGTATTTTATTAAGTTCTATCAAAAATGTTGGATTTCTATAATTATTTCTAATCTGACCAAAAAAAAAGGAAACAGCTACATTATTTCTGATGAACTCCTGTAGTCAGAGCAAGTTTATAGCAATAATGTTTATGATGAGAACAGTGTTTTGAAAGACAGTGCACATTTTTAGACATGGAATTTCTGCCTCTCAAACAGTTTCTTTCTGACTGCTTTGAACACAGGGGCCAATTCTGAAGGTATCTAAAATCCCCACATTCTACATACACTCTGGCATGAATTTATTATCAGAGGTAGAGTAGGAATAGCTGGGACACGCTGGGGACTTAACACCCTTGCGTATATTGGAGCACTTATGACGGCTGTTCAGTGTAATGTGGTCAGGTAATGGCAGTCCAGCTGTGCAGCTGTGTACCTTCCCTTTTTTCTCATTCTGTTTTCAAGCCTTGAATATTTTAAACATTACAAGTGCTGCTTTGAGACACCGCACAGCAAGTTTGCATTACTCCTGCCTGTATTAATCCTGTGCTGATCGCTTGGCAACTTTTTGCCAGGGGCAGATATAATCAGAAATCAGTAGAGCAGAAAAAAGGAAAATTTTTGTTATGAACTTTGCCGTTATAGTAGGCAGTAACGCAAAACAATGGACAAATTCATACTCTTTCTAAAAAGAAAGTTCTGTTTCCATGTGGGTCTTTCTGGCTTTTGTTTGTTTTTTGGTGTTTTTTTGGTTTGGTTTGGTTTGGTTTTTTGTTTGGTTGTTTTGTTGGTTTTTTTCTGTGAGAGTGGTAATGCAAAAACCTCAGCACTGTCACCCTCCACCTCACTGCCACGCAAAGAGATGACTTACTGGTTGAATCAACTAAAGAATGAAGGGAAAGACAGGGGGGAAAAAAGTGCTGGTATAGGAGGCCATGCTGCCACATATTCAGAGCAGTTAGCTTTCTGAGATGAGAGACCCGAGTACTCATGCTAACATCTGCTCTGAACCAGCCTCTCAAAGAGTTTCAGTTGCTATGGATTATGTAGGGTTTCTTGGACCTAGCCACCTGATCCAAGCAGTGATATTCACTGTATTTCTGATGGAGGAAGGGGACACTGTTCCCAGGTAGAAAAGGTGTTGAGGGCGAAAAAGGAAGTTGCGAGGGGCACGTGTCTTCTCTGGCATTCCTATTGATCATCTGTGTACAGACCTTTAACTCCTTAGCGAGGATAGAAAGTCATACCAAGAACATCAAAATGATAGAGAGGACAAATGAAAACTTAGATGAGGCAGTTTCAGGTTCTCTTTTTCTGTCATGTTATGTATATGCCTTAAACATGAGAAGGTCAGGGAAGGAAGGAGGGACTCTGTGAATAAGTTGCAGATCCTTAACATGACAAGCTGATGTTGCTTAGCTGAGGAGAGATGGGAGGCACAGGGGGAATAGAGGTAGATTAGTATCAGATATATTTCCCCTGATATTAGCACCATTGGTTCATTCAGCTTTTGGGTGTTTGATTCTTGCACCTTCCTAGAAGAAAGGTGAGGCCGAATCTGTGCCTCTGAATAACAGAAGTCTAGCACGTGTCTAGATTGGTGCTGTTATCACAAAAAAACCCCACCAATTTTTGTTCCTTTTGAGAAATGTGGCTCCTAGTGTAAGGCTTCTGAGATGCAGTTCACTTTTTAAGTCCACATAAATAATTGAAATAGCTCGCTGGTAATGAATTAGATTCCTGTTTCTCACTGGAGCTGGCTCAGCCCTCACTGAGTGGTCCCATGCAGAAGACTATCTGTCTATGAAGATCTGCTATTTCTACTCTTCTCTTGATCTGATTTGATCCTTTACTGAGAGATATAGAGATCCTTGAGTTGAGAGATATAGAGATTCTATATTTATATGTTCTCCAAAATACAAGGATTTGTCATTTTGTGTAGAATATTAATCTGGATAGAACAATGGCTGGGTAGACTTCATTCCATCAGCTGCTGAAGTAGAAATGAATGTTGTTTTAGAGTAGAGCAGGGTTTAGAAAACCAGTAACTTTCTATGTATTTAGAGGAGTCATTGAAGATATGAGCATATGATTTTGGACTTTGTGCTATGAACAGTTAAAAGGATTTTTCTGACCAAAGGCAATAAAATCATATGTCCCTAATTTCAAAGTGAATTTATAAAAAATAATAATTTGGGGTTATTTTTTTCTAAACTGTAGCTGATATGATATGCTAACTTCTTTGACAAAATAGTTTATCTATTTCAATTACTTTAGTTTTTTAGTCTATAATATTACAGTTAACTTAATAAATTTTAAATCTCCCCTGTCCTCTACCATTTCTTCCCTATAAACTAGTTCTGTGCTAGAAGATGAAGCCTCTGTGTTCCTTAAAATAATCATTTACTTTGGCAATGCAGAGGGTGCACTAATTAATATAATCAAAACCATAAGCCATTACTGCAAGCTTGAAATGGACAATTTAATGGACTGAGTTTTATGCGCTTTCTAATGGAAGTTGACCTCTTTGGTTAATCAGAATTCATAGTAACTCAGCAATGTCTAAGTGTTGCATAAAATTCTTTACCTGAAGCTGGCAAATATACTGTGGTTAAAAGAGGAAAGAGGAGGAAGGCAGTAAAAGAGACCTCATAATAATAAAAAAGCCCTCATAAAAGTCCATCATATGCATTTATTCAAGTTAGATATGTGATACTCTCCAATACGCTTCAGAGAAGGAACTCTTTCTGAAAGAATAAGGAAATCCACAGTTACAAAGACACATGTGATATTTTAACATAAGTGCTCGAGTCATTAGTTCCTGGCTTATTAGAGCCAATATAATTCTTCCACTTAAACTTCAACTAAACTCCTATTAGTTAAGCAAAGTGTCCTAACAGAACTTCACATCCAAGACCTACTTTCATGTCAAAGGTGTAACTGGTGATATAGGAACATTAAGGGTTCAATAATGATTTATGTCTTTTAGGTACATTCAGTCATTTTTCATTTTGATTTTCAAATTTACAGAATGTTAAGATAAAGCATGATGGCCTTGAATTTTAAAGCAGTGGCATAAATATTACCAGATAGAAATATCAGAAATGAGATGATCTTAAAAATGTAGGAGGTTGACCACAAAATTGTAAGATGTAAAAACAATGAAGAGAGTGAATCTTTGTTGCATTGACGCAAAAAGAGATGTTGACAAAGATCTGAATTTGCTCATGTTTATTTATAAGACTATCCTTAACTCCTTGCTACTTATGACCCTTTATTTAAATGCGTATTAAACAAGATTAGTAATTTTTTCTTTTCTTTGTAATTTAAGATTTGCGAACGTTTCATTTTAAAGTTTTGTTTTGTTTTGTTTTTTAATGGAAAGCATAATTCTTCAATGGTCTTAAAAATGTAGGGGCAAAAATACCCTAATGGTAACCATTTTCTGTTTTCAGATGAGAAAATAAATGAACATAAAGGCAGTTCTTTACTTCCTGATAGCAGTGAAAAGTCTGTGCTTTAAGTACATTGTGATAATACTCAGACAGATGCCTGATTTTATAAGTACAATCTTGGGTGATTTTACTTTATGAACAATGTCATTTGTATAGTGGTTCACATGTGATATGCACTTCACAATCTGTTACCAAGATTTCTCTTCACAGAAGTGGTACCTGGTTTTAAAAGAAAGAAAGGGGAAAAAATCACGATTATGCCTCATTTCAGGGTTACATTAACTATATTTTCAATGACTTTGATAAATGAATATTATCACTATCCTTGTATGTAATAAGAGTATGTGTACAAAGAAATAGTTACTGATAGCCTGCAAGTGCCTTGTAGCCACTTCTTAAATGTAACTAATAATTTTGAAATACCTAATTTGTATTTTCAGAATACAAAACATTGTTAGAAGGAAAAAACTTAGTGCAGGTTTTGCCACTATTTGTGAAATAACGTAGAGAATTTACACATGTAATTGCAGTAGTGCGACAGTCCTGATGCATCTTTAGTATTCTTTCTTTGTGATTTTTAGGTTCAACTTATATCAATTCTTGTTTTGAGGCTGTGGGGGGGCAGAGGTGGGTACACAAATAAAGAAGTGGCTTCTGAGCTTCAGAGATCTACAATTTCCCTACAATTAGTGTTCACATTCCTGGGAGTTATTTTCTTAGTTATTAAAATTATTTCAAAATTACTTACGTTTACTAGACATAAATTCAAATTCTGAAAATAGGTGATTTGAGACTGTTCCATGAGCACTCCATATACAGTGTAAATAGAATTTACAAACATTCTAGTCCTCTAGTGCACTGCTATTGGAGGCAGGGATCTGATAGGCTTGATTCCTTTGACAACAGTTGCATTTGCAAAAACTGTTAAGAACATGAGATCAATAAAATTAAATTATTAAACTCTAGAGTTTGGAACAGGCACAATCGAATGCTCCCTCTTACTTCAAATAACACTCATCACATTTATGCCAAAAAATTCTACACAAATAATGCTTTCCAGGTAATTTAATCTTTCACTTGATTTCTACAGGGGAAAACAAAAGGCAAGAGGACAAATTGTCTCTTTATTTATTCCATTGGATATGAAACATCTCTGTTCGTTTAATGGGGTTCACTGAAATTAACTTTCTGTGAGCAAAGATAGATTTTGTCCCCTTTGCCTTCCGCAATTCAGAAATTACAATTAGTCAGGTAAGAAAGCTGTTGGGTAGAAAAGGTCTCTGTCAGTTTGTGTGAACAGCTTCAGTAGCTTCACATAGCTCCTGAAGGCTTATAATTTGCAAGCAACATAAGAGTAAATGTCAGTTCCCTCCTCCTGTCTTCTGTTTCATGAAGCTACTCATAAATATGTGGCAGTATAGACAAAAGAAGTATGTAAGCATAGCAGGGATTATCCTTTAGCATTATTATTTTATATTGGCTTGCTTCAATGTCTTTTCATTAAAGAAAACCTCAATTTTAATTTTTAATTGTGTTTTAATGTATTTTTATTGCTATAAAGAGCCTGTTTAGCAGGTGAATGCTATATATAACCCCTTTCCCTAAAATAAAAGACCTGCAAACAGCACTTCTCTAGGTAGAGGACTCTCCAGCAAACAGATTGATTCTCTGGGCTCTGTGTGTGTGCGAGAGAGAGACCAAAACAACCCATTATAAAGGAAAGTCAGTTTGCACAACCCCACATCTTGCTACATATTTCCTTACCTCAGCATAATTTCACTCTGTCTGTATCAATTAAAGGCAACCAGTTGTTTGTTGCTATCCATGAGTCTTTTATTAAGTTCATTATCAGCACTGGCCCATCAGCACTCCAGGTGTTCTTCCACTGACTAGTTGGAGGCAGCTAGTGATATACCAAACCAGAAATATTATTGTTGCTTCCTAAGGAATCTGGTCAGTATTTATTTAATTTAAAATTGTATTCCTACCAAACAGTTAATTTCATTTAACTCCTAGAAGCGATGCAGGATAAAATACTAAGGAATGCGGGAGCAGATGACTAAAATACACAGGTGTGTACACATTTTGAGTCACACGTTCAAATATATTTTGTATTCCCTTCTCCACAGCAACAACAAAAGTACTTTTTTTTTTTTTTTTTTTTCTCTCTCCCAGAAATAAGTATCTATGGTGCCTTTTATCAGCTCTTGGTGAGATAAAGCAATCAGTGCATGAACCAGAAATGACAGCAATAATGTAGTGGCAGAAACTGCATTTTAGAGAAACGGATGCTTTCTCAAATCTGCAAGGCAAAATAGACCATCATGCTCTCACTTAAGCAATGAAAGTGAAGGGGAACAAAGCCGCACACTTACAAGTAAATAAGTCTGATCTAGTTTGCAGCTTCGTTAATTTAAGTATGTTACTTCATCTCTTGCTACCTCATTTTTCTTATATGTATAAGAACTGAATCTATTAAAACTAATATGAAATAGCAATATAAATTACTTTTTCAGGAAATCCTTTTCCTTCCTGAACTTTCTGTTTATAAAAGCTGTTAGGGCATTGAATTAAAAAAAGGATTAAATTCTGCCTCTGTATAAATGCAATAAGAACTCTATAATTAAACCTGTTGATCCAAACATCTGAGCACTGTGGACAAATTCTCGGATGCAAAATGCACTCTGGAATACAGATTTTTTTGAAAATGTGAATCAATATTATTACTCAATGCAACAGTAAAGCATATTTAGAAAATTATGCAGAAGCTGGGATTCCAAAGTATATGAAATCTTGGAGCAAAGTTAAAGACATTCTCGTATAGACTGAATTGCCATGTTAATTCTAGAGAAGCTAGATTGTTTCCTAGCACATTCAAAGAAAGTCGATCCTACTTGTCAGCTCTGCCACACAAAATGAGAATTTCTCTAAAAAGTTAGAATTTTCCCAAGTGTGAAATTTTATGTGGGCTAAGATTTGGTCTCTGACACAACATTAAATCCTCAACAATAGCACTAAAATCAAGACAGATATTTCTAGAACTGGAAATTTTGAGATTCGGTCAGAAGGTAGGTCTTCCATTCATATCCTTCATTATTGTTACACCATACTTTCTCCTAAAATTGTTGACATAAATTCTTTAACCTCTTTTCCTGGCTCAATTTACCATATTCTGCCTTTGTGAGAGATTTGGTTTGGTTTTGTTGGTGGGTGTTGTTTGTTTGGCTTTTGGAGGGTTGGGTTTTTTTGGTTTGTTTTTGGTTGGTTGGTTGGTTGGTTGGTTTTTTGGGTTTTTTTTTGTTTTTTGTTTGGTTTTGGTTTTGGGTTTTTTTTTTGTTGTTTGTTTTATTGTTTGTTTGTTTTGTTTTGTTTTGTTTGGTTTGGTTTGGTTTGGTTTGGTTTACTTGCTTATCTGTTTTTGCTTTGGATTGTGAGGGCCCTTTTAGAAAAATACTGTGGGGACCTTTATAAAGCATCCCTTTTCTAACACATTCATCTTCAAAATGATTGAACTGTCTAGAAGAACACTCACCAGTATAAAATAAATGGATATACTGTGTGAGGAAAAACTGTTGTACATTCACTGTCAGCTCCCAACATCAAGCTGTTTGATGTATCTAAAATGATGTGTGTGTGGTGTTTTTAAAGTATATATCTATGAATTTCAATTTATGTTACAAAAATATGTAATGAGAACATAATTGGATCTAGATGTATTATGCAACTAGCATTTTTTTTTCTTCATAAGTTGGGAGAAGGGGAAAATTCTCAAAAATGTTCTGTGAAATATCTCAACTGCCACCAAAATTCTTATGAAGACACATAAATAAAACATACTGGTTCTCTTGTGCTATTATTTAAAGAAAATGAATTTACTGATTAACTCCAAGGATTAGATTATATTTCATGTATTATGCCTGTTGCTTAATTATTGTATCTAATTAGGGTATTTTTCTTAATATCTTCTGTTTAAAATATATTTTCTTAAAAATTAAAATAAGGTTCTCAGGCAATCTCAGTGGAATGAGATTATCAGACATCAAACCTAGTATTGAAGAGGTGAGATTAGCAATTTCATAGGAAAATGTCAGCTGAAAATTGACCATAGTTTTGTATTCATTTGTTGTGCAGAAATTCCTTAACTTCCATATTTCTTCCAAAAAATGTTGAACCTCTCGGGACTGCACAAAAATGCTTAAAATTGCTCTATAAGAAGCTGAAAGTTTTAAGCAAGAAAATAGCTTATAGTAGACCTTTTGCAAATACCAAGTTTTGTTCTGTGCAGACAGGGAAAGAATAATGTTGAATTATGATTTGTTGTGTCAAAGGGGCCTTTTTGCGTGTCCTGTTCTGCATTTTGTGTGAATTTAAATAAATGAGGGAATGTGGGGATTTTGGTGTTGGTGGTGACATTGGTTTTCTTAACCACTAACTAATTTGAGGCACAGAATAGTGAAGGAGGATGCCACTAATTCTTTGTGATTTGCATGGAAATTGTGCATTGATGGAGCATAGATCTCCCACTAACAGAATGCACGCTGTCCACTACTTTGAAAGAAGTTGCCTATAACCCCTCAAGATATCTTGCAAAGATTTTCTGAAAATAGAGTGAGATTTCTTGATTTGATAGTCCAAGAAATGTTGAAAAAAGAAAGAAAAATAAAATAAAATAAAATAAAATAAAATAAAATAAAATAAAATAAAATAAATTAAAATGAGGAAGATAAAATTAATGGCAAAGTCCTTGTGCTTTAGGGAGACATTTTTCTCAGAATATTAATATGTAAACTTTGTTAAATTAGTTAAACACCAGAATTGTACATTGAGCTGAAAATGTAGGCTTGAACATAGAAATAATAGATAATTTTGTTCAACATTAAACATTTTAAAACTTGCAAGAATATTTGATGCAATGGCCCTTTGAAACAACACCAGCCTAAACAAGTTATTAATCTATGCTACTAACTAATCACTACAAATGTATTTTTGAGACATTNAGGATTAGATTATATTTCATGTATTATGCCTGTTGCTTAATTATTGTATCTAATTAGGGTATTTTTCTTAATATCTTCTGTTTAAAATATATTTTCTTAAAAATTAAAATAAGGTTCTCAGGCAATCTCAGTGGAATGAGATTATCAGACATCAAACCTAGTATTGAAGAGGTGAGATTAGCAATTTCATAGGAAAATGTCAGCTGAAAATTGACCATAGTTTTGTATTCATTTGTTGTGCAGAAATTCCTTAACTTCCATATTTCTTCCAAAAAATGTTGAACCTCTCGGGACTGCACAAAAATGCTTAAAATTGCTCTATAAGAAGCTGAAAGTTTTAAGCAAGAAAATAGCTTATAGTAGACCTTTTGCAAATACCAAGTTTTGTTCTGTGCAGACAGGGAAAGAATAATGTTGAATTATGATTTGTTGTGTCAAAGGGGCCTTTTTGCGTGTCCTGTTCTGCATTTTGTGTGAATTTAAATAAATGAGGGAATGTGGGGATTTTGGTGTTGGTGGTGACATTGGTTTTCTTAACCACTAACTAATTTGAGGCACAGAATAGTGAAGGAGGATGCCACTAATTCTTTGTGATTTGCATGGAAATTGTGCATTGATGGAGCATAGATCTCCCACTAACAGAATGCACGCTGTCCACTACTTTGAAAGAAGTTGCCTATAACCCCTCAAGATATCTTGCAAAGATTTTCTGAAAATAGAGTGAGATTTCTTGATTTGATAGTCCAAGAAATGTTGAAAAAAGAAGGAAAAATAAAATAAAANCAAAAAAAGTAGTCCTACAGAGTATACCAAACCCTGAGGGTATTGATATGGGAGAAATTACCCAAATTTATGGCAACCATGCTCCTTAAAAAACATACAAATTACATATGAAAATAGTCCTTTTGAAGGGCAACTCTACCTCTGTGTATTGCTATTTCTACTGCTGATGTTTTATTGTCTTGTATTATCTTAAAAAGGAGATATTAGAATTAGAAATGACTGATTTGGTCATCTGTACTTTCAATTGTACTTACAAGTTTTTTATAGGTTCCTTCTGTGGTATGCCTTGAATGCTTTTGGTGATAATAGCTGTGTTGGCAAGTTATTCCACTATCTAATTGATCTAACTGTTACACAGTGCTTTTTTACCTTTTGGTTTCCATTTTCTTAATTTCAGGCCTTTATTAATTCTTTTACTTACAAGGAAAAATTAAGCTNTGTTTTTTTACTTTTTGCCTCTTGTTTTTCCCCCCCTTTCATTTTTTTTTTTTTTTTTTTTTTTTATGATTCCTGGAAGGTGCTTATATTTTAATCACCTCTTACTTATCCCTCTCTAGACTGTATAAATTCTTTACCCTCTCTTCATAGGTCGTGTTTCCTAAGCCTTTCAGCATTTTCACTGCTTTTGTCTCTACCCTAATGATGTCACTTTTTACAGTGCAGAGATGAGAATTACAATGCTCCAAAAGCACCCTGTGCAATTTTTTGTAGTATTTAATACATTTAAAAGAAAAATTTGCAATTATTGACAGGAATTATTTTAATCAGTTCTAAAAGTATTAGAAAGTGGCCAATTCAAGATCTGCTGAAGGCCTAGGTATGTTGTCACCTTACTTTAAAAACTTACTTTAAATCAATGGAGAACAGATGTCTTGGTTTCAGTAGTATTTCGCTATATAACTCTTGTTGAAAGTGCTGTTTTATAAACTGAGCTGTTTGGTTGGGTGGTCTTAAAAAAAGCCAACAAACACAGAGTAAGAAAAAGCTTTCTGTCATAATATAATTGCTTTGATACAGCTTATCTTTCCTCATTCATAGCTAATCATGAACCTCCTTATTCATTACTGTATGAGGGGCCTTTACATAAAAAGAGACTACCCAACTTCACTGTCACAAATCAGGATTATTATAACTTTCTATTTATATCAAACAGCCATCAACAGTGTTTTTATTGCTTTTTAGACTTGCTGATAGCAATCCATATGGGGCTGCTCTTTTAGCTACATGCTATATTACATGGGAATAAAGATGCACTTTCTTTCTATTTCTGTGTTGTTTATTTCTAAAACACAATTTAAATGTTGGCCAGTGTAAGGGACTGAAACAAAAGTACTAGATCCTGATGTTTAATTTTAATTGTTTTGTTCCTCAGTCTTTTTACACAGCACATCACTAAGCTCTACTGAAATGAATCATGTTTTATATTGAATGAGCCCTGTTCTGCAAAGCTGTTTTCCATCTGTGTGTCCCTCCAGCATATATTTGTGCATGGGATTGTTCCTCCCCAGATGCAAAAACTTCCTCTTGTTGAACTTCAGGAGCTTCCTGTTGGACCATTTCTCCAGCTTGCTGTGGTCCCCCTGGATGGCAGAATGACCCTCTGGTGGGCACATCAGCCACTTCCCCCAGTTTTGTTTTGTCTGCAGACTGGCTGATGCTACACTCTATGCCATCAACCAGGTCACTATGAAGATGTTAAGCCAGGACATAGCCCAGGGGTGCTGCTAGCTACTGGACTCCAACTAGATTCTGTGTCACTGATCACCATCCTCTGGGTCCAGCATTCACTTTTCAAACAAACTCAGTGATGAAGGAGAGCTACCATGAAGAGAGATCTGAAACACAGTCTTGGATCTTTGTCTAGAACTTCTTGCTAAGAAACACAAATATGTTGACTTCTTAATTTGGTTTAAAAATTCTATTTTTTTGTTAAGGCTTTTTAGTTGGCTAATGAATAATTTTGGATTTGAAGTCCAAATTTGTGTGTGAGATCGGTTTCTTTCCAAAATGACTGAATTCAAGAACAGATTTATGTTGAATGAAGATTCAAAGTTTTGATAATATTTCTCCCAGGGTATTCATACTTTAGGCCTCTTTCAGTCTTTCCCTTTCCAACTAATGGCTCACTGTTTTTCTGATATTTTCTGCTTGTGAGCACAGAAAGATGCTGGCATTTTGCAATATTTTTCCCTATACTCACCCTATTTTCATCTTGTCTGCAAGTCTCTCCTGCTATTGCTGGTCCTTTCCATTTTCTTCCACTTACTCAGTGTAACATTTTGTACATTGAGATTTCAGGTTCCTGATGAAAAAAAATTAACTGAAAGCAAAGTGTAGTAGCATCACAAATGAAGAAATTCATGTCAGTCCCATTTCTACTGAATTTTTTTTGCATTGTAAGAAATCTGAGAAACAAGATAAAATCCTTAATTCTGGTCTGTACTTCTCATAAACTTTAAGTGTGAGAATAACTGTTGAAATATCCTCTTTTAATATTGTTCTGGCATCTCCTATTTTCTTTAGTCTGGATGGTGGTTTTGAGCATTCTTTGAATTTATGTGCGACCATAAAAGTATCACAGTCTTAGACAGAATGAAAAAATCAGTTTTTCCTGACCGTTCACTTCTTTATCATACAATTTCAGGAAAATGTAAGCCTTGGTGTTCGCAATGCTTGTTTCCCTTAATGGTTACCCCTTCTGCTCTCTAGGAAAAATTGAATGAATTGCAAAAGACCTTAGCAAAGCTCACCATAAGACAACATTCATGCAGTAGAAGCTAAAGGCTTATGGGGCCCATATATAATAATATACAGTTCGGGCCTACTTTTAATGAGGGCTGTTTTGACATAGTGGAAGGAGAGACTGAAGCTGTGTCTAAAGAGAAACAGTAGTGCATCTACATGTCTGTATCAAGAATATCTATTTAAAACACATAATAAAGACAGTATTTCTAATCAGACGGTATTTTTATATATTTCATGCTCCCTAACCACATCTTTGTGCAGTTAGCAGCACAAAATTTATGTTACAGCACTATGTGCTGAGGGTGAGTGAAAAGGATAAGCAAACATTCTCTGATTTAATGGGTAGCTTCTGCTAAATTTTCTGAAATCCTGAGATCCAAAACTCAGGATGTGTATATGCTATGCTCCCATCGTAATTATTGCAGTTGCAATTGCTGTTCCAATAACCGCACATGAAAATGATTGATTATGTGTCCAGATGCAGATTTTCTTCCTTCTGTAAGTCAGCTTGCTTGATTCCAGTAATTAATTGCATGGGCCATTGAATATGAACTGGCTGCAAAATGCTGTAATTTTTTAGTTGGTCATAGTTTTCGTGAAGTATAAATGTCCGAGACAAAGGCCTGAGGGTGACTACCCAAATATATCATAACGATATTAGATATTTAGAAGTTTTGGAATAGATGGAATTACTTCTGTAAGGTCATTTTTATGTGGCCAAGCTGAATGCAATATACAACTTCTCTATGAGTGTTATTCTCATCTGTTAGTTTTTAAATGAGTTTGCAATGGGTAGATTAACCAAAAAGTGCAAGATATTATGATATCAGGCATTAGACCATTTTAGAGTAAGTAGCTGGCATGCCCATAGTACGAATGTGAGAAGTGTAAAATTTCAGCTACGTCTCCAAGGGGACTATTATTTTATTCTAAAGCAAAGATTTTTTTCTCTCAGTTGAACAAGGATTCTGTCACGGAAGTGAGATTTATGCCTTCCAATCTTTTTTTGCAGTGCAGACTTAGTTAAAAAATAATCAAAAAGATTTTTTTTAGAAATTGTTGAACTTCTGTAATCAAAGGAGTTCATTTTTGAAATTCATTATTATATTCTTTCTTTTTCCCCTCTCTCCACTCCCACTGCTCTTTCTCTCTTTTCTTTTCCTCTGAATTTTGAGCCTGAAACAACATTAAAACTTGTATAAACAAATCTCTCTTTCTTTCTCTGACACTTAGGGAAAAAAAAACCTCAAAGAGGATTTTCAGTTACTTCTATTAAGTATACACTTATAATTCTTTGTCTGAAAAACATATAACATTTAGAAGCCTGGTGTCCCTGATGTATACATTTTTGATTCCTTATCAGCTCTTTTCATTCTGTCAGATCACAGGACTGCAAAAGCCCACCAGGGTCATCAAATTCAGTATTGTGCTATTACAGGCAACAACATTATACTGACCTTTTTATGAGTCATTGAACTGGATCTTAAAATTAAGTAGGTGGGATTTGGGGAGGTTTTTTTTTTTCTTTTTTTTTCTGGTTGAGATACAGCAGTAAGAACTGTTTCAGCTTAAAAATCATCTGCTAATGCTACAGATTTTGACCTAAATTTCTAGCCTAGCCAACAAAATGTCTGTGGGGCTTATGACATGCATCCCAAAGTCATGATGGAACTGGATGATGTTGTTGCCATGCCGCTTTCTATGCTCTTTGAAAAGTTATTTCTGTCAGGCGAAGTCCCTGGTGATTAGAAGGGAAATTCCACTTCTATTTTACAGAAGAGAGAAAAGACCCAGAGGACTACACACTGGGGAGCTTCACCTCTCTGTCTAGGAAAATCATGGAACAGGTAGTCATGGAAGTGTTAAAACATATGCAAGACAAGGAGATGATCCAAGACATCCAGCATGGCTTCACTAAAGGTCAATAAGGCCCGACCCTTCTGGTGCCCTGCTGTGATGTAGTCATTGCAACGGTCAAATGAAGACCAACTCATGTCATTTGCCTAGACTTCTGTAAGGCCTTTGATGCAGTCCCAAACAACATCTTTATCTTCGGATTGGAGAGACGTGGATTTTTAGGGTGGACTATTCAGTGGATAAGGAATTGGGTGGAGAGTCAGAGAGTTGTGGTCAATAGTTCCATGTCCAGGTGGAGACTGGTGATGAATGAAGTCTCTCAGGGCACATGTCTTGGGGCCTCAGGGCACCTGCCTTGGGGCCAGTGCTCTTTCACATCTTTATCAGTGACAAAGACGATAAGATCAAGTACATCCTCAGCAAGTTTTCCGGTGACACCAAGCTGAGTGGTGTGGCTGACACACCAAAAGGAAGGGATGTGATCCAGAATGACCTAGACAAACTTGGGAAGTGGGGCCACAAGAACCTCATAAGGTTCAAGAAGCCCAAGTGCTAGATGCTGTGCCTGGGTCAGGGCAATCCCAGACATGAGTACAGACTGGAAGAAGTCACTGCGAGTAGCCTTGCAGATGAGAACCTGGGGGGTTCTTGTAGACGAAAAAATGGATATGAGCAAATAACATGCACTTGCTGCCCAAAAAGCCAGCTGCATCCTGGGCTGCATCAAAAGAGGAGTGGCCAGCAGGTTAAGGGAAGTGATTCTGCCCCACTGCTCTTGCCATTAGAGACCCTACCTGTAGTGGTCCATCCAGCTCTGGGGTGCTCAGCACCAGAAAGATGTAGGCCTCTTAGAACAGATCCAAAGAAGGCCTATGAAGATGATCAGGGGTCTGGAGCACCTCTCCTACAAAGACAGTCTGAGACAGTTGAGATTGTTTAGCCCGGAGAAGAGAAGGGTCCAGTGAGACGTCATTGTGACCTTTCAGTACTTAAAGGGGGCTTATAAAAAAAGGAGAGGAACTTTTTGCAGGGGCAGACACTGATGGGACGAGGTGGAATGGCTTTAAACTAAACGAGGACAGATTTAGATTCGATCTCAGAAAGAAATTCTTTACTTAGAGGGTAGTGAGGCACCAGGACAGGTTGTCCAAAGAAGTTGTGAATGATCCAAACCTGGGAGAATTCAAGACCAGATTGGATGGGGCCCTGAGCAACCTGATCTAGTGAGTGGCATGCCTGGCCACAGCTGGAGGGTTGGAATTAAATGATCTTTAAGGTCTCTTGCAACCCAAGGCATTCATGATCCTATGAAAAAGAATGTTAGAATGTCACTGTGTAACTATACTGCAGTTTTGCATGGTTAAAGCAGGTGCACAATAGAATCTCTGTGTAAATACTATAGCAGCATCAGGTGGCTGATAATATTGTAACTGTGACAACACAAAGATAAATTACTAATAAAAAGATTGATTTCTCCCCCTTTTAAAAAATTATTTTCTTAATTTTATGTGCCAGGTGTTGCAGCTTTCAGTGGATTTTGTATAGATATTGTAAGTGTCAAAGGATTTTGACCATTATACGTCTGAATAACAAACAGACTCGATTTGCATCCATTGTATTAAATATTAATTGTACTCAGGAAGTTGGACATTCATTTTATAGTTTCATGTTGAGCAACATTTAATGCAAAAAATGACCCCAAAGCCAGCAGGAATTTTTGTGGTATCAGAGACTGTGTAATAGAAACAAAAGTGGCATATCATATCCATTAAGTAAAGCACTCAGGGGAAAATCAGTATCTACACCATTTGTGTAGCTTTCTACCATAAAAGATGTCTTCCTTACCAATGTCTGCTCTCTCTATGAGTTAAACCTCATTTAACTTAAACCACAGTAGTTGTAAGGTGATTTACCTGTGTATTAGCACTGTATTTATCCCCCATTTTCTCTTTCTTGCCTGGAGAAATACAAACATCAAATGAGGTATCAAGACCTGCTAAAAAATACATGAAAATTAGAATGGAATGGGAAACCACAGTATTCTAGGTGAAGAGCTATCATAGATATGTCTGATATCTGCCTGCGTCAGTCAGATCAGGGAGTTGGCTTTTTCTACATTTGTGTATTCTTCAGAGTAGATTAAAAAAGAAAAAAAGAGGGTTAGGCAAAAATCAGTTTTCAGCAGAAGATAAAAAAAACAAGTCATGTTTCTAAGGCTAGAAAATCCACTCATTGGTCAGAGAGACTAGAAATATAAGCAGTTTATGTGAGAAAATCTATCCTTTCTCCTGAAAGCCTTGCAGGAAGGTTTCAGTGTGCTCAGTAGCTTTCAAGGTTACAATAAGCCTTATGCTGCTCCTTTTAATTCCTACACAGCTTTAGTCTCCTTTGAGACCTAGCTGCCTATTCCCTGCTCCTCACTGTCTCACTATGACAATCCCTTCTGTGTCTACTTCATCAAGTGTTATCTTTCATGCCTGTGTCCCAAGGGAAGAATCACTTTCTTCTCCTTGTAGTGTTTTATCTGACCTATTCCTTGTAGAAGGTTGTCTTTATAAAAGAAATATGGATCTTGCCCATATTTGTAGCCAAATAAGAAATGAGAAGAAGGGGAGTAAACTTAAGAGAACCATCCGTTCTCCTGACATAGGTGTTTAGCCTTTTGTTGTGCAGCTCCCCATGGGTTATCTGCTCTGGCAGTTCGACAAGTAAGCAACAGAATTTTTATTAGAATCGTACAGAAATGAAAGGCAATGCTCCTGTCTCCTTTGATGCTGTAATACAGCTGTAAGAGTAGTCACCCAAGTGGGACAGAACTGGATTAAATTTTCTGAGAGAATTTTAGATTTCTTTTTCCTCCAAGGTAAATGCTCTGTCAGAATGTAAAGGTTTTGGTGGAACAGAATTATCCCTATAAATTATTCTGTTTTCTAGGATAATAAATATTCAGTAGGTCAAAGAATACTTGTGAAGGTCCACATTTCATGGTTTAATTCTTGCCAAATGCTCAAATTGGAGGAGCTATCTGAATCCATGGTGAGGCAATTTCAAAGCACTGCAATTTTCACTGCAACCTCCCACTCCATGGGAAAACGTTGTACATGTGCGATTATGACTTTTTCTCTTAAAAATCTTTTGGCTCTTTAGTATAAGAGGAGCGCCCAGTTTGTGTGCAGCAATCAGCCTAGGCAGTTCTGGTCATGCCTTGAAAGGTACAGATCCCTGTGATCTATTGGATAAGTAGCGGTATTTCTTATGGGTTGTAGGTGATTGAAAAATTCTGTTTATTTAACAGGAGACTCTACAAAGACAGTTTGATGATACTTAGGTGTCTGAGTTCTTTTATGAAGCCTGCCTAAATATGATTACCTGAATTATCATAACTTTTCATATCAAGCAGGGCTGTGAGTGTACTTTTTGTTATGTGTGTGTGTGTGTTTCATCTTTCTCTCCCTAATTCAAGTCTATAATAACTAATTTTTAAATCTCCAAAGCTGGTGCATGGATTTTATGATTCTGGCTCCAGATATGAGAAAAGTAATTTTGACTTATCAAAAAGCATCTGTTGTGATTAAAAAAATAAAAATAAAAAAGCCAAACCCTTATTCTATGGTAGTTAAAAAGTGTTGGACAGAGATGTATGACTGGGGATTTTCAGATCATAATTATTATGTAATTAAAGAAAACCAACTACTGGTAATCCTACAAGAGAAAATGCTGTAGCATAAATCTTTGATCAAATAATGTGTAAGGGAGTACTTACACCAGAACCTTCTGGTATTAATGCTGCTTCTGATTAGCATTGACCAGGCACCTTTTGTCTTGAGTATGATTGCCACTCCAAAAAAAAGGCCAGATGTGAAAAATTGTACTTCTTACAAGTCTTATCTCCTGAGCCAATCAGCCTTATGGAATATAAGTTCATATATCTATTTCATTAAATTCAGATGAAACTATGGAATTATCTGTACTTCTGTGAAAGATAAAAGTAGAATCACTATGAACAGCTCCTACACAATGCAGCTCTCTGGTTAGAGTCCGTGCCACTTACAGAATTCTACCTTAAGATGAGTACCTTCCATGACTAACCTTCCAATCTTCTCTGAGATTTCGATTATGATATAAGAAGTGAATGTTTCCCAGACACTTTTCTCTGTTGTCACCTGCAATATGCTAACAAAGGATATTATTTATATATATATATATATATATAATATTAATATATATTCTATTCTATTTTATTCTGTTCTATTCTATTATTATATTATATTATACTATATTATATTATATTTATTATATTATCTTGTAGGAAGGATAAATAAAGATCTTCACTATCTTAGACACCAACACGCGTAAAAACCAATGAAAGTAGTCCTTAGTATGTTGGCATATCTTCTGGAAAACAGGGTACACCAGTAATAATGAAGTACTTTCTGAAAGTGGCAATATTCTGAAAATTATTCTCTTGCTAGTATTACCTTCACTTTTCCTTTCCTTCATTACTTCTTGCTGCCAATAATCTCAATTTAAAAAAATTCAGTATTGAAGTTGGTCATTATATTTAAGTTGTTATATTGCATTTTTTTCACTATGCCATTAAAAAGAGAAGGCAGGAAAGCAGGCAGGCAAAAAGAAAGAGAAAGAAAGAAAGAAAGAGAAGGAAAGAAAAAGAAAGAAAGAAAGAGAAAGAAAGAAAGAAAGAAAGAAAGAAAGAAAGAAAGAAAGAAAAAGAAAGAAAGAAAGGAAGAAAGAAAGAAAGAAAAAAGAAAGAGCTCCTGGTGGTGCATAATCTGTTTCAGAAGATAATTATGAAAAGAAAGGAGAATTCCAGTTTCAGACAGTAGCCGTACTCATCCACTCAGGGATTTGTGAGCTACAGATATGTAATCTGTCCAAGATTTATGCCTTCTGTATACTTCAAAAGAGTTCAAGCTTGGTAACACGGGGTGCCTTTCATCCAAGCAGATAAAAAAAGAAAATATAAGGTTCTTAAAATTTGTGTGTGTTTTTAAACCATAAAAACCATACCATTAATAATGGCTGCTGTTTTTTCCTGTTTTGTTTTTCTGATTTCTGCTGTAATCAGTGATTCCTAGAGTCAGTAATAAGTGTTATCTGCTCAAGTTTTATTTAGATACATAGGCATTTTTAGGATAGAAAATTACTGTGCTTCGCTTTGTTTGCACTGAAAGGTATTGAAATGGAACATATGCAGCTGGCATGCCATAGTCTTTAGAAACTCTTATCTATTATTAAGCACTGCTAGATTCTAGTTTAAGTGTTCTCAAGGAAGTGTATGTATGTGTGCATGTGTCTGTGTTTTCTCAATCCAATGGCAAGAGCAGGAAATTGAAGAAAAGATAATTTACTAGGTTTTCATCATCTCAAAATCAAGTTTTGTAATCGTTTTCACTGATGTCAAGCACTTGGTTTGAATTAAGATGCACTTTATTTGCTTAAAAATTAAACCAGTTCTACTTTTGGGTGATTTTTTAAAATTATAGGTAAATGTAGAAACAAAACCAGTGTTTTAAAGGAATATTCACTTGTCAGTCAGAAACTAACAGGAGGCAGCTTTCCTTCCTCCTTACATCCCCCAAAACAATGGTTAGGGAAATCGCTTAGACCACAGGACATATTAAAATATCTGACCTCTGTAGTTCAGAGGAGAGAATTGAAACACAGCCCTCCCTCCACTGAAAAGGGAATGTCTTACCCAGAAAGACAATTATCCAACAAGTGTTGCTTTGTCCACCCACCACTATGTTTTCCTTCTCCAAAAAGCTGTCCATCTGAGGCCAGCTGTCTGAAGACAGCACTGTCCATGCTTTGTCAAGTAGAAACCAAAGATTACAGCCATTATGGCCAATTATCTTTACTTCCTCTGTGAACGTGTCATAGCCTTAACAATCCTTTCTAACTAAGTTACACATCTGTAAATAAATTGGTCAATGAGCCAAGGAAATTATGAAAAATTATCCATGTCATTATCTGTTAGAAAAACATGATAAAATTTTAAATTGGTCCTGTGCCCAGGGAGCCCAGCACCCAGGAGTGGGGGAGATTCAGGACCCAACAGCTTCAATACATTTGTGCATCCTGTGTGCTCAGCACACAGCCCTCCCCTATTTGAAGAGTGGAGCTGTGATCCCTGTGGCCTCTGAAGGTATGACACCTTGCTTCTCCACGCACATGAGTGCAAATTGTTTACTGTATTGGAATATCCCAAATATGGTCCTACTGGAAAGAATATGTTTAATCACTTCTGATTTTGTAATACCTTTCAAATTTTACACTAGTTTCTCACAATCAAGGACTCTCTCTGTCAGGGACTGTAGATCTGCACTCACTTCTTCATGTAAAACCTCTTTCACAGAATCAGAGAATTGTAGAATTCTTGAGTGGTTTGCTTTAGAAGAGACCTCACAGATGATCTGACCATTGGCAGGGGCACTTTCCACTAGACCAGGATGCATTCACTCTTTCCTTTGGGACCAGCATCCACCGTGAAGTCTTTTAGAATGCAGCTACTTTTGTGAGTATTTTTCAGATAATCTTCTGGTATTTTTTCATTCTTAAGGTTTCAGCTTCAATATTAAAACTTCTCTTCTTTTTCCTCATTGGTATATTTTCCCAGTAGAGATGACATATAGTGAAGGATAGTCCTGACAGGTTGAGGGTTTTTTTTTTTTTTTTGGTTGGTTGGTTGGTGTTGATTCTGGTTTTGGGGGCTTTTTTGTGTGTTTATACATTTCCTCCTACAAAAGCTTTATAGTGAGGAATGAAGGCCTATCTGGGTATTTTTTAAACTCTGTGTCAGTCCCTCAGGAAGCAGACTTTTCCAATCTTTAGGAGTCTTCAGAAATTTCTGTTGTAATGGCTTAGAAAATTTGCAAGCAGATTTTGGAAAGCTTTAGGTTCACTCACACATATCTGCTGGTTATAGAAATGTTAGTTCAAAGAAATTTGTTGTTTTCATTTTATCATCTGTTGCTTTGGCTACAAATACTCTGAATTATCAGCATTAACTGGGATGATAAACTAAACAATTGCTTAGCTATCTCAAGGAAAGGAGATAATGCTTAAAAAATAAAGCAGGAGATTAAGCTAAAATTTATCACATGTATTAAACAATTCATCAGAGCCACTTGTGTTTATCCTGACTAACACCACAAAATGGTGTTTGACTTAACTAGTATTGTCTATATCTTAGTAAATTTGGTATTCTTACATAGACTTTACTACCAATTTAAAATTATTAAATAAACACCACAAAAGGAAAAAGAGCTATATTTTTTTATATCGATCAAGCTATTCTGAACTATTCTACTTCCTTGTGGTAAGCAGTCACCTGCTAGCTACTGGATTATAGACATATAAGAAGCTGCAGCATTTATTCTAGCTAAAAATAAGTGCGATGGTTGACAAAAAAAGAAACCCAACAAAACTATTACTCATACACAATTATAGAATATTAGAAATGACTGAAAAATATATTGATTGTATTGAATGCTGATGTAAAACAAACGTGGTGTCACTGATCATTTGGAACTTGATTTAGGTGAGATCTGTTGATTCATAGCTTATTAGTATGCTGTGTATGAAAAGAACTAGCTAGGTACATTTGTTTATTTGTCAGAGAAGCTTACACATGCATGGAGTAGCATAAACAGGCTGCAAGAGCACCTGGATGTTTGCTAAACAGAATAATTAAGAACCCATAGAGTCCCAAATGAATGCATTGATTATCTTTGGGACTATCTTTCTTAGGAAAAAAAAATGTCAGTGGCTTTTTCTTTGGGTTTTTTTTTTTTTTAATGGTATGAATGTAATCTACATTAACAACTGCTGTTTTAGAAAAATAATATTATTAGCTTTTGTGAAGTAAAACATGGCATCATAATAGAATGGGACAGAATTAATTTAATGAGCATAACCCTATTTCTAATATTTGTGGTTTTATATTTTCATACTCTTAATTACATATTTTTAACAGCTGGTGTTTTACATGTGCTGCCTCAGATTTAAAAACATACCTGCTTTTTTCTTGGTTTGGGGTTTATACAAATAGATTTATGCCTCTTCTCAGTCATCACTGTCTGCATCTGAACACTGGACCTTCAGCTTTATGGTATAAATCTCTTCCACTAAAGCTCTACTGTTACAATTATCACAGATGGTAACAGAAATAAGTGGTTATCTCGGTGGACCAGGTGTTTGAGAGAGATACACAGCACAATACACCAGTGGATTACATATTTATGAGTAAACACATTTCACAAAGAACATAGATGACTACTTAAATGAAAAAGCATCTTTCTTGAAGGCACTGTGTATAACTGATTGAAAGGCAAATTACGAATCCATCATGTTACTGATTATAGCAGCCTCTCTTTTAAAGGGAATAAGTTTTAACTTATAAAGGCATTGAAATATACAATGAACAAAAAATGCCTAGGAAATGTGATCCTTAAGTCTTGTCCTTTAATGTTGTAAGCTTTTAAATTTGTTGTTGGCTTTTATAGGTTCGTAGATTTGTTGCCTTCCTCTTACCTCCACACTATCTACCTACTACAAAGGACATGTATAAAGGATTCAGATGTGTTTGTAGTGACAGTTATTTCAGCAAGTGTTCTCTTTCTTTTGAAAAGAGGTTCAGTGAGAAAAAAAGTAGAAGTAGACTTTTTCACATATGCATGTGAAATACTCTAATATTTTCTTTCTATCATTCCTCAACTCTTGGGCAGAAGGTGATAAATATGGTTACAGAGAACAAATTTTACAAAATGTATTTCTCAAGAAACATGACTACATTAACTAAACTCAGATGCCAGCTCCTTATTATTTCTGTGTTAGAGAGCGATAAGTATGCTAGGTAAAATATTTTTTTGAATCTAAAAATTAATTACATAACAGAGGAAATGCCAAATGGAAATGTGCATGCAAAACAGGTTTTGTTTGCTCAATAATACCCAAGGTACAACTGATAATACCTCCCACAAGCAGCTCAATATGGAAGTGTAGTAACATTTAGTAGGTAAATGTGCCTGTCTTTCTCATATGTTTGCTCTGGAAGAAAATAACAACAATTTTTTTTGCCTTTTTTTTTTTTAATTAAATATGGAAAGCAACAATTTGACACAGAAACAATGTGCAAAATGTTGGTTTGGTCCTGTGCTCCCTAAAATCATGAATCAGAGAAGATACATACTTTATATAGCTGTAACCTAGAGAATGATCCCTCACAATTTGCTTCTTGAGATATTAAAATAGTTTTTGTTGTTGTGATACAGTTACCTTTAAATAATGTGAAATGCTATGCTGGTGTGCTTCCTCGTTATGGGTTTAAGTCTTAATAACTGAACTGAGTTATCAACACATATTGTGAAGACGAGTGTTAAAATGTCTGTATCACCATTCCATAATTTCCCATTGCTCCATGTCATCTGATGTCTAGTAAGACTTGTGGTTGTTTATGGAATCTGCTTCATAGCAAAATGATGAAATGGAAGGCTTTATAGGCTGTGGATGTGTAAAGCAAGACTGAATCCTTGTGCTTGTGTGTTTCTTTTGTTTTCTTCCCCTCACACAAAGGCGAAGAGAACATATAAATTTATCATTAGTGGCTCCTCACTCGCCTTTTGAGAGCAGCAAATGCATTCTTGCATTGCTCTGGGAGTGGTTAGGCAACGGTGCATGATAGAATTTGAAGTTCTATCATATTCACCATACTCATACAGTTTAGTAGGAATTTACATGTGTCAGATTCCTAAATTACTGTAAACCATATGATACCTACCTGTTTTAACATGAAATGAGCAGGCGTAGTCTCACAGTAAAAGTAGCAAAGCACTTTTATTCCCTGTTATTCCCTGAAGCATCCTCCTTGTTTCTGTGCTAAGACTGGTCTAACATTTCACTGCAGGAAGTTTTAACTAGTTAAATACCTCTGACAGGGCAGAACCAACTCTGACAATCCAAAATTTAGAACACCTTAAGCCAGAACATAAGCCAGTCTATGTTATCATGGATTTGATTAAGATGATGGAGATACACTGTTCCATAACATCTGAGAATCTCGTTTTCTATCTTATAGTTTTCAGCCTTTTTACCTGTGAAGTAGGTATTTTCCTATAGCTCATGGAGAGGACCATGTTGGAGCAAATATCCGCAGTGCAACCTGTGGAGGACCCCACACATGAAAAGGTAGATTTGCTTTAAAGGAAGCTGCAGGCTGTGGAAAGAACTCACACTGGAGCAGGGAAAAAGTGTGAGGAGGAAGAAGCAGCAGAGATGAACAGGTAGAGACTGATCACAGCTCCCATTTTACAACCATGTGAGCTACTGAGGGTGGAGGGAGCAAGGTGGGAGGTGGAATAGCTGAAAGAGTGAAGTTTAGTCCGGGAAGAAGAAGGGGTGGGAATATAGAGAGAAAGTGATTTAGTTTTGTTTAAGGATAGCTGTTGTCCTGATACTGATGAATATTTTTGTGCCAGTGCATAAATACAAAAGAACAGTCAACAATAAAACAAAAGAATTAGCCAAGGAATTTAAACCACATTATAAGAGACGAAACCTGTAAAACATAAAATCATGTTCTTTGGTAGTATGTGATGTTTCAGTGTCAGCATAATCCATGTAACCATGAAATATATATAGAAAATGAAAAGAACAAAGACCACCCAGTATTATTCTATTTTTAACATTAGGGGTATAAAATTATATATGTAAGCTATCTCTCTCTGGAGACTCCTTTAATCATGTCTTCCAATAGATCATTGTTAACATGATGCTTACATTCATTTACCTTCGGCTCCTCTGCTCACATTCATTTGCCTGCAGTTCCTCTGCTCTATTGCCAGTAAAACCACTTTTGAAATTTACTTTTATTCTAATTTTCCATTATAAGATATATTTTTCCTTTTCACAAGAATCCTTGCTAATGTTAAACCATTTTTTGCTTCAAAGAAACAAATACAACAGTGCCCATTACTTAAGTTAAAATGGTAAAATTCCATCCAAATAAACTGAAACAAAATATTGATGAATGACAACTGAGCAAGAAGATGCATTTGTGGCTGTGTTTGAAAGAACTACCATCTAAAGGCATAGGGCCAAATATTTCTCTGAGGGCTTCTTTATAATGAGATAAGGAATCAGAACAATGATTCCAGTAATTCAGATCAAAATACTTTCCAGGATTCCAGGAAGTTTACATAAACTGCATTAGTAGTAGCAATTAAAATTCAAAATGCTACCATGCACTATTAGTTCCACCATAATTGGCCTCACCCAAAACTCTTACAAAAACCAAATAGATACTTGCAAGTCCTTAGTGGCTATCCTGTTCTCATTCAGATTTAACAGACACAGAAACAAAAACCCCCTGTCTTCCTGTTTTTGCAGCATAAATAAATAAATACAATATTTTGGAGTCTGAAAGTCCCAAAATGTTCCTCAGCAAGAGTCTATCAATATCCATTACCTTATCGGTATGTGTGCCTGGTATGGATGTCAGGCCATGGTTTGCCTTAATTTATTTTTTATCCATCTCTCTATGTCCTGAGTCAACCAGTTCCACTTCATTACAGAAAGACAATACAGCAAAACGGTCAGATTTTGGAGTGGCTTGGTCCACTGGTATTGGTCTCCAGATAGCTTTTTTTTTTTTTAACTGCAAGATAAAACAATCACGAAGCTGCGATTGCTTGCAAATCTCAGCAAATTTCTGTTTTCTTAGAGTGCATTTCCTGGTTCTTAAAAAGAACTTCTTGTTGCTGCAAAAAAACCAACCCAACAACCAACACAACCCCAAAGTGCTGCTGAATAAGAAAATTGCTGACATTTATGTAACTATACCAAACTGAATTTATGCAATAGATGAGTCTTGCTTGAAATTTACTTTTTGCAACTTAGTAATACAGCCATTGAATGATAAAAATCTATTTTTTTAAAATAAGGCATAATATTATAATCATCAACTCTGGGCAAAAAGCTTAAGGGCTTTTTGGTTTTCTTTTTAGAAACCATTTTGAATGGCAAGTAGCTTTGGGTATACCTAGTGATTCCCGTTTTAATACTGGAGGTAAAATAAGAGAAATATTTCAGAAAAATAAGGCTCTCTCACAATCTTTCTTTCTTTGCATTTTAAACTCCACATATGTTAGAAAACTCAACACAAAAATGGCACTCAATTGCTGTTGGGGAACTTTTTTCCATCAAGCCAATGGCTGGTCTTCAGGTTGCTGAGAGTGAATTTTAAGTAACAATATCTAGGAAGATGCAGGAAAGAGTGTAAGGAATAAAGAAAATAATTAATAGTGGACATCCATCCATTGTTCTTTAAAAGCCTTTATCTTTTCTACTGCCCATTGTGGGGGATTAACCACTCCCTAACTGGGCATCTAGAAGCTGCAAACTGGCAGCACTAGTAGCATGGACATTCTCTTATTGGCGGGCAGATGAAGAAAGAATCTATCTCTCATCTCATCTACCTCTTCTTCATGTTCGTCTTGTGTCACTACAAATCTCTCTGAACTGTCTGTGTTCAAGACCAAGACTCATAAATACCTTTTTCTAATTAGTTTTCTTCACACCTTCTCCAGTATATTTTATTTAGTGTATGAGTTATTATTATTATTATTGGTCTCATGGGTTAGGAGTTGTAGGCAAAATGCTTTGTCATTGAGTCACAGAATGTTAAGGGTTTGAATGGACCTTGAAGATCATCTAGCCCCGAGTCCTCCTGCCATGGGTAGGGATCCCTCCCAGTAGACCAGGTTCTCGAGGCCTTATCCAACCTGGCTTCGAACAATGCCTGGGTTGGTGCATCCACAACTAATCTGGGCAACCTCTTCCAGTGCCTCATCACCTTTAGAATAAAAATTTCTTCCTAATGTATAATCTAAACCTACTCTCTGTTGTAAGCCATTCCCCCCATCCCCCTTCTACATTTCCCGATGAAGAAACCCTCTCCAACTTCCTGGTAAGCCCCATTCAGATACTGGAAGGTTGCTATGAGGTCTTCACACAATCTTCTGTTCTCCAGGCTGAACAGCCCCAACTTTCTCACCCTATCTCCACAGGGGAGGTGCACCAGTCTTCTTATCAAATTTGTGGACCTCCTCTAGACTTGTTTCAACATTTCCATACCCTCTGGATGTTGGACACACAGAGTCATCCCATCTTTAATTCCTTGTTGCATCAATAAGGACATGTTCGAAGAAAGACATATTCCCTATGTCTGTGTTTGTTTAGCTTTAGGAATTCAGAATAAGACCCAAAGGCCAGCTACAAAATAAGATTAGTCACCATTCTAGGTCTAAAATTACTACAGAATTTTAAAAGAAAAAGCCCCAACCCCACAAAAGAACCAAACAAGAACCTCCCAAACAGTATCATTCTTCTCTGCCTGTAGGAACTACTGAATACAAATACAGCTATAAATACAAACACAAATGCACAGTTTTGTTTCTCAGTATGTTTTCTGTATCTTGCCTTCTTTTTCTTTTTACTAGATCTTCATTCTTTCAAGATGCTCTCCTTCCCTCACCCCCTCACTGAGGTAGAATAATACGTAGGCTTTCTTGGTTTGATTGCTCTGATCTTTACACATGTCTGGGATTGTTGCCTTTCCTCCCAGAGCCATTGCAGAGCATGCTCAGGCAGTAGTTTCTGTCTATGAGCCTTTTCCCATAATCTCCAGTCTCTAATGGCAACTAGTACCTTCTCAAGCATCAGATGAAGAAATGATTTTGAGTGGAGGAACAGTATTTTACTCCTCCCTGGGGCATGATTGCTATGATTAGCTAGGTCTGCTAGAATGTTCAAGTGCATGAAGCATCTGCTGCCTGGAAAGAAAGTAAAAAGGAAGTAAAAAAAGAAAACAGCACAGAAAGCTGTTCAAACCTCGCTGCCCCTTGGCAAAGCAGCAAAAATTGTGAACAGCTTTGTAAATGTCAACCTGAGGTGTAGAAGTGTCTCGTTCTTTATTCATATACCATTACATGAGGTTTGAAAGCAGGTGTAAAAGAGAATTTTTACAACCAAGTGTATGATGTGTGCATGTGAGTCTCTGAGAAGTCTGAGAAGATTTGTAAAATAGAATTGCTAGCTGTTCTGCAGACATTGGACAACAAGATATAGGTAGAGACAACATTATGTTAGAAAGGCTGAACAATCCATATAGCAACTGGTTTATTTGCAAATAAATGAATAGCATTCTATAGGGTATTTTTAGTATTATACTGGAAACAGAAAGATAATATCTCTAAGCATGGACTTCTACATATTCTGGTCTAAATACATAAATATATTTCTCTATGCAATACACAAAGGAGTAGCAGCAGCTAGTGCTGGTGTGGCATGAAACTTAACAAGAAATGACACATTCTGCACCTGGGACAGATTTATGTTGGACACAAGTATAAATCCGGAGAGAAATGTCTGGAGAGCAGCCCTGCAGAAAGGGATCTGGGGGTGCTGGTCAGAAGCAGCTCAGCGGGAACCGGGAGTGTGTCCTGGCAGCCAAGGGAAAGAACGACGTTCTGGTGCATCAAACACGGCATCACTAGCTGGCCAAAGGGGTGATTACCCTGCTGTATTCAGCTTTGGTGCAATCCCAACTTCACCACTGCAGGCAGTTCTGGGCCCCACCATTTAAGAAAAATGTGGAAATCCTTGAATGCAACCAGAAGGGCTAGTCATAGATGCCCTTATCTTATTGCACCAATGCATTTAATTAGCACATAAAAATGCAACTGAAAATTTTACTGTTGGCAAAAGCTCTGGCACAAGTCCATTATGTCGTGATTATTTAGTTTCAAAAATGTAAAGAACATTTTTCAAAGAGTTTCAAGTATGTTATAAATTTCAAGCAGCATGGAATTTATTTTCTTTTTTATCACGTTACATTCTGACAGCATCTTAATGTCAACCTTTTACCCCTGAGATTAAACTTTTTCTTCTGAATGAGCCTCAGTTACTAATTTGGTCAAGGTTAAATCCAGCTTGGCTCCTTTGGTACAAATGAAGAATAAATTAAGGCAGAAAGCTGCAAAGTGCTGCTCTTTACAAAAGAACCTTTGATAAGGAAGAAATCATAATTTTATTTTAAGTGATTTTAATCATGGTTAAATAATGCTGGACAGGCAGAATATTTGTTTAATTGAATAGAGACATAGAACGTAGCTGAGGTAATTTGTCAGGCTAAGGAAATTTAGGTGTGATTCAATTTTCTTCATACAAAAAATCTACCCTCCATCCTCTGCAGAGCGTGCTAAGCACATTATTTATCCTCCTGGCATTAGTGTTAGCTGTATTATCATGTGAAGTAAAGCAATAAAAGATACTGTTTAGATCATTTCACAGGAAGAAGTTGGGCTGCACAAGATGCTGATTCTTAGTTTTATTTTTGTTTGCCTGTCATGGATACCACACGAGTCAAAGCTAGCATTTGATTTAATGTGCTAGATTACTATTGAATTTATGTAAAAAAAGTCTAACCTTTGAAAAGTGTGAAAGTCCCAGTGATGAAATCTAAAGCTAAAATAATTGAAAGACGTTTAGAAATACATCTGATACTCCATTTTTGTAGTCTAAAACTAGATTACCTTTCTAACCTGGTCTGAAAAAGGGAAAAAAGTGTTTCTGGACTTAAAATGGGTTCTCACCCTCTAAAATTTCCCCCCAAAAAATCATAGGAAATGCTAAAAGCTCTCAGTAACAGAAAGTTCATCTTGGCATATCCTGTCAAGAGATTAAAATCCAAATATTACTGAATCTAAATCCTTCAGATCTTGAAATACCCCCTGCTGATTATGTCTGAAACATTTGCCTAAAGGGTGAAAAAAGTCTATACTACAAGGATAACAACTTCAGACTATGGCACTGTCAATTTGCTACCTCTTGACAGCAGCACAAACACCCAAAACCAAACTCAGTTCTGGTATTTATTCTCTAACAAAGTTCAGTGGTAACTGTATTTCCTTTTTTTTGTTTCTTTTTCCCTTGGAAGAAAGTAGATATAAGCAAGCGTCTAAGCAATGGAGAAACAGTTGTATAAATATTCTAGTCTTACTGATGAATGTGCAGTAGTGTATAAGGGAAGAAAAAAAAAGCAAACTGTAGTCATATTCACATGCCTCTAAATCCATAAACGGGGGTTAACTTCTTCCCTTCATGGGAAGACTGAAATCTAATTTTGTTTAATTAGTTCTATCACAGCCTCATCAGTTCCTCACAGTCAATACTGCGCCAAAGGTAACTAAATTACTTTTTGAACATTAAAAAGGGACCCTCAATGCAAGAAAGTTTTTTAAGCCAAAAAATGCATGCTAACTTCTCATTTATAAGGTTTATCACGGATTCCAAACAGAAAAAGCCTTCATCATTTTATCTTCTTTATCCTCTTTAATCCGGTTCAGCTTAAGAGTAAGGATCCTGATAAAGCAGCAGGATGTCACCTACACCTTTGCTGTCTTTGCAGTCTCCTGCAGTTCTGCAAAATATATGATGCAGAATTATTTTCATTCCAGAGGCAATCATGTAATTATTTTCCTCTTTTGATCAATGCAAAATTTTAGCTACTTTAAATTGATGTGCACATAGTAAAGAATACAATTTGACTCATTATCTGGACTCATTTTGTGATTTTTTTTATAATGCTCCGTAACAGGATCTTATACCCCAAGGACATCCTAAATAGACTGAGAAACAAGGGTTCCACTAAATACATTATACCAGATGGATGATTAGAAGTGGAAACTGTTGAACGTCATAACTGTTAGGCCTATCTATTGTATTGTTGTACTTCTAGTTTCAGTGCCAAAAGTCAATGCTTCCAGTGTCTAATAACAATCATAATCAAAAAACCAATAAAAATATAAAGAGATGTGAAAAATTCACAGATAAAATATGAAGAAATTAAAAAAAAAAAAAAAGCCATGCATGCTTTAAAAATTGTATTTTGATTTCATTGTTTACAGAACTGTGAAAATAAGGAGTCCTGTCTGAAAGAACAGAAGGTCTTATTATGTAAAGGATCAGGATCGAACTCTTGTGTACAGGGAGAAGCCTAGAACATGACACCAAAGTGCTTTTAAAAGGATTTGAATATTTAAGTCATAACGGACTTATATTGGACACAGAATGAGAAAGCCTTCAGGGCAGAGGATAAGGAATTACAAAGAGGGAAAGAAGGTGAACTAGAGCCAAAGGAAGGAGTAGTTGAAGTATTAAGAAGAAAAGAGTGAAGTACATGATAGACATGTCAGTGCCCTTGTTATGCCTCAGTTATTTCGTGAATGACTACTCCTTCCTAAAAACACAAATTAAATGAAAAGGCCAGATTTTGGAGATGTTCTAAAGGGAAAATGACAGGATTTAGTAAGAGCCTGAATGTGAGAGATAAAGGACCGAAAACTGTCTAGTGTAATAATAAGTTACCTGTTTAGGGGATGAGAGGGATTACAAGCTTATGTGCAATGATGGGAAAGGATGCCAAGGTGAGGACACATGTGAAATGGTTATTTGCTTCCACCTCTCTAAAAGGTCTACGTTTCTGCTATAGAAACATGAAAAATTCACAGTGGTTTTCAGAATTGAAATTCAATGTTTCAAGCACTGAAAAAATACAAATTTTAAGGTGAAATAGGGTGCTCAAAAATTAGATACAGAAATTGTGTTTTGGCTGTTTATATGTAAAATGTCTTACACAAGACTAAGAGGGATTAAGATAGCTGGTAATAGATATTAATAAATGTCAGAAAAATTTCATTTACATTACAAGATCAATTTCAATGTGTTGATTAAAGCAACTTAATTGTGTTTACAAATAAACAATGGTGAAACAGTGGAAGAAATACGAAACTATTTTAAATGCCATGGAAGGAGAATTCTTTTTCTTTGATTTCAGTTTCATAATTTTCTACCCTTTCTATGTAACAAATGTAGCCAAACTGTATTCGTGATCACAGACAAAGACTCTGGATCTTAAAAGTGGAAGAAAGTACTTACAGCAGGGTACCATCAGCTTGATTCCATGGTAAGTCTAAATCTCAATAGAAGCCTATCAGATCAGTTATAATATCATATCAGATAATGGGAAGATTCCGTAGTTCTTCTGAAAGCTTTTTCTCGTTCTTTTCTCTTGACTTCCTTTCCTTCCTTCCTTCCTTCCTTCCTTCCTTCCTTCCTTCCTTCCTTCCTTCCTTCTTTTAATTTAGACTTTTATATTTCTTATTCTATGTTGTTAATTGGATCAAGTCAGATTTAATTCCACTGAGACTGCAGCTCTAGTGTCATCACCGTATAAGCTGTTAAATCCTTCTGAAACCTTCAATTCCTTTGTAAGTGGCAGAGACTCTTTCCAGGGGTCCTCACTCTGCAAAGTGTGTGCTGGGTTTTGATCAGAGATGTTTTCTTGCTTTTTTACAATTCTTATGCATGTGTGGTAGTTGCATGCATGGCAACTCCTACAGGGCGAGGGAGATTCCACCCATGAGTACATGGAAGATGATCATCAATCCTATGTCTTCCAGCTTTCTACCAAACGAGTACTCTTGAAAGTCCAGGGGGGATATTAATTCATTTCAATGCTTGATTAGAGACAAGCATCATCTTGCAGGTTAGTTTTTGGTTTTAAAGGCAGTTCAAAATTTAAAAAAATAAATAAAATTTTAATCAATTATGCAATTGACCTTCAAGTAGAAAAAGATGCATTTTCAGCCCACTCTCACATGAGGAAAACACCTAGGTCAAAATTTGTTTTTTTCACTGGTTTGTGCTTCATTGCAATTAATTCCTGCTGGTTTTTATTGCTGTCTTCTATTTGAGAATATTGACTTATAAGGCATCACTAGCTGGAAAAGGCTTTATTTCTGTAGTGCCAGTGGTTTTTACTGGACTACACGGTATGCTTTATATGCTAAGGCAGTTTGAGCCTGTTCTTTCAATCTGCTGATGTAAAGGTACCCGTACAAAAATGAGTTAAGAGTCACTGAAGAAAAAATGTAGGTTTGAAAAGAAGACCAAACTAGTACTGTGTCTTATTTTATGTCTGCAGTTCTTTAAAATGCTACCTCAAGCACTGAAAGTAGTTTATTTTGTGCTGAAAACCCAAACAGTAAATTAGCCTAAGCATTATTTTTGATTGCTGTGTTTAGGCTGTTTCTGATACCCCAAACCAGCAAAGATAAATTTCTTGGTAGAGTCTGTCTCTTTTCTCTGAACCACAGAATATCTACCTTGTTTCTCAGTAACTAAAAATCTATATAGGTTTCTGTAAACCTATACTCAAGTCAATAAACCTCTTATGCTTGTGTATGCGTAGACATGTATTTTTTAGATAAATATATTTGTAAAGAGATTGAGTATTTGCATATCTATATACATACATAGATAAAGAAAATTAACTTTTATTCAAAAGTACATTTGGAAATACCTACATGTTTAGGATATTATTCATAAGGAAAAAGAATTTACATGCTAAAAATAATTTAAAAAGATATATTGTGCCTATTTTTCCTTATGAAATTCAACAGAAGGCCAAAGTTACCATCAAAAAGCAATGAGAAATTCTCATCATCAGAACAGTCCATTTTCTTTTTAGTCTTGGTTATATATTTCTTCTTTTGATCATTTGACATTAATGTACTACTATGCTTATAACTCTGAAGTTATTTTATATTTTAAGTAATACTGAGGGAAATGGAACACTACTAGATAAGAGCCATCTGACTTCAAAACCATCAAAACAAACTTGCCTTAGCTGTCGAATTTATTCAAAATTGAGATATCTCCATGAAATATTTCACATACCAAACCATTCTGTTCAGTATTTTTATGGGGTTCTGATACCTGTCAAGAAATCAGCAATCTCATTAGGTAATGTGTTATATAAATAAAGTGAACTTAAGCAATATCAGTTTTAGTTAATATTAGTAGATTCTTAGTGGAAGGGACATTAGTTTTAGATAAAATGTAAAGATTTCTATTCTGGATTTTTTTTTAATTATCAATTTTTTAATTTAACATGCATGCTTTTGGTTTGCTCAGTTTTTAAAATAAATATGTTTATGGTTATTCTCATTCTATATGTAAATTTTTTTTTCCCAACTATGAATCATGTCTTGAGATGACTTGGTCTTTCACTGGAACTTTGGCATTCACTGGAATGCCTAACCTATTTTTTTTGTCCATAGGTTCAAATCTGATTAAATGAGCTATTGTTTGTTGTGGTAATTTCCCGTAGTAAAGACAACCCTGAAGAATTTCATAAAACAAACCAGAAAATTTTAAATGGAAGAAAGCAAGAGAGAAGCTGTGATAGGACTTTATGCCTTTCAGTGAGAAATTTTGCTGCTCAATGTCAGGGCACAGCAGGGGACACCAGGCATGGTGATGGGAATGGGCCAAGGCTGGACTGGGATGTGATCTTGTTAGTGGGCAACAGGATCAGGCCTGGTGAGGGAAAACAGGGTCAAACACAGCCCTGGAATGGCTAAGCAAGGCCATGGGGATGGATACAGGGAGGCTGGGCAGAAACAGTACAGACTGTCAGTTTCTGCAGAGCTATTAGGTCTTTTCCGTGATAATTTGAGCTGAAAAAAGGAATTATAATAATATTGAAAATTTCATTAAGTTTTGGAAACTTTCTTCCCACTGTATCAATTTTATTCTCCTTGAAATCCTGAATGCTTCTGATTGCATGGGCATACTATAATTTAGCTTGTAAAACTGTCACAGCAGACAAAATCTGCAATATCAAACTATACATTATTCAATTTGACAAAACCTTCTAGAACATAGATTATAGCATAAAGGATTTTTTTTCTTCCTTGTATCTGCTTAAGCATAATAGAATATGTGAAGAGACTCCCTTCTGGCTGTTCCAACATATCTTGTTTCAGTTCATTTGGACACAGGAAGCTCAGGGTTGAGGGAACGTAACAAATGATGACAGAATTTGAAAATACAGAGAAAAATCTTTTTCCTTCTTGAATTTAAAATTTATTTCTTTTATACCACCACTACCACTCCTCTTTCTCCAATATTTCTTCTTGCGTTCATATTGAATAGGTCATCTGCTGGAACTTATTTTTTGTTAGAACCAGAAGGATGTGCTAATATAGTAAATCTCACACTCACCTCAGTTGTTACAACCATGTCATAGACATCAGTAACAGAATTAATCGACAATTGGGGTTTTTTTCAAAAAATGTTTAAAACTTGGTTTGACCTGTTCCAGAAACTTTCCAGGCCACTTTTGCCATGGAGTTTTAACAGAGATTTAAAAAGAAAAAGACTTTTGAGATTTTTTTTTTCACGAATGAAAACTGAATTAAATAATATAAACAACATTCGATATTGGATTGACCAAATAATTTTGTTCAGGTTTGGCTTTGACTTTTTGGTTTGACTCTTTACCATTACCCCTAGAAATGAAGAACAGTGACTTGGAAAGATAATTTTTTAAGATATATGTTGCATGCAGAATTACAGCTACAGGAACTTACTTTCCTAAAATAATATTTATCGTTTTCTCGGTAGTGTTCTTTACAGAAAATTTTGAATTTTTCATATTTTTCCCACTCCTTTCGTGTAATTTCTTTGGAGAAAGTGGAAATGCATATCCCAAATATTAATAAATAAAATTATTATTCAACAGTCTTCTTATAGAAAAGTTTGTCTATTAAGCACCAGACAGAGTTGTAACATTAAAATTTGGAAGGCTATGTTTTTAATGGCTGTAATATTTATTACATAGTTCTGTTTTTTCTGTCTGTACATATTCTTCTTGAAAGTGAATAGAAAACTGAATGCATGGAAAAATGATAAGAAGTCAAGTAAAAAGCATCAGTGTATGACAGTGTGAATTGACAAAGCTGAGAAGAGAGGTGTTTTTTGGATGAAGAAACTATGCAGTCAGAGCTTTATTGTTAGTTATCTGCTCAGAGTGGCCCCACGAAAACAAGCATTTTATTTGACCAATGTTTTCAAAATCGCAATTCATGCTTACTTTGAATTTGATCAGGTTTTTTGCTGAGGGAGAGGTCTTTGCCAAACTTATTTTTGAACCAAAGAAGAAACATAGTAAAATAAAACTGAAGTGGATCCCTGTGTCTCAACAGCTCTTAAAATTTTTAGTAACTTTCTTGAAAGAACAGACTTTTATTTCTCTAAACACAGTTTAAAAGGAACTCTCTGTGTAATAATAACTTGATAATAGACAAAGAGGTAACAGACAGAAGATATTCTCTGTTACTACAAACTCCTTTTATCAGACCAGTTTAATCTGTAAACTATTGGGATGGAGGAGTTAAATTCTGCTAAATTTGTGTTTTTATTGAGGTTATAAATCCTATTATAATCTTTTAAGTTTAAGTTTCTATAATATGTGTTTGATTGTTACCATATTTATAACTCCTGAGCCAAGAAAGTTCAATAGGATAAAGACTTTTAATATGTGGGAAAGATTTGACCCTGGGCATGTCTAAAAGTGAATAAAAGCTTGTCTTCTACTTTTCTTTCTTTTTTCATGTGTGAGTTATCTTGCTAATCCAATATTAAATAGATTAATGGTGTAGAAAAAAGGCATTTCTTCCTGCATGGTACAAAGGCTATAGCTGCGTGCAGTGTGTTTCCTTCTTAGTACTTCATGAGTGTAGAGAACCTAATGAGCTCATATCTCCTTTCTGAAAGAGTAAAAAAAAATAGATTCTGGCCTAATGATTGCTTTTGCAGCCAGCAACAGCAGTGCAGTTAATATATTGCTATGTGGGAATTGCTTCTAGCAGCTGTCACAGCATACATTCGCTGTTAAGTGCTGGGGTGTAGACATGACTCTTGCTCTTGATTAACTAGGGAGTAATCAGGGAAAGAAAGGTGCAAGCAATGCAAAGGGTGACTTGAAAGAAAGGCCTGTCTCACAGCACAGTGACTACTCTTCCTGCTAAGATTTTTCTCCCAGAAGAATTGAACTTGCTAGAGCTGCTAAAGCTGGCCCAGCTAATGGACCTTTAATTGGTGTGGTAGTCCAGATCCTTTGCTGTAACAGTGTTTTCCCTTGTCATAAAACTCTCCCAAAACTTCTCAGAATCAAGTTATATTTCGAGTTTGAATTATTTTTTTTCTATGAGAAAGGAAAGTTTCTGTGATATTTAGACTATCTTTCAATACTAATAGCTTTGTTTTGAGAAGATGAAAAACAGCATGGAAGAGATATATGTCTATGGCATAAAAGTAGAACACTAGACCTCCTTTTTCCACTCTGTAGAAGATGAAAGGATTTGTGATGCTTGTCATAAATCTACTTTGTTATAAACAGAAAAAGGTTTACACAGAGCACTGGTAAAAGTGTTTAAACTAATCTAACTCCACGACCAAGGAAGACCGGGTTTTACTGTCTTTCAGGAGAAAGAGAGAGGAATGGGTACTGGCTCGAAACAGCTAGGGAGAAAGCGTGCGTGTATGGAAGGGGAGGGCAGGGAGAGAGGTGCACTGCTCCACAACCTGCCCCCTGGACCCTCTGGGCTGGTTCTGAAATGGCTAGCAAGCCATGTGGAGCACTGAAAACCCCAAAATACTGCTGGCCATCCACATAGGTCCCCTGGGGAAGAATAAAGCACAGGTGCATACCTGAGGGAGGGCCCTGGGACACCAGAGAATATAAAAAACTGTGGCAAGAGTGTGCAGCAGACGTACCCCACTGTCTTGGATTTACAAGCAGTTGAGTCTACGCTGGATCTCAGGTGGTGATTATACATATATCTTTCTCTCTCCTTTTTCTTTCTCTTTCTCTCTCTTTTTCTTCTAACCTCCTCTCCTTGAAATATATTGTAAGTCAGAATAGAAAAATTCCAGTCAAGTGCCTTACTTTGTCTGGATGCATTAAAGTTTATTAAGTCAATGCTTTGTAAAGTGCCTTACTTTGACTGGATGTTGTTTTAAAATTTGCCAAGTACCTCATTCCACCCTAATTTTTTTTTTTTTTTAATTTGCAAGTAAAAATTTATTAAACCTCCTGAGAATTTAGTTCTTTTGCCCATGCACCACCAGAGTGAATATAATTACCTTTCCCCTTACACTCATCAAGCAGGCTTAGGACTGAAAGAGCATTACCAAGATTGCGTTTTTTCTGTTGTTGCTCTGGTTTAACCCCAACCAGCAACCAAGGCACAGGTAGCTGCTTGCTCACTCCCCCACCAGTGAGATCAGGGAGAGAACTGGAAGGGTCAAAGGTAGAAAACTCATGGGTTGACATAAAGACAGTTTATTAGGGAAAGCAAAAGCTTCACCCAGAAGCAAATCAAAATAAGGAATTAATTCACTGTTTCCCATGGGCAGCCTGGTGTCCAACCATCTGCAAGAGAGCATGGTCTCATCCCACATAACAGTAACTTGGGAAGACAAACACCATCACTCCAAATGTGCCCCCTTTTTCTCCTTCTTCCCCCTACTTTACACACTGAGCATGATGTCACATGGTCTGGAATATCCCTTGGTCAGCTTGGGTCACCTGTCCCAGCTGTGTCTCCTCCCACCCTCCCATGGACCCCCAAATTCCTCACCAGCATGGCAGTATGAAAAGCAGGAAAGACCTCGGCTCTGTGTAAGCCCTGCTCAGCAATAACAAAAACTTTGTATTATCAAACCTGTGTTCGGCACAAATCCAAATCACAGCCACTCTGAAGAATATTAACTCTGAAACCAGCCAACTGAAACCAGCACAGTTGTGAAAGCATGTAAAAAAGTCACAAAGAGAGACCTTTGATAGGTGTGTGCTTACTCCGACAATATTCTAGAAATTTCAGGAACATAACAGTAATTGGTTTTGGATTTCACCTCTGCTGCCAGTAATTTGTCACAGTAAGTTTTCTGCATTGATTTACAAGTTTTTAAAGAGTATCTAGAATTAAGATTGGTTGTTTAGAAAAACCTAAATTGTTTTTATTGTTACAAAAGAGCATATATTTATGTTTTGTGGATCTTTTCCAAAGAAATTTAAAAATATTTCTCAAAATAACTGATCATAATAAACATTCATAGCTGTATTCACCAGCATTTCTGCAGGTGTATACTTTATATAAGCTTTATATATTTTCAGGACTGCTGTCTATAAGACTCATTATGATTCCCCAGGATGCTTGTGTTAACAAATTATTATCCCATTAAAAAAAAAAAAAAAAAGCCAACTAAACACTTTATAATAATAATTGGTCTACAAACTGTCCAACTGTTGGAGCGGCTGTAATAGCAACACGGATTCATTGAATGGACATATGGTTATATTCAATTAATTACTTGAGCACTGGACTGTGCTGTGTACATGTAGAGAGTTTAGAACATGTTGTCACTGCAGATGCTGTGATAGAGACAAAAGTAGTGAGTTTACTTCAGGGAAGCATATTGCTGATTTAGGAGTGTAATGGCCCCTGAAAAACTCATTCGTAAGAGTTATATACTGTTGACATAATAGCACAAGTTCAGGAAAATTTTCCTTAATTGCCTTTTCTGATTGTTGACAGATTTTGTTTTCTGTAACAAGATCAAGAAGAAAGTCCATCATTTCAAAATAAAGCAGATAGAAAACTTTTGCTAATTTTATAAAGCATACTGCTTTTATTCAGATATGCTTGTACTAGTAGGTAAAACATATGATTTCAGAATTGCTATCGAGGGAGTTAGTGGGCTGTCAAGCTCTAGGAGGTTGATGATATAGTTTCCAGAAATGGTTGAATTGTTTTTCTGTGAAAATAAATTATCTAAGCAATTACACCTTCTTTATTCTGTTAGACAACCATTTATCAAATGAGCTTCATTCCTTAAATGTGAATTTTATGCATAAATGTAATCTAAACAGTTTAGATAGTAGTTTGCAGTCTAGGGGGTATGTGTGAATTGTCCACTCAGACTATACTTTATCCATTATTTGTAGTATGTAATTGAATTCATCTGATGTTTGTGTTTTGATCTTTTGACTATTTGGGAGAACTGCATAACTGCCGGTTTCTAAACAGTGAAATAGAAAAAAAACCACAGCTCTTTTAGAACTAGTATCCAGTTTTCAGGATTTCTAGAACCAGTGCAACTTTCACAAACAAATGAAATATAATTCTTCTTGTCCAAACTTTTGATGCATGTGATGGTCCATGAAATGTTACTGCTTAATCATCTCCCTGAAATAACTGTCAAAGTAGAGAGTATCAGTTTAAGAGGCTTTGCCTTAGTCTGCTTAGTTTCTTCCTGAAATTCTTTAAAGTGAGACAGATAAACAGATGATGGGAAAAAGTACATTGTCTCCCCTGGTGTCTCGTTTCGTCTTGTTTGCAGATAATATTTCCTCAAAATTTCCTTGTCTGGTGATGGCCAAAGAATTAAAATATTTTAATACTTTCTGATATGCCAGTTTTATGCTACTACTACAGACACTTTGTGTGAAAAGTGGATTCCACTATAGGGCCATTTAAATTTTGTAGTTTTATAAATTCTATTTAAGTATTGCAAAGGTTGTTCAACCAAGCAGCTGATGGGACTGGCTCTAGGTTTTCTTTAAATATTTTGTTATGTAGCTTTAAATACTTTATCTGAAAAGCTATGGTCTTTAAACAGTTAATAACAATAACGAAGAAGTTAGTTTGGGTTGTATTAAAGATTTGATTTAAATGGCATTAGATACAACCTTCCTTCAGAAAATCAATGCGTTGCAAATGACAGTAAGAGTTTCAAAACAGAAAATAGGATTTGAGTGAGAATAAAGGATAAATTATCATAGAGTCATAAAATGGTTGGGGTTGGAAGGGACATTAAAGGTAATCTAGTTCCAACTCCTGCTGCTATGGGCAGAGACACCTTTCACTAGACCAGGTTGCTCAGAGCTCCGTGTCCTTCAGGAGATCATGTCTCTTTTTTATTTGCTTGACAAATTTTTGTTCAGCAACTAATGAGTTATGGTCATCAAGTACAAGTTTTTTAATTGAATTATTTTTCGCTTTGGCAATTGTAGTATGAGACATAGAGAAACAGGTTTTTTTTCGCCAAAAGACAAATAATTCCAACACATTAGCATTACACCAAGGCCACTAGTGAATGGCCTGCTCATAGTCATGTCTATTTGATATTGTGTCGGAGGGAGATGACTCCCCAAACTGCTTTTTGCAAATTTGTTTTAATGTGCTTCTTTAATCGATCCATCACTTGATGATTTCACCTCTTGAGAAACTCCTCCTGGTTTCCTTCTCAATAGAAGAACTTGTGTCATGGCCAAAGAGCTAAACTGGGATTGGAGTAACTAGGTTAAATTGCTAGCTCCATCCATTTTAATGGAGACCATACAGTTCAAGGGTACTTTGGAGTTAGTTTTGGGGGTTTTTTCCTCTGCTGTTTCTGAAGGAAAATAGTAACATTTCAACTCCACACAAAAGTTCTCTTGTTTATTTTGTGGGAGCACTGGACAAAGTATCATTCCCTATATCCTGCATTCTCTAAACACTGAAGCAACGTGTGTATAGATAGTCATACATATATTTGTATATGTATAGCAGATGAAGATTAGATGTGCTATAGGAGCGAATAGTTGTGTATGCACTGTGCAGATGTAGCTTGCTTTCTTTTAAGGAAGCAAATATGTTATTTCTGAAGTTAACCATATTATTAAATATTTGGTCACAGTTGGAAGTTAATTTTTAAAAGGACATCCAATCAGTCAAAAACCCCTTCAGTGTTGCTCTTTTTTTTTAATAAAGGAGTAATGCCTAGCATTTGAAAGAAAGGGATAAAAGGGGAGAATAATTTCTTTATATATTCTGGCTCTCTGGTACTCTTGTATCCACTAAATGCAAGTGTAAGGTCCTAGATAGGAATTTTTCTTCTTTTTTTTTTTTTAAAGTAAAAATTTCTCCAACCTAGATTCTCATTATAAATCTGCCAGAAAGTGCCATTCAAAGGTGATTCGTTCTTTGGCATTGTTAAAGAACCCTTGCAACTTAAAGAAGAAGAGGAAAAAAATAAAAGAACATCAGAAAAACATCCAGAAATCAGATTGCATGCTTCTGGGTTGTGTAGAAACCTTGGATGGTGTATTGCTTTTCTAAACACTTTCATGGGCATTATGCAAAACTGTCAGTGAAAACGAAGAGATGGTAACAGCATTCAGATAGATTAAATAGTGTTGCTCCCATATGATTTTATTACTAAGTGTAATCTGTGAGGCAAGCATGAGCAATCTATTTAACTAAACATTTATATCTCTGAAGGAAGAGTGTCTATTTAGTACTCTGTGTTCACATGAGAATTTTCAGAATATACATCAGACTTCTTAATGCCAAATCAAATAATTCTGTGTCTGTGTAAATACTATATCACACTATCATATTCATTTTAATGATTTTATTGCAGCATATTTCTCTTTTATTTTTATAATTATGATAAATTAATTCTTCTTGAAAAGTCTTTGCCAATTTCAATGGCATTTTTACCTCACTACTCTTTCTTGAAGTAAAAGGGGGAAAAGGACCACTGCAATGAGATATAAAACTTAACCAGTTTTGAATAATTCATTTTAAAACTTGACTTCACGTTCTAAATATCCCAATGGAAAAATGCAATACTAAATTTCATTCAGGTGACAATAGAATCTGTCAGAAAAACTTGATTTTATATCCTCTACTGCATTACCCACTGTAATGTTAAACCAAGGAACTCATAGAAAACCATTGTGTTCTTTGAGATCCTCACGACTTCTTTTCTGAAAAAAAAGTGAAGCTCTAACTGATGTCTACTTAGACATCAGCTTATGCAATGGGTATTACTGTTTGTGGTTTGTATAGCCTCACAACTCCTGAATTCCGTTTTTGATTTGTAAGGGAAACAAAATCAGTCTCTGGAACCCTAAGAATTATGTAATAAACCGTACATGTCCTCCTCTGGACGGAAATAAGAGAAATATGTAGGCAAAAGGTGAAACACTTAGTCTGCTTATACCTTCAATACAGAAGAACAAATCAGCACTGTATTTGTTTAGGGTAGTCTTGTTATTTTTCAAAACTGTGGCATAGAGTTGTAAGTACAAGTCAGACAGACTGACAAGTCAGGCACACAAGAAGAAGACTTTGTACAATAATAGGAGTTTTGGCTTTTCTCATGCTTGAAACCACCAGAAAACATTAAGCAACTAGTAAACTTCTAAGAGTGACATTGACGGTGACATGATGTAAGAAAAAAAGAAATCAAAAGGTCTAAAAATAATGCTATCTTCAATGTCAAAAAGAGAAGACTGAATAAAGTTTCTCTTTTTCACATACAGAGCAATGAGCTTTGTAAGGAATAAGGAGGCAGATTTCTTTCAACTGAAAATAGGGGGAAAAAAGAAGCTTTGTTTAGAAATGCTCGAATGTTATAGATTATATGCACTTGGAAATTTTTGCTTCATAGCTAACCACAACAAGAAAAGTAAATGTAATATGCCGTAGGGTGTCAAGAAAATTATTTTTTTTTTCCACATGGTCTGTACAATTGGGAATTTTATTTCTTTATCTGGTATTGTGATTTACAAACTGTCAATATATTTTACTTAAGTTAAAATTGTTGGAAACACAAAACTAAATAATTTTACTGTGTTTAATGCAAGTGTATGGCACTAGATGAATATAATTGGATTTACTTTACGATGGTGTCCAGGCAGTTTTTTCAATGTGCTTGTTCTTAAGACTGAATTTATTTATATACAATTTATTCAACTCACTATCAGTCAATCTTTTTTACATGAAAAATGTGAAGTGATTATAGGGAGGATTTATGTGACCATTACTCTGTGTAGAGTAGTTGATTTGACTACATCAAATGAATATGGAACATTCATAGATCTCTTTTCTTCTTGTTTATTTTTTTATTCAAATTTAATGTAATGTTTTATAATTTTTAAGATGTAGATTTTTTTTCTTTTTATGATTTTCTTTTTTTTTTTAAGGAAAGTGAGAAATATGATTTTGGGGTGAAACTTAATAAAATTTTTGTTATCTTCATCTTTGGCAGCTCAGTGTGATCCCGGTAATTTTATGAAAATTGTCTCATCAGAGAGATTTAGTGCTTGGGGTATATTTAAATACAATTATATTGGCACTCACCAAATTACTCTCTACCAATAGTTCTGCACCAAGGTGGCACTTGCCTTGCTTTGGAAGAAGCAGGATTTGTTCCAATATGATGAATGTATTAGAGTCTATTTGTGCTGGGACTTAATTGGTTCCAGCAGGGAGCCACTCAGTAGGACTGCACCTACTGCTTGCAGGTTCTTTACACCTTTTCTTTTCCATGACACCAGTTAAGAGAGAGCTGATCAGCTTATCAATGTACAAGAAATAAAATTAGGAAGGATCTTATGATTAATATGAGACTTAGGAGACGGAGTTTTTTTAAATTGTGCAACAGTCAGAGGAAAGTGATCACTTTAAATTTATTGCCTCTCTTTTGCCTTTGTTTGATAAAGAGAATAGAGAGAGAAGTTTGTTTTCTTAGGTAATTTTCAGTGATCTGATGGCTATCCTCCATGCTGTCTGTGTGACCCCGACACAAAAAAACCCCTAACCCTTCAAAACCATATAAAACCAAAATGTATATAGAGCAAAATGTCTGAGAGAGTACTGATATGACAATAAAAATTGTTATTCCACTCATTTGTGGCCAAGAGGAAGAGGAAAATCAAAATATTTTTAAAACTGCGGGGATAATTGCAGTGGGAAGGTTTGCAGTGTTCTGAAACAAAAGCCAAAACGGCCAAGGTCAGCAATTAAATAATTGGATGAAGAGGATAATTATAAATCAAAATACAGTATTAAAACCTGGTACTTTTTTTTTTGTTACTGAATCATAAAGAAATTATTTGGCTTAGTAAAGGAATTTGATAGGAGTATTCTAAGGGCTGAACAAGAAAGAACATTCAGATCTATTTCTACTGCTGATTGTATCTTACAATTTGCACATACAGGTATCTTTTTCCTTCTCTTAACTGGGGTGAAAAGAGATAACAGAGATATAATTCATTAAATACTTCAGAAATCTGCACTATTTCCTGTGGTTTTGTGATACATATAATAAAATATTCAAGGTATAATATAAATATAACTTGGTGCTTTAGCACAACTCAAAGAACAATATACTGGTGAAACATTGAATAGTTATAACATGAAAATCTTGCTTAAAAAAAATAATATATTTTCTTTCATGAAAAATGAGGGGAATTTTTATGTATCTTCTTTCTGGCAGGGTGTGTGTGAAGGATTACAAAATAAATTATTTGGAAGCAGTATGTCTTATCATCTTAAAAAGGAAGGGCAATTAGGACCAATTTAAATTTTTACCACTATATATTTGGAGTGCAATCAGGTTATCTTTTTATATTTATTAAAGGCTTCTGGAAAAAAAAAGAAAACACCCTCCTAACCTTGTATCCAAACCATAGCTGAATAGTCTCAAGAAAATGGAACTGAAATAAATGCTGTGGGGTTGGTGTGAGGGGAGAGAGATGTTCTGGACTGTGATGAGTTGTCAGTTGTGTTATACACCTGAGTGTCTGGAGTCTGCATGTGCAGCCACAGGTCAGCAGAGCCCTTCCTCTCCCTCCCTTCCAGGATGTAGTACCACTGCACTCCAACAAGCTGAGCCCATGGTCCAGGCACTCATGTGCTGGCAATTGGCTGGACAAGCTGTGCTGATAAGACAAGTGCCAGGGCAGGAGCAGGGAGATACGTGACCAGGAGCAGGGATAGTCCTGAGGCTGCTCATCAGAAGACCAAGGTTGCTCGTCATAGCTTGTATTTGGCCATGTGCCAACTTCTTGTAGTTCTTTCTCAAATGTCTCTTCTTTCTGATTTACAGCCACACAGCAGCACCAACTGCTGGCCCTAAACGTAGGCAGCTGAGCTCCTAGAGCTGGGTGTGGAGGTGTGGTTTGCACTCTGGCCCCTGATGTATAGAAATGTGACATTCCAACTAAAATTGTCCTTTACTTGGTGTCTGCTTCCTTTTTGGAGCACAGAAAGAAGTGTGCACCTGATACAGCTTTCATGAGGACAGTGGCAGTGGCACACATCCGGTAACCACAGGCAGTGGGAGGATTTGCCTGCCGAGTTAGAAAATCTCAGTGGTTTGAGAAGACTGAAGTCTATAGAGGCCAGTAACCAGAAGCACTGTGATCATGGTGTGTGCAAGGAGTTCACGTGGCAGCTGGTGTGAACTGGGTGCTCAGGGTGCCTTGAGTTGCTGCTTAAGACTACACTGTTGTTCTGAACACAGGCTCCTTACCTGGAGAAAGATATTTCTCTTTTTCATTCTAGTTTGCCCAGATTGGGAAGCTGAGTTGTAAGCCACAGAAGGTTGGCTCCTCCATCACCCAAACTTTAAGCTATTCATGCATTTTAAAAAACAAAGGCGTCGGCATTCGTTACATAACCTTTTCATTAATAAGTGCTCAAACCCCTATTCGCTCGCTATATCTCTCACTTTTCATGTTAATTAGTCTGTATGTGCAGTTCTTCCCTTCATTTGAGTCTGGGGTCCATTTTGAGTGAATGATCAATGAGGATGCTCAGAATCTCCCACCACCGAATTACTTTTTCCCCAGTTGCTGCTCAGTTCTGCTGAGTTCACTACTGATGGTTATTTTCCAGACCACCCATTAATCTTGAGACTGTCTTTCCCTTTTCCTTGAAAAAAAAGATTAGCCAAGCATACAATAATCACAATGCAATTGATTAATTATAACTGTCTGGCTACAATTAACAACTAAGAAAAAATTGCAAAGTTTGATTCAAATCTTGAGGGACTAAAATCTTGAAGGGCTTGATATCAACAGGACCATTAGAATCAATGCAATGGCGTTTGTGAAACACCAGAGGACAGGATGTCCTTCAATGGCTGATGTGACAATCTCCTGGTATCAAACACTTCAGTGAAGAATGAAACTGTGTGGCTCCTCAGTGAGCTGGCTCTATGAGACCATGTCTGAAGTACACAGTCAGCTTTGGTATTCCCCATGCAAGGCAAATGTTGATTACGAGGAAAAAGTCAAACGTGAGGAGAAGACTGGAGCACTGGCCATATGATGAGAATTTGAAGAAACTGGGTTTGCTAAGCTTGGAGAAGAGATAGTAAGGCTAAAACAAGACCTAATTACACTCTCCCACTGTCTAAAAGGGGTTTTTAAAGTTGATGGAGATGATGAAGTCAGTCTATTTTTAAAGTTCAGTGAAAGGGCAGGGAGCGAAGAATTCTGATTAATTATATGTGTAGCAAGTTCTATGGGACATAAGCTAAGTAATTATAGACATGAAAATCAAGTCTTTTGTATACATGGACTAGCTAGATATAAGGGTCTCTGTGGACAGCCAGCCGATCAAACAATAAACTCCTGGATGATCTTACTATTCATCCGTGTAGGTGAGATAAGGAACCGATTAGAGAGAACAAGCTGACTTGAAATTGGATGAGTGACTGAAGTCCAAGTCACCATCACAATTAAGTATTTTACTGACATACGGGAGCTTTAGAAATTGCCCCAGTTGGCTCCCATTGTGTTTAGTCCAATTTGTATCTGTCAGCTTGTTGGTTAACATCCTATGGGGAGAATATTCCCTCCACAGACTCCCTTAGGTGGATGCTGTTTCAGAAACGTTCCTGTTTGGATAGTGGTAGATAGTCAGTAGAAACGTTTCCTGCACAGATGGTAGGGTAGAACAGTCTTTTATAGGTAGATAACATATTTAAGAAACAAGTAGTGATGAATTATGCGTGGGCCAGTTGTCGGCAGAACTGTGGGACAGATAGATTATTAGAATTGAACACAAAAGAGTCTTGTTTGAGACAGGTGAAGGTCTAGCTGGAAGGACCTTTGTAACAGGGACTCCCATTGCCTTTTAACTAGTAACCGACTATCCTGCTCAAAAAAATCTGATGATTTCACATGCTAGTGTTCCCTTATGGCAATATTCTACCCCATTTTTTTCCACCCACCTGTTAAGAAGCAATCTGCCCTCAGCATCCATACGACATTAAAAAAAAGAGATTTCACCAAAAGGTGGTCGAACACTGAACAGGTACCCAGAGAGGCTGCAAAATCTTCATCCTTGGAGATATTCAAACCCCAAGTGGACATGGCATTAAGCAATGTTCTTTGAATTTGTTTTGAACAGGGCATTGTTGATCTTCAAAAATTCTTTCCAACCTACTTTTTTCTATATTTACAGTTTAAAAATCCTCAGCTGTTTGTGGAAGGCAGTAGTTTTTGTTCATATATGTTCTTTTACTAATTTAAGAAAAAAATCACAACCTCTAACTGGTGCCTTCAAGAACTATATGAAGTGGCTATGATTGTGACAATAGCAGCAGTTACCTGGCAAGTTTCTCACTGTAGTTTTATTTTGAATAGTTAATAACTGTTTTCCAGAAGAGCAACACTTAACAGTTTGATTTTAATGGTTCTGAGAACAAACACACATTCTGACCTTCAGCCAGAGTACTTACGGCTTATTTCACTAGAGCAAAAATTGTTGCTTACTGTTTCTTAAACTTTTCTCTTTCATTTTCAGCTATAATCAATACATGCTGGTACTCACATTCTGTAAAATATCATAGTCTGTGTACAGTTTGTGAAATTTAAGACTGGTCCCTTTTTATGTTTGCTTTTGTGGTTAACAAAATAAGGAATTGGAGAAGACAAAAGTAAGAAAAATATTTCCATCCAATATGAAAATTTCCAACATGAGGAACCTTTGGTTTGAACCTTCTTTTTTTTTTTTTTTTTTTTTGCTCAGAAGGTGTATCTGAGTTTTATAAACCATGCTGAGATTCAGAATATGTTACTAGAGACTTGGAACTACTGGATTGGATTTAACACTGTGATAAATCCATCTTAAAGTTCAGGTAGGGCAAACATGAGAATATAGATTAACCCTTGAAAACTGGGAAATTGTTTTTGTTTGTTAAAAGAACCAGTCTCAAGGTAAGCATTTCCTTGGATGCATAGGATCCAAGGATGCATGGGATGTGTAGCATGGAATGGGTAAGAGAAATTCCACATGAAACCAGGTGATGAACTTAGAGAAATTAATTTGCAGTTAGTCAAGAATGGTATCAAGGAGGATTAACTGAGCTTCACTCCTAAAGGGAGAAGGAGTTCGAGAGAGTGACAGAGGTAATGTCAAGATGGTAAATGAAGGAAAAGTCAGTTTAAAGATGTGTCAATTTCACTGATCTATATTCAAAGATGAGAAATTGAAAAAAAGAATGTCACAGGAAGTGACTAAGGCAAATTTCTGAGGCTAAGCACCAAAGAACAACGCAACTGTGAAAAGAGAATTAGGAAATTGAAACATAAAACAAGTTACAGCAAATAAGGCTTAGAAAGTATTGCAGTGGAAAATGGTGCCATGGGAGGTATTTATAGGGGCATTGCCAGAACACTGAGGGGAGGTGTTACTTCTTGCTACTTGGAATGCATGAGATCCCATCTGAAATACTACATCTAGTTTTGAGTCCCTCAACATTAGAAGGAAATTGATAAGTGAGTACAGCAGAGGATACTGGCTGGGGGTTGTAGCCCTTTCCCTGTGGGAAGAGACTGAGGAACTGGGGCTTTTTAGACTGGAGGAGAGATCATCTCAGGAGTGCTTTACAAGAACACCTCAGCACCTATGTGAGAGCTATCAAGAAGCCGAAAAAGTTCTCTTCCCACTGGTGCAAGGTGGGCAGATAAGACACAGCGAGTGTAAGATGAATTCAGACCGCCTTTTAAGAAACACTTTTTCACTCTGAGAACAAGCAGGCAGTAGAGCAGGCTGCCCAGAAAGGCTGTACATTCCCTGTCTTAGGACGTTTTCAATACCTGACTGGATAAAGCCCTGAGTAACGTAGTCTGACTGCACAGATGACCCTGCTTTGAGCAACAGGATGACCTAAGCAATTCTTGAGGTCCCTTCCAGTCTGCCTTTATGATTCCATCTCTGTATATGTGCTCAGACTTCTGTAATGCAAGGACACACTGCTGAATCATATTTAGCTTTTCCACCAGGAATTTCAAGTCCATTTTTGCAAAGCAAGCATACAGCTAGTTTTGAAATAAGTGGGAACAGAAAAAAGTATAGACACTGAACCTAAAGTTTTATAAAAGATTTAGCTTAAGTAAGAAGGATAATAATAAAATATACGTGTGAATAATTAAAAAACACAAGTAAGAATCAGCATTTAATTATTTGGAATTGTATTTACTAATGATTTATAAAAATATGGACTAAATTGTATGAAGTGTTCTGTATCTTTGAGAAAAATACTTTTGCTGTAGAATATTTTCCATATTATCATTTTTCCAACTAAAAAAATCTTTTCTCAAAAATTTAAAATTCCATCAAGAATATTAAATGATAACGTTCTGACTGCTATTCCTGAAGAGTTATGTCCATTTTTCTTCCTACAGCAGAAAACAACATTTAAGGATCCTTTCCATCAAATAAATGACAGACAAAAAGAAACTCCACTGATAGTTTTTTAAATTTTTTCCTACTTTTTGTCTAAGTTTTGGATATATATTTTTCAAAAATACTTTGGTTTGTTGTTTTTTTGCTTCATTTTGTATCATGAGAATAAATTTTTTTTTCTAGCCATTTCATGTGTCATATAAACTTAAGATCTGTCGCTGCTTTATTGAGCTGGATACTAAAAATCTTTCAGTTCTCTCCTAACACTAAGAAAACTTTTGAATGCATTTGTGTTATATCAGTATATCTCTTCTATTTTCAGTCTTCTGTGATATCAACAGTGAATCTGTCCTGAAGAATGCAGTTTTTAATGGCAGCACTAAATGCTTCAAGTATATTCTTCCTACTTCCCATTTCTAGGATTACCTCATGCAGGATGGATTCCTAAACAGTTAGAACCAAGATATGTCTAGTGCTCAGAAATTCTTAATGAGTCAATGAAAGTGCAGTGTGAAAGATACAAAGCATCAGCAAAATTTTTAAAACCTGAGGTTCTTGCTTCTGTTTTTTATTATTGCTATGGCTTCTTCTTGTAATAAATTAGAGGTCAAAGTTTCAGAAATATGTCGTAATATAAAATAAATATCAGTCAAATAACCCACGTAAAGCAAGGTCCAAGTATGAGCCTCTAGAGCTGTAATAAAAGCGCTCCCATGGAGTTTCCATAAATTATTTCAGTGAAGACTGAGGGAAAGGGACTGCTGAATTGTTTTATAGATAGCTAGATTTTCTTTTTTAATGCAACATTAATTTTATTTTACATGTCACTCCTCTCCAACTTTTATTGTTTTAATACCATAAAGGGTGAGATTACCAGTGGGATTTGTATGCTCAATTCTCATTAATTTTAATACGAACTGGTCATCAAAATCCCTTATGCAACCGTGAAAACATCAGCCAACATTTCCTGCTGTATGTGAGAGCAAACTGCAAAATCAACAAAGCCCAGAAAAGCTCTCCCAACTGAGCTGAGCACGTTTGCTGAATTCCCACAGCACTGAATAGAGAATAGAGAGAAGTCTGAATCCCTTTTCAGGGCCCTGAGTCATGAAGAATGCAAACAGAAGTGCTCTGTAACAAACAGAGATAACACAAAATATGATCAAAGCTAGATCATCTTCCCCACTGCTCTTCAAGCGTCTTGTATTTGACAAATGTAGAATTCTTGGGAGCAAATGATGAAAGTCTTTGAGCTATAAAGCAAAGAATTATTACCCAACTTTACTAAATCACCCTAAATTTCAATTTACCCCAGTGAAATCACAGATTTGGCAGTCAAGATTTTAATGGGTACTCAACAAACTAAAACTACAATGAAACCTCACTGAAGTCTCTGATCTTTTGGTAACCATTAAAATTAATAAGAAGCCTTCCATAATTTCAGGGTATGCTAGATCAAGTCACTGGTTTTAGGTTTATTTTTACTAGACACACCAACCGCATTAATAAAGTATTTGCTCTCTGTATCTATACCAATTATATGTCTACAGCACTATGAAGTCAAACTTTTCAGGAATGCATTATATCCCCTAATCTCTAGCTACCAGAACTCAAATTAAAGTTCCTGTGACACAATCAATTAGAATGAAATATATGCACTTTTCAGTAAATAAAAATTATGAGTAATTTGTCTAGAGCTGAGATTAATTTTTTTTTAACATCAATCATCTTCTCAAAATGTCCACACATACTTTTCATGTTGTTGTATTATTATTTCATTACAGCTCTTTTTCAAAGTAAAAAAATGTTTTCCCAAGATATGAACAAGTGTTTTGAGAGTCAAAGGCATTATAGGCATAATGGAAATTTTAATTATTGTAAGAGTGTTCATTGTTCATCTCCTTCAATAATTCTGTGGGAATGTATGACAAAGCAAACCTCTCTGTGTTCTTAGTGGAAATGGAAATCTCAAAGAATAAGTTTTTCCTAGTTTTAAAAGGTCATGTATTAGTAAATGGATGAAAGTTCTTGTATTATTGAGTACACATATTTTTGTCCATATAGCTCCTAAATAGTTTTAACAAGACCACATATCAAATTGAATTAAAAGAAATCTGATCCTAAATTGATTAACAATTTTAGTCAATCAATGTGTTCAAGTCAGTAAGCATTTAAACCATATCCTGTTGGAGAAGTTAGTTTTTCTCATTAGCAAAGAAAAAAAATAGGTTTTTTTAAGTATTTCTATAGTTTACGATGGAATACAGAACTAACAGTATTATCAAGGACATAAATCTTTAATAGAAACATCATGCAGATGTCTTTCCAGATATTTTTAAATTAGAACATAGTCTTTGATATCTTGATGTCAGTCTTTTTCTTGCTAATGTTATGTTTATTTTCTTTTATTTTGAGAAGGAGGGAGAAGAGAAAGAGGGGAAGTGTAGCTTTGCTGTGCAAGTGAAATACAAAGGAAGAGCCACTTTTCTAAAGAAGAAAAATGTTTTCAAACAACTGTTTTCAATTTGTGAAGTAATATCATATGATAATATATTCCATTTTCCACTTTTAGTCAAGCATCTTCATTCTTCAATTGTCTGCAAATATGCTTGTGATTTTTGCTGGCTGTCTCCAAAATCTGCTCTTCTTGAAGAAAATTTGGAAGGCCAGAATTAATTTTGTACTGTAAATAGTTCTTGTCTACACTGGTAAAAACCCAATAAACTTGATACCCTCTACTTGATATCAGCAACTGCTTCCACCACTACTTCAAGTTCTTTTTTGTGCTTTAATCTGCTATTTTTTGTCAGAGAAACTAAAACAATGAAATTTTATCAGAAGGATCTTAAATGCAACATTTGAAGGACTAGAGAATATGACTTTGAGGCTAAACACACGAGTCAAGGAACACACCCTCACAAAAAGAGGAGGAGGGATCTATCCAAATTCTGGATTTCAATGCATAATCAGAAAATGTTTATTCCGTAATGAAGTCTTCCACTAAAGAAAAAAATGGCTTTTGCAGTCCTAATTACACCCAAGCTTGTCTAAAGGAGTTAAACTGATATTCAGATACATAACTCATGGAGATAGAACATCTGTAGAGGATTATTCTATTGGAGTGGTTCAGAGCCTTGCTAGCATGAGTTGGAGAAAAACCTAGGCTTTCCACCAGGTATTCCAGAGCTCAATGAGAAATGTGTTTACCCTCTACTAGAGTACTCTAGACTGCTCCATGAACTGTGACAGTTTTCTCAGGACTACACTCTGAAGTTTTATGAACTTCTTAATTGACACTACCGTAGGTGTGCCATCTTTCCCTCCACTCATGCTCTCCTTGATACTGCAGCCCCATTGCTGAAGTTGCATAAATTGATCTTATTTAGGAAAGTCTTAGGTTTTGAGGGTTAAATTGCTTCTCAACTTTGATGTATTTTCTTAGTACTGTCTTTTTTTTTAAAGCCATTTTCTCAATATAGCACTGGCTACAGTGTTTATGATAGGGAAGCATGAGAGATGGTCCAGATTGCCAGTTTTGTGTATTTACAGATCTTTGTGCCTCACCAGCAGATGTGCGTGAAGCTTGTAGTCCCCCAAATTGTTCAGCCCAATTGAGATTGTCATGCAGTTAAGAAGCATTACACTTTGATTTATAAACACAATAATAGTCTGCTTTGAGATAACAGAAACAAATTAAGCAAAGTAGAAGGAGATTAGGGGTTATTTACTTGTCTTTTCTGTCAAAAAAGCAGAGCTGTGGAAATGCAGTGCATCTGACAACGTGTAATATTATTTTTATTGACAATATGCAGAATGTTTTCAGTTTGAAAATGAATATATTTAAAATATCTTCAAGACAGAGGAATTACAGATGAGTGTTGCTCATCTCCACTTCTTATGAAGAAGACTTGAACTTGTGCTGTCCTTTTCTGAACTCAAGCAGATTTTGCGCTTGAGTTCTGTCATCTTTACAAAATTGCAGCAACATAGAATAGTATAGCTAGAAGTGCTATCTACTGGCTCTCTGTCTATTTTAAAGCTATTTAAAGAAAAAGAACTTTTTTCTTGCCTATTGCCCCAACTTGTCCAAAGCACACATTCAAGACAATTAAATATGGAACTTATTGAAGTCATTTGGATTAAATCCTGTATCTGACCCAGAATATAGTAAATCAAATGATGAAGGATTATTTGTAACCATGTGAAAATTTTGAACTCTAGGATGGAGTGGAACTTTACTGATTCAAACATTTCTGAAGATTATGATTCTTCAGGTAAGTGTAGGTCCCTGTTTGCATGATGCGATGTTTGCTAATCTTAAGATATTTCTCCTAGATTATTGAGTTGCTCCTGTTATTGAATTTTGGTAGGAAATGAAATTAAGGAAAGAGTAGCTTTTTAAGCCTGTGTAGAACAGAAAGACTTGTAGAAGGAACAGCGGGTTAGTATTTGTCATATGTTTGGGTTAGTGAGTTCTGAGTAGGAGGTCCTGCCATGCTATATCCCTCATGAGAAAAGCTTCCAGCCTGTAAACATATTTTGCTTACCTTTCAGAGTTTATGAGAGAAAACCACAAAACTAATCACTGAAAAATCTAAGTGGAATCCAGTTCCCAATTGTTTATGCATGCCAATAACTGAACCTACTCATTAGGAATATTACTGTACTGCATGTACCACAAAGTATTTTTAAAAAGGAAGAGCCCTATCAATACTTTGAACATATTTCATGGGAGACATCTGGTTCCACATATACACTAGTTTTTAAATTGTATAATAAAGAGATGTGTTTAAATTTTTTTGCAAATTATCTGCTGGCTTTTCTAAAATTTGATTACTTCATTGAGATCAACATTTCAATTTGTAACATCAATAATCAACGCAGAAATATGTGTCTTTGTAGCTAATGTGAAAACATGTCCTGGTTTTAATGAGTGCATCTATCTCTCACCGGACTTCATAAGAAGCTGCAGAGGCTGAGTATTTGTGAAAAAGAGAGATTTGTTTGAAAGAACCCAGGCTTTTGTAGATGTGTGTGAAAATGTTAGAATAAACAGCTATTCGTGAATGTCACTAAAGTATTAGCAACCATTATTTGCCATCTCTTTCAAAACATCTTTATCAACTTTCTTATTATTATTGTATGCTCTGTTATTTAGAGATTGAGTTAGTGGAACTCATTTATTTTACAGAAAAATTCTAACCAGGCAGTGCTTTAACACTTCCTACAGGACTTATATGCAGACCGTTACACCTATTTATCCTTCACAGTACTCCCACAGCAAAATTTCTTATTTCTGGGGTTTTTTCTATTGCAAGGAATTAGTTTTTTCTCTGAATGTGTCACATGGGAAAAGGTTCATGTCAGTGTGTATTTCCTTTGCTCTTTGAAAGGAGTGTCAAAATTGTGTATAATATAGTGAAAGCAGGAAACATAAAAAAGCAATTAACCAAGTCCTTTTACATTTTTCAGTTCACAGGTCAGATACAAATAATCTTAAAGTTCTGGGAAGATTCACTGGACTTTGAATGAGGTTCTGAGTCTTGGGTAAGTGACAGCCTGAAATATAGCTGTACAACAGAATGGGTGCGTGGATCACCAGTGGTAGGAAAGCAAAAGTTAATGAGGAGGAACCTGTCATGAAAAGCAAGCTATTGTGGGTGACAGCAGCAGCAGAAAAGTTGACACAGGGCCATAACACAGTCAGGGGTTCCTGATTTCCATCATGCTGAAGCTAGGCAGAAAAAGAAAGCAGCTGGAATTTTATGTGTTGTATTTCTTTCAGAGACTTAACAGGTCATTAAGGGATAATAGCACCTTTGAAAGACCTGACCAGTAGGAGAGAGAAGAGGCTTGCTTGTAAAAATTTCTGTAATTACCCACTCCCGTTGTGTTCCTTGAAGAAAGCAGTGGAAGGAGTTTTGAGGTAACTGACCTCTCCTTGGCGGATGGTTTGTGTTCCACAGGGAAGCGCACAAAGATTTATCTCAGAAGTAGTGAAAGAGAATACATAAGGATTAAAGTAAATCTCTCCAGTATATGGAAAACTGAATACTTCATACAGTTACCTTTCACAGCCCACTACCATTCTTAAACTTTATTGTATGTTTTGCCATAAAGTTTATTTTTTATTGATATGTGCAGCAAAGTAAAATTGTAAAAGTACAGGAAGAGCATTAGAAATTATTTCTTTGGAATCACCTACCCACTGTTTTCTTGTAGGTTAAGGGGATATTTCAGTTCAAGCAGTGAAGTCTAGTTCAATTATTGCACTCCAGAGCCATTTCAAATCAGTATTAATAAGAACTACTACGAAAAAATCAGCTCCTTAGTTTTCTACTCTATTACCACGTAGGAATTAATGCTGTAATTTGCTATTCATACTATTCTATACAGATATCATTTTACATTGTTTTCTGATTTAATCTCTGTCTTACAGCTTGATGAGACTTTTGCTTTAAAAAGGTCTTCAGCACATACTTCTCTTCCTTTAGATTGCAACCATCAGAGCATGCATTTTTGTTAGGTTGTGCTTGTCTTCTGTGCATCACCTGCTCTTTCTCACACAAATCACTGGTCTTAAGTACAGATTCCACAGATATATGGCTGTCCCTGGGACTGATCATATGCAGGACATGACCTTACCTGAATTAGCTCTAACATGGCTGCATTTTTACCTCACCTTGGGTGATCTATCAAGAGGGTATAGTCCAACAGCTTTTCAGCTGTTAACATAATTATTTCATGTAGCTGGTCAGTAACTGTGCAGCTTAGGTTCTGCTTAAAACCTAGGGTAAGTCTTCAGGAATTCATCTAAGAATAAGTAAATGAAATGAAAAAAAAGCACCAAGACCATGATTACAAAGGAAATAAAAAATGACTAAGACCTCATCTTTGTCTTCTTGTTTTGTGATTTTGATATGGAGAATGATCATGACATTTGAAGGTCTAAGATTAAATGGACTGGTGTGTTACAGACCACACTTTCAAAAGAATGATCACACTAAATTGCAATTTCAGTGAGTTCTCCACACAACAATGTGCAATGTAAGAGAAGTGCTCATCAGTCCAAATTTTGTTTCAGGTGGCTAGAAATGAAAAAACCAAACTTATTTAAACCCCTTTTTTTTCCTCAAAGTAAAAATTATAAAACTTTAGAAAAATTAAAATGTTGTCATGGGGCCTTTTTTTTTATTCCCACAGTAATATAATATTTCAATTTTTAATAAGTATGACCAGATTTTCTTCTGGAACTTCATCTCAAATTTTATTTTATCTCTCCTCTATCTCATCTTCCCATCTTTTTTCACTCCAGATAAAAGAGACATTTGAAAACTTGTGAATGTGCTGGAGAAGACTGGTAGGCTGATTGTGACAAGAAAACAAAACAATCTACAAAATTTTCTCAGAAATTTATTCAGTGTGTGGAATTGCATATTTAAGCCTCTCTCCTCAGAGAACGTTGGACTTTGGCTTTACAGAATTTTCAGTGTATGGGTTAGGCACTCAAGCATTCTAGACAATGTAAAGGAAGTCATCTATATGCAAGCTGTAGAGAAATTCACTATTTTTACTCCATATTTAAAATGTCAATTCTAGTTGTGTGGCTCATGGATGACTGTCAGAAAATGAATTCTAGGCCTATCTGATATTTGTGGGAGCTTTGCCATTGACTGCAACAGAACCACAATGTTGCTCACAGCTGTTACTATAGTGATTGGAACTTATTTTTGTCTGACATTGTCAGAGAGTCCTTGGAAGTCTTGTTCCAGTTGATTTCCTGTACACAATTTGTGATGTTGCTGTAGTAATTAACAACGACAATATTGCCAATCAACACTGCACCTATGGTGGAAGTTCTTTTAGTTCTTTTGTGTGTTGTATAACTTAAATCCAGTACAAACACAGTGAATTATCTTGAGAGTGACAATCAGCACTAAGACAATAGCCTTTGTCTTTTCAGAATATCAAATCTACAAAGGTTTCTCTATCAGAATATTTGTAAGGCTAGTTCTACATAAAGATTAATTTTTAAATATTTTTGGAAGATTTTTCTCTGCTTTTAAAAAGAGAGTCTTTGAAACACAAATCCTTACTTTGAGACCTGGATCACTTAAGAAAATAATGAGACAATTAAAGCTGAATGCTCTACCCAAAACAGCTTTTATTCCCTAATCACTAAGATACCTAGTTTATTCATTCTACAGATGAAAACAATTTATAATCAGTGAGTTAAAAAAAGGCATCAGAATATTGTAGGAGATGAAATTCCAATGATATTGGCATTTTTAGACTATGCTCTGGTTTACTTGTAGGATATGAGAGATACTTGCACAGACCTGGGAAAATCTGTGCAGATTTCCAAGAAGAGTTGGCACATCCTTTATGAATGTAGTGAACACTGAATGAAACTTTGACACGTTATTTGAAAATACCGTGTTGCACTGTGACCAGATTGCACTATGGTACCTGTATACAGGGACAGTGTTAAGGTTAACTTTTGTAATTTTAATCTGATGTTTAGACTGTTAGAAACATTGACCAATAACCAGCTCTCATGCCTTCTTTTTGTACTTTTTCATACTATTAATTTCCATTGGTGGGAATGTCAGAACTGCTCCATATGTATGTAACTATGTTGCCCTCTTGTGACCAGCTCTCTAAAACGAGAAGTCATAGACCACTTCAAGAACAGAACTTGATTTAAAGCAATATTAAAATTGTTTAGAAGCAGACTTGCATATTTTGTGGGTTTCTTTCAAACCAAACAGAGCAAAAGTTTTATATTTTCTAAACATAGTGTTAAATATCTCTCACATGTATGCTGACTCTATACCTTTCTGATTCTTGTGTCAATTTTTGTGGTTTTCTCTTGACATCCCAGTGTTCATAGGTGCCATACTTGTATAAAAACAATATTCACAACCATGTAGGAGCATTTTATGTGTTGACTATGATATCAGGAGATAAATGTTCTATTATTAATTATATGTGTATATAATCCATCAAGCATCAAGTCATTCTTGTTTTGGTTCTTTATCTCCTATGGTTCAGATAATGGTTTTTGCAGTAGGCAAAACCATAGTGAAAGTAATCTGTCACTTATTTTGGGTGTAAATCTGATTAGGCTGTCTTTGGGGCTGTGTAGTTTGTTTTAGTTTGGTTGGGCTTTGCTTTTATTCTTTTTCCTTGTATGCCAGTCTTTTACAAATTGGTTCCATTTCTTTTGATGCTTGTGTTGCTCCCTGGGGTTAGTCAATAACTCTTGCAAATTTCACTTAAAAAGATATTTTAAAGTTATAGTTTTGTCGCCAGGTGTAGTTAAATGGCAGACTAGTTATGGTAGGTGGATCAGCTTAAAAAGTGAGAAACAGAATAATTAATTAAAAAACTAGGAATAGTGCACACTTGATAATAAACATCCTCTGAGATTAGTCATCACTTTAGAAATCCCAGGAGGTTTTTCATTTTAAGCAGAAGTCATAAACAATGTCATATTATTTTCTGACTTTATGTAGTATTTTCCAATGCTTCAAGTAGAAATAGGTCTCATTGAGTTGTCTTGTTGACTTTTATTATTGATTCAGATTTTACTTGAGATGATTGACTCTTGTCTTACTGTGTGTTATGATATAGAGTGGTCCTAACTCACTTACTTTCAAATCTTTCAACCATATCTAACGTGACCAGTAAAAAGATATTGAATCTAAGACAGCTGACATGGGAGCACAGGGTGGGGGACATACAAGTGCATGCATGCTGACCTATATAAGGCTTTTGATGGTATTCTCTTCTCAAAAAATCACATTTTTGTTTAATATAGAAGATACTGGATATTGAATGTATCTTCATCTTACAGAAAAATGTTTAGGGGATGAAGCCATTGGCCCAGAAGGCTGAAACATTCCAGCAAGCTACTCTTTCCTTAAATAAAGAAGACTCTAAGGGAAATCTGAGCAAATTAAGACCTGAGAGTTAATTTACCTAAAACAGGGATTAGTTCCCGTTAGATTAGAATTGGTGAAGACACCCCAGGTTACATTTTAATTAGAATTTTTGTTGCAGCATTTCTGCAGAGGATGCTTGATTAAACAACCTACATTAGCAAAGTATAAAATTCATCTTCATTGTACTTTGAATCAACTCCTTAAATCACAAAGATGTACATAGACTAGGGAGCTTGTTTACCACCCTCTTAATAGTTGGGGGAAAGATATTAAATAAGCATTTTTTCCCCTATATAAATCTAGATATGGTAATTTCTAAAGGAAAAAACTGACAGTTCAGAAGGCCAGAACCCAATGTTTAATGCTGCTTTTCCAATCCAGGATAAAGGTATTATTCAATTGCAGCAGGGACTCTGGTGAAGTGTGGGTATGTTATCATTTATCTGCAGTTGTGCCCAGCAGCACCAGGCTCTTGTGGATAGAGTGTCCCTGTGCTGGAAGCAGAAATGCCCTTTGTGTGTGGGGATCTTGGAGCCAACACGGCAGAGTGCATCCCCTGAGTTAAGGAGGACTTCTCAAGCACACTGAGCACATAAAACTGTGCATCCAGCTCTTCCCTTGCTCCTTGAGGAAGACTGCAGCGTCTCCAAGCTTTTGTTTATTCTGTGAGTGTGGCTGTTTATTGGTACATATGCAGGAGGCTGAAAGAAACAGTTTTGCAAAATCAAAGCCCTTGGCCTACATTTTTTTATGAATTACCAGTATACCTATGGAAATGGTGGCTTTTGAAAACAGGTCTGTATTGATTTAAATACCCTGTTACAGTGTTCCAAATGACCAGAGTATCTGGAGCTAGCAGTTCAGGTGGATTTTCCCAGCTCATTTCCCTGCTAGCCTGTCTAATGTGGAATTCTGCACAGCCAGGTTACTTGAGAAGAAATCTGTAAATCCAGTAATGCTGAAAGATAGTCATATTTGAGATGTAGGGCACAAATTAAATGGCAGAAAGAATCCTCTGCAACAGTGTACCCATAGATTCAGTTATACAAAAAAATTGTTTGAACTTACAGAGTAATAGACAAGATTATTTTAAATCTTTCCACAGGAAACGTTGGATAGAAATATATCAGCATCTTTTGCTGACATTATGCTAAAGATGATGTATTTTTCCTTGGAATTCTCAAACTGATAGAAACATTGACATAATTTTTATGGTTAATTTCAATAATTGTCCTTTTCAAATTTTTTGGTACACTTTTTTGTTTTGGTTTGTTTTTTCTGCAGAAAAGCATCTTAATCTCACACAGTGGTTAATAAAATAATACTGTATTCATGTGTTTCCGATTATCCCAGGGTTTGACAGGGATCTTTAATTGTTCCTGATACCTGTGGCTTACAACAACACATTCAAGATATAAATGCAAATTTTCATGGCTTGAAGAAATGCTCCTATAAACAACTTTATTTTATCTCAGGAGTGTTACAAAAAATTTCCATAGTTATTCATAGTTTAAGTGTTTAAACTGAATCATGCTGAGAGAATACAAGCCGTTGATATTATTTATATTTAATACAGCTATTCATGCTGCCTCTTAATTGGCTTTTATGTGTGTTAGAGATAGTTTACAATAATTAAGCTTTAAGTAGGAGTTCACATAGGACTTCATCATCTCTAAACATCTCTTTCAGCTCTCACATATGGAGAGTGAAGTCATGACTGGGATCTTGAAAAATAAATCATTATTAAAGATACATAAGGAATGATCAGATTAGAAAAATGTATCCATTAGAAAATGAGAGGTTGTTTTATATCACTTAGCATTCTGTATTATTTTTCTAGAAGTTTTTGTTAATGAACCAGTCACTTTAGTACCAATGATAAATAAAACTTGCACATAGATAATCCAGCCTGATTCCAAAATATGCTGTCCTTATAAGAAGAACAAAACATAAGAAATATCATTTTTCACTTCCAAAATGTAAATGTTGTGTTTGAATTCTTGCTGCTATAATGCAGGCACACTTCCACAGTTTGATCAACTATTTTCAAGAGTGTTAACCCACTCAGAAATTACAGATTGAAAAGAGTATACTAATCCTCATCTAGGTAAGTCAGTTTGGATCAAGTTTCTTTTTCTTGATCAAAGCTTTTTGCTCACTTTTAAAGAGATAATTTTGTGTTTAGGTTTAGGGAAACAAAATCATTTTAGAAACATCATAATAGTGTTCTTAAAAAAATGGTAAGCCAGGACAAGGTTATTTTTTAAGATATGCCTATACTTTACATTAGTTACATTATAAAGATTTTATACAATTTTAACTTGTTGACTTAACTTCACAGAAATGAAGGGTTTCAAGCAGGAAAGTAAGATACAACAATGAGAAGGATCGTGTAACAGAAATTAAAACAAATTGAACATTTTGGAGGATGACAGAATGAAGGTGTTAAAAAGCCTTGGTTGCATATGAAGGAAAATATTTAGGAAAAGCTTATTAGAAAAATGGAATATATGACACAAATGGGTATGAAGGATTTTTTTTTTTTTTAATTGTTCTGGGTCATACAGGAAAGAGACTACAACTGCATAAAAGCTGATGTTTGGACAAAAAGGGATTCACATGACGGCTTTTAAAGTCATTGATGACCTAGGTTTCAGATTATGGTGTACAAGATCTAAAGCTCAGACCTGACCTTACTGTGTTCCTCTCAAAAAATGTATATTAGATTCACATACAAGGAACATTTTCCTATGGGCGTATGCTACTTTTTGCTAAAGATGCGTATTACAGACCTGTGCAGAGTGTAATTTGGGATGAGTTCACATTCTTCAACCCTTCAGAAAACCTATACTCTCTCATTGAAACTGTAATGTGCTCTGTAGCAGTCTAAAATTTGTATTTGAACCCTGTTATGCGTAATTGCAGTCACTGTGTGTCATAATCCAAATTTACTTCTGCTTTAGTCCTTCAAATTTTATTTGGAAGTTTGTAACAGCAAAAGGCTGTTGATTTAGAGGACATTTTCTATGACAGTTCAAAGTACATGACAAAATTCTGTTGGGATAGGATAATTGCATATATTCTTACAGATGGTTAATTTGTTCCACAGTTAAATATTTGGAACAGAACAATGTGAGTTGTGTTATATCCTATTTGACTTGGAGAAGTTGAGCTATGACACTTTTCCGATAGGCAGTGCAGATGTTTAACTTGTATAAAACACGCCAGGCAGTAGAGCTTGAAATATGTGCAAGACCTTGGAAAATAAACTAATCATATTTCCTCATGTCCAGAGTGTAATTCTTGTCTGCCTGCTACAGCTGAAGAGTGAGAAACAAAGACAGTTGTGTGTCTGCTTTCCACACTGCAAAAGTCATGGGTTCCTGGGAACTAACTTACACTTCAGCTGCAATGTAATACTAGTCTTTTAAACACTTTGTGACTGACTCCAGATTGCCCAAGGAATTCTGTTCTGGAGTCCTGACCAAGTCACATAAAAAGGAAAATGTTAAGTGGATGTTCTGAGCTTTATACTGTATGAGGGATTTCTCTAACAGCATCTGACCTACAATAGGTATGCAGAGCCTTTCATCAAATTATCTGTCAGCAGAGCTTAATGCTCGGTATTATCTTAACCGTGGAAATGTTAATGGAAAAAGGAAGCCAAGGAAACTTATCTGACAAAATTCAGAAGCAGCAAATGAAGTAGAATTTAAGACACTTCTGTTCCATATTAAATTCTAGACTCTGCTAAAATATAATGCATTTAGGCTCTGAGAATACTGTTATAACTACACACTAGAGACTAAATTCTTTTGTCCTTGTTCAAGCAAATCCTGCCCCCAGACTGAACTGGGAATTTAGATTGAGTGGAGACTGCAGAATTGAGCCCTAAAGGAATATGGCTTACTGCAATAAAAGACACAAGAGAGTTGGAATAAAAATACCACTAGCAACATGTAGCAATGGAACAACATTACTTAGGGAAACATTCAAATGGGATGAATTAATTAGAAACAAGACTTTGATCTAATGCTTATGACAGTGTTTATGTTCAATGTAACCTTTTATTTGTATTACCTCCACTCTGTCATATATTTTTCTATTTGCTAAGTAGTGTTTGCCTATCTCTTACTGCTCATGAAAGAAAATGTTTTGCACTGTCAACATATTTGCTTGTTGTTAATAAAAGATTATAACTAAAAATATAATGAAGTGTCAAACAGAAGTAACCCTCCAGAGAAGCGAAGCAGAGGGAAATAGTGCTGTGAAAATGAATGCATTGTGATTCAAATAATTTGCTTTTCCACAGCAAATTGTCTGTAAGTTCCACCCACAACATAGTAATGATGAAGCAGAACAAGAGCAAGCTTATGGATTGATTCCTCTGTCCTTTACATTGGTGCAAAACTTATATAACATCATATGACATCAAGAGAGTTACATCAGATTTACAATAACATAAATTAGGGTTCAACAAGCAGAAAGTTAATAAAGTTAAGTGTTTTAAATAGATTTTAAGCTCATTGAAAGGTTTATTTTCTCCTCACTGATGGGCTCTATCTATGTCCACTTTAAAATCTGCTGGCTCCCAGAAAAAAATGTATGGTTTATGACTGCTTTGAAAACAAATCTATATTCATTGATGAGAATTTTTTGATTCATTTTCTTTAATGCATATTTTCATATTCACATTTTATATAGTTTATTCTTAGGCAAATATTCAAATAAGGAAATATTTGTGCTCTGTGGCTCTTTTTTAAATATAGCTAAGTGTTTAAGTTGATTTCACAAAAAGGACTGCACGATTTTTAGTATTAATCTAAAATGAATTATTTTATACGAAAACTAAGTATATTCCGATTATTGTATTTATTTAGAAAATTAAGAAATCCATCATGCTAGGTATAATGACTGAATTAATACAGAAAAGCTAACTGAAACTTCACTTTTACGTTTCCTAATGTAAGAAACCCTCATAAATGAAGGCTACTTATTTTGTTGTTACTTTGGGGTTTTTTTTCCTGAAAACCTAATTTCACCTTTCCTTCCAAAGTAATTTAAAATTCGTTTCTGTGTAAGGGTTTAAAAACATTATAAACATTTATGAACTGGTGTTAATACAGCATTCTAGTGTATAAGGCTCAGGAAATTATGCTGAGCACAATTTTTCTTCAAGAGCTAGTGGATTTCAGTTTTATTGTTTGATATGTCCCCATTTCTGCTGAAATTTTGCAGAGTGTTGCAAAGCCAAATATAAATTGTTTTCAAAACCGCTTTTGTTTCTCTTCCAGAAATATTTAGGTCTCTCTCCCCATTTCCCATTCCTCTCCTCTTTCTTTCAGTGGCTTTTAGTGAAATATCTGCCCGGGGCAGTGGGGTTGGGACCAGATGATCTTTGAAGGTCCCTCCCAGCTCAAACCATTCTATGATTGCATGATTCTATGAAATTCTTAAAAACGATTCAGACACTTTCCTCATTAATTTCAGGCAGATGTAGCTACGAGACTTGCTAGGGGAAACTTAAGTGCTTATGAGATTACTGTGGGGTGAAGCTCGTCTGAAAGCAATCCTCATGTGAGACCCGGACCACATCTGCCCCCTATAAATATGACTCCAGATTACAGAGGAGAGAAAGAAAGGAAAAAAGGAAAGGAGAAGGAGTGTTAGCGTCTTTATCTTCCTTACAACATCACAGGGTTGAGAGGCCAAAGAGTGATAGTAACCCAAGTATGAACTGCTGATTGGCCTTAGAGACGGGGAAAGTCACAGAAAGAGTTCTGGAGCTTCATGAATAATGTTTATGGCTTATGCTGACAATCTATTTGTGGAAAAAAAAAATAAAAGAAGAATATAAATAGTTGAAAAATAAGCCTCTTAGGGAAAGTAGAATGTAATGGCTGATGTGGAACTGTCCCAAGCTTCCAGACAGGACTCAGAAATACTGAATTGGTCTAAACTAGGCTGGAAATTTGGGGTTTTTTGTTGTTTTGTCTAGGCTTTTTTTTTAGAAATGTATAATGCTGCAGGATAAAAATCTTTAAATAAAAATTGCTATCCACTTTTTAAATCTACTCTGCTTAATAAATGAAATTTAGGTTAAATGTCACAGAGTGGAATGGTTCTGCTCTTGTACCTGCTCCATTCAAATTTCCCCGTGTGAGAAATTCTGGAGAAATTTTAATTAATATGGCTTTTCTGACTGGGAATGGATCTAATCCTTGGTGAGAGAATCAGGCTCATACTAGAGAAAGGATCTTTTCCTATTGCCAATCTACAGGAAAAGACTTTTGAAAAATTTAGGTTCTCCGGAGACCTACTAGGATGAAAAGCAAAGTTTACAAATAAGAACTATAACATTAAATGACCTCTATCTTGTTCCAATATGCAGTCACTATGGAAGCAAAAGAAGATTAAATCTTTGTTTACTGGTAAGTAAAATTAGGTGTGGATAAGAGCTTTTCTGATAAAGTAGAGATAGTTTTCCTTTCTCTATCAACGTGATAAAGAGAACTAAATTTTTTTAAATTAAAGATCCTTAGTAGAGAGTCATAGTTGCTAATTTATCAGTTTGGACTAATTAATTGGTAGACTGCAAGAGCTTTATTTATTTTAATATTTTATAATAAATCCTACTAAAAATTCAGAATGCATATTTTATTAGCAAAACCAAGTAACTTTGAGTATTTCCTCTGCTTTGCAACTATTGACACGCAAGAATAAATATTCTTACGTGGTTGTTCAATCAAAAAAAAAATAAAAATGACACACAAGTTTTTAAACGCTTGGATCACCTTCACCAAGCAAGCAACTGCTGCTCTTAAAGGCAGTTCCCAGACATTTGCAATTTCCCCTCTTTCAGATGTTTCTGCTGTAGCAGTAGAGTCAGCACAATGGAGTGTGTGTGTTTCAGCTCTTCAAGTTTAGTTCAGCAAATTAGCTTCTTTTTTTGACAAGGGGACTGAGGCCAAGAGTCTGAGCTGAGAATGGGAGTTGCTTCAGGGTTAGCATATGCTGTGTTCTTCCATAAGATGATAGTTTGTTACGAAGATTCAGCAATGTCTGAAACTACTGCAAAAAATCACCAATCTCTTATGTCAAAGATATTACGTATTAGTGCTTCTATCGAAATTAGCTCTATCGGTTTAGGGTTGCTTACTTTATTAACAGAGCTGAAATAGTGTGAGTCAAGGATGCTTTTTCTCTTTTCTCGGGTCAGCTCAGCTCTTTCGTGCGTCAGGTATGGTCTGCTGCAAATAAATCCGTGACTTTCCAAAAGAGTCATCTAAAAGAGCTCCTATCTCCTCTGCTGATGCTGCTGCCCAAGTTTCCTCTACCCATATGTCGTACGTCCTGGAAATATGGTTATCTTTCCATACTTCAGGTGACAAATTAGCAGAAAGAGTGTAAAAAATCGTTTCATGGAGCTCTAGAAATTTTCTGAAGCGTTGTTATCAACGCCTCATCACTACTTTGCGTTTCAGTATCATAAGAAAGTAATTTACAATTGATTTTAAAAGTATGCAAACAGTATTTTGCATTTATGTGTATGTCTCCTTTGAGAATTTGGGTACATATTAATGCAGTGGCCATTTAATTGAAACATTTACAGTTGTTTAGCATTGCAATAAAATGGAGGAAATTAGAACAACCCCAACACGATCTATTCAGGACTTATTAAAGTGCATGGCAGTATTCAGGACTCAAAAGTGGACTTTCAGTCCAGTGTAGCAGAGAGACTGAACCAGCGATAAATGCACAGTGCTAAAAGCTCATAGATTTTTCCACATGGCATGATTACGGTGGGTCTGGAAATTCTGCTTGATTGTTTGTGTAGGCAGCTTGAGCTAAAAGGAATGCTTGCTGGTGGTAGTGATATAGGTCACTATTGGAAATTTATTAGAACTTTTCCTGCCCAGATTGTTCAGGTTTAATCATGACTTGAAAACAGCTGCTCATTACAGAGTAATCTGCACTGAAGCATATTTATTTATTTTTGTTCTAAAGTAATTTCGCTAGCATATTATTTTTAATTTATATATATTTTAAAATAAATGATTTGGTAATAAAGCTGTAAACCTACACTTAAAGTTTCATAGGTGTACCTAAAGTTTCATAGGTGTACTTTCTGGAACAAAAAAAGTTAATGGGTAGAAGGTATTCAAAATTTTTCTGCCTGTACTGAACTAAATGAATTCAGATAGTATTTCTGGGTATTACTTACTGCAATAGATGCCCATATCATAAGTGGTTAGTGAAGGTATTTTTCCTTAAGAGAATGATTACACTGAATAATTTTATATATGCTAAAAATATTTAATAATTAATTTTGTTAAAAATTTTAACATAAATTCATAATTTTTCATTGTATCTGTAGTACCTCAGGATATCAAATGCAAGTCTTAGAAACCAGCTTGTTTTTCACAAATTTAAAAGAATATTTGGTAATCACTTGATTCCCAGTTGATTTCAGTGGGAAAAAATAGGATCAGTAAACTTTCTTGGTGTTTAACTGTGTATGATCCTTAAGGAAAACAGAAGATTTAATCCATTCATTCATTATGGAATCATAAGTTACAGGCAACTAGGGGTCACTTTTAGCTTTAAATCTGATCATAGCATCCATAACGAAGCTTTACATGTGTGACAGAATTCCTAATCCATCTGATGTTACCATATAACATCATGTTATATAACATGATGTTATAACCATGTTACCCATCCCCCGGACATGATTCTTACAGTTTGTGGTGATTGGGAGGCTGTATCTACAACCTCCACTTTCTCCTGACTTACACTTAAGCCAAGAACTTAGCAATATTTTGCCATTAAGTCTGTGAAGCCTTGAAAAGCTGCCTTTGTTACTTGTTTATGTGCTCTAAAGGCAATATTAATTTGGTATTGCAAGCACGGGGTGCTTGCATTAGGACCATTAACTTGCTGTTTGTGTAGCAGCAAGTATTGGGAATGCACTTTAATATCTTGGTTTGTGACTCGCAGCCAAATAGCAGGTGCAATAGTCATCTCAGGCTCTTCCCTCTTTACACTGAAATAAGCTCCTTCTTGAATTCACCGTAATTTCCTTCTCAGCTTGATCTTTTAGTCTCCATTTGCAGGCTGCCAGTTCTGTGGCTGCGCTGCAAGTTACTAAATGTGTTTTACCAGATTAAGAAATTTGTCCTGCTTGACTCTGAACACAGTTTTTTTCAAAATGCGAATTTTAAGCTTTGGTACCAATCCAAAGGACAAAATCTCTTTTATCCAAAGTTAAACTGGTATTTCCGTGATATTGAAATTTGATGATACTTTCTGTTTTATAATGCCACTGATCTTTAATTAAATTCTCCAACGTACTGTTTAACACCAACACATTTTCTTTGTCCTACTTTTCAAACCTGTTCTTGAAGAAGATCCTTGTCTCTGAATTCTCTACTCCCCTGCACTTGGTATTTGAAGGGTTAGAGATGTGCTGTAGAGTTCTATCTGGATCTCAGTAAGCAAGGGTGGACAATAAATGGCTTAAAAAAGTAGCTGTTTAAATAAGGTAGGATAAAAAGAGGAATACAGACAGCAACAAAGTCTTACACCAGTTCAGATGCTGGGCACTCTGCATGCATGCATCATCTGATGCATCTCCCAGAGTGTGCTGCACAGATCCTGTCTATGGTGAATTGTCTTCTATTTTGGTCATTTGAGTTGTTATATACAATTTTCTTAAAGAAACCAAGTCTATTCAGCAGTGGTATTGTCAAACAGAATGGATATTTGTATCCAAGGAGCTTCTTGCTTCACGCCTTAGATAGAGGCAAGACTGCACATCATGTACTTGTGTGTTCTGAGTGGGTGGGAGATGCCTGCAGCCTCCTCAGCTACAACCAACTGGCTGAGTTTGTCCTGTGGCAAAGAATTTGTGCAGCACCACACAGCCTGAAGCCACACTGAGCAGGTGGCCCAGCCAGCACAGGTCTGCTTGTGCTCGGGTCAGCTGCAGTGTGGATCACCAACTCCTTGAGGTACAACAGCCCCTGGTCAGAACAACCTTGTTGCGCTCTTTGATCCAACTTTGCTGTTCCCAAACACATTCCAAGATTCCATTAGGAAGCTGTTCAGCTAATAGAGAGTTTCCTGACAGGCTGGGATGTTACCTCTGTTGTACCACTCACCAGAAGCTGGCATGGGGTCCACCAGCAGCTCCTCTGCAGCTGCTTGTTCTGTGTGAGGGCTCCTGAAGCCTGGAGTACGAACCCCAGGACAGAAGACACGGACTGTTCAAAGCCACCAGCTCCTCAATACAACGTCTTCTGCAAGGCTCCCAATACTGAGATGGAATCTCTGCTGCAGCATTTCCTCCCATGCTGTACTCTCTGGTAACTAGATTTGTACTCAGAATATGAGGACTGAAGCCATTCAGCAAGGAAAATATGTCTTTATAAGGGAACAATTATTGAAATATTCCCAGCCATGTAAAGGAAGAAACAGTACGGTTATCTGAAAAAACAGATTTTTGTAGAGCCAGTAAAATATTGCTGGGATTATTTTTTTTCTGTTGGAAAATCTTACTTCAATGAAATAAACACAGGAACATTTGCAGGAATGTGGGAACATGTCAACTGCAGTGACATTATTCCTGTGGCAGAGAAAAAAGCAAAATGGTAAATTTGAAGCAGCCTGTTTCTACTTGTTTTGCTTGAAGTATATAGATTTCTCAGGGTTGAAAACACTTTCAAAATATTCCTTTGAATATCTACAGATGAATCTGCAGTATTGTCAAAATTGAAGGGTAACTGTATATAAATTGCTCCTAAATTGCTATTTTAAAGTGATTTCAAATTTTTTCTGTTATGTTCTCTTTTATTTAAGGACAGTTGAACAGACAGAGATGTTGGCTAGACATGGAACTGTGTTAAGTGATGAACACCCTCAGAAGTCAGTGCTTTTGGCTAAGTTCATATGCCTTAGCCAAGACTTGCCATACTTCCTCCTAGACATGTAAAATAGGCCAAAAATCTTAGAAGAGCAGGCTCAGAAGAACCATTCAAAACATGATACTAAAAAACCAAAATTACTTATGGAACGTAAATTGTAAAAAGCGTGTAACCCAGCAGGAAATAAAAGGGGAAGAAAATAGATAAGCCCAAGACCTGATGTACCAACTAAAAATCAGTAGAGATCTGCTGACATATACCAAATTAAGTAAGAATCTCAAGAAGCTGGGAACTTATTAACCTTAGTAAGGAGCTCTAACGTTAGTGGATTGCTTGTTTCACAGGATAAATGCAAGGATGTTTTAGTAATGTCATTTACATATAGAGAACCCATAAAATCCAAATTACACTGTCATGAAAGTTGTGTAAAAGTCTTCGTATATTTAAAGAGAAAATGAAAGGAAATATCTTTAAAATATATGTCTTTTTATTATCCTCTAAAATAAAAACCTTCTTAAATTAGGCAAAGGACTGATTGAGAGCAAAGTTGCTTTGAAGGAATGTGACAAAGCTGTTAAGATATATCGAGTTTCACAGATGTGGAATACTGATGGAAACTTCAACCTGTACTTCAACTTTCTGCATGCAAAGGAAGGCACTGAGCAGTTGTTACAGAAAGTCAAGAGCGTGGATATTTTCAGCAGGATGATAGAGCTGACACACCAGCACAATGCTGAAAAGAATGCAGTCCCTAGCCACAATCTATAGAGATTGTTAACACCAATAGTCTTAGTGCTGTTGGGGTAGTTTTTGAAATCCCTTACAGAATTGAAGCACACATTTGAAGATTTCTGTAAAAGAAGGTTGTTATTTTTTTCACTAGTCAACAAGAAAACTGTAGTGTATTATTAAAATATGAAAATGACATTTTGAAGGGAGTTCAGAGAAAAGTGTCAATGAGCAGGAGGCTGGAAAAAATGGATAAAAGATTAAAAGAGGAAACCGTAAATGTGATAAGACACCCCTGAGAGGCTCTTTGCACTTGCATCCTTATGAAACAATTTTATCTAAAAGCTGCTGCTACAATCATGTGTAAAGGAAAGGATTAGTGTACCCCGATCAACGAGCCTTTCAAATACTTATTTTCGTATCTTGATTTTCTTTTAACCGTTTTGATTTTTATACAGGTTTGTGAAACCCAAAAAGAGACTTTTGTATGCTTTCTCTTTTATTGATATCTTTCAATAGGGCCTTAAATAGAAATCATTCTGAGGATAGCTCTGAGAGGTATGTCCAGCAAATAATGCTAATGTGTCAAACCTGCTTGAAGAAGAGCTGACCTTTCCCTCTTCACTCCATCAGCTACAATCTTTGCCCAAATGTTCAATATTAATTTAAAGACTGGGAGTTATACATGGGTGTATAAAGCTTCTAATAAATATTTTTAGGTCAAATATTGATGCTGCATGTATAAGTGCAAAAACAGAGAGGCAAAATGGAGCTTTAAAACTCTGTCTGCACTTCTGCAGTACAAGCAGCATGGGAAAAAAATTACTTATCAGCTTTCTAACATCCCACTAAGTAGCCCCAACATGAGGTATCAAGGGTTTTGGAAGGAATGTACAGTCATAAAGGATTCTCAGTGGAGAGTTCAAGCAATGTTTCACACCACTTAGAGCCTTGAAAAAGCCTGCATAGCGTGGATGAGCTTTCCGGATTGCTGAAGGTATGTTGTCAAGTGAGAAGCAGACTAGACTGATTAAAAGGTTAAAATGTGTCTTCAAATTTTGCTAGCTCTTATTTCCTTATGCATCTTCAGTTCCAATCAAGCTAGTACAGAACCTTCCTCACATGTATTTGGAATTTAACATGCAGCCGGTGTTACATTTGAGGTAACCATTCACAGAATATTTCTGCGGCCTTGCATTGCAAGACTCAGTGTCAGACACTGCCTTTCCTATAAATACCATAGGGTCATAAATGTTTAGTTACAGATTCTATTAATAATATTAAGAATATAATATATAAGTGTATAAAAAGTTTCATTTTTAATTTTATGGTTCTTTCTTTTTCTCAGCACAAATGAAAAACAGTAACATCTTCCTTCTTCATTTCATATTCAGATTCCCTTCTTCACTCCAGATCAGGACATTGATTTACTAAAGTGAAGACAAAATATCTAGAAAGATGAAGGACATTTAGTATTTTATTTTTTTTCTTCTTTTTTTTTAATTTAAATAAAACATAAAAATTTATAAGCTATCTAAAAGTATCACGATTTTTTAAACAGATAAAGCTTTCAGAATACCACTTCTCCACAGTAGACTTTTTAGCTCTAATTGTTCGTAACAAAGTGATTTTTACTGAACTCCACCATGATTTTTATTTTAAGACCCACTCAGTTTGGACGTTATATATGTTTCTTACTTCTGAAAAATCGATGTAAACACATCAGCTCTGGCAGGTTGTTATCAGTGTTTCACAGAACATAAAGCGAACCTAAAAGATAACCTTCCAAAACTCAGAGGAAAAGACATACTTTCAAATTTGCCTGTCAGTCTATCTCAAAGGAGACAAAGCCAGGAAAAATGTCTTTAAATGTGATGGTCTCCTATGATCTGTTTCTAAAATTGTGTTTCCCATTGGATAGATCTTTTATCAGAACAAGAGAAAGCTTTATGCTGTCTTGCCTGACAGTGAAGCACATACTTTATACAACTTGCTGCGAGGGCTATCTCATTTAAACTACTCTGTGATCAGCAACCTGTTTCTCCCATGGGGCTCTTCAAATGTGGCTAGTACCCAAACATAAGAGGGGAAAATAAAGCATTTGAAGCTACTTTTTTTTGACACTTTTCTGCATTGCTTCCATCTCTCTTATCTATCTTGTATGTGAGGATCACAATTTCAAAATCACACAGACTCTAGAAGAGGCCAGTCTGTGGTTCAGCACATTCGTGTCTGTGGTACATTTTGCACATAAATACCTTCACTGTCCATCCAAGGTGAAGTAAGAAAAAGATGCTTTGTTATTATACTATTCAGAATATTGGATACCAAAGGGAGTCAAGCTGTAAAGAATCTTTCAAAATGTGTAGGAAATAGGTCCCTGTTCGGTATCCTAGGAAGCTTCCTTAGTAAAATACTGAATAATAAGAAAGTTGTTTGTAATTTTAACCCATCAGAAGACAGTTGGACATTAATTAAAAAAAAAAAAAAACCGGAAAAAAATGATCAAGATTTTCCTTTGTTCTTAGGCCACTTTTGGAGGAATAGATCTAGATTTTTTAATCTGGAGATGGAAGTACAAGAAAAGGGGTAGAAGGGTTTGTTGTACTTCTTGGTGGGAATAATAGGGACAGGGTTATGCCACATTTATCTCTGTAATATTAGTAATACAGAAAGCACAGCCCTCTGATCCTTCTGAAGACTCTGATCTAGAGATGTTGCATGGTAACTTCAAAAAACTATTGGCATTTGTATTAGCAATCACAAGTTTTCTTGGCTGCACTGAAATAAAAATTACATCCATCATCAATATGCAATAGAAATCAGATAATTTCTTTTGAAAAGGATGATACTTTATTGATTTCATCTTCTTTTCAGTCACTGTGTCAGTTATGGATATTTTCCCTTCTATATGTCTTTGACTTCATGGCACCTAGTCATATGTGCACAGCATCAAGAAAATTTGGAGTATCTACAAGCAGTCTTTCGCATCCAAAGAGAATCTCTTCCCAGACTTTGGAGGGGGAGCTGGTGCAGAGACTGTTCTGAGTAGGAATATAGTGAGGAGTGATGTGGGAAATCAATGCTTGCAAGCCAAGCTGAGTTGAATGTGTTTAGGTAATGTGCCCTTGTGGAACTGAATCTGAAACTAATGTTGACAGAAATAACAAGCTTTAACCGATGACGATCAATCCTGAATAGTGGCTGCATAATGAGAAGAAGTCTATGGAGTCCCAAATAATATGAGATAATTTACAATGTTCTGAAGCATGAGAGAGTCTGAAACGAGTGAGAAATACCCATGTGTTAACATCAGCTTGAGGCTTTCATTTCAACCGACCAGCCTTAAGTGCTTTAAAGCCACCTGTAATATACATTACAGGGATGCATTGTAGGATCTTTCAGACACGTTTGGTATTCACAGCACTTTTCAGAGTCTAGATAGGGGGTATGGGAAGCTTTGCAGTGTACCCGTTGATGCGCTGGATAAATATCTCCACAGTTCTTGTTATTGTGAATATGAAATCTGCTTCTTTATCAATTAAAAGAAAAACCAATAATAACTGAAAATACGCCTAACTCAAGGGAATTTGAGAATTTTGCCAAAATATAGATATCTCATTGGTGTCATTTTTACAGTACACAAATACATTAATCTCTCCTCTCCTCTCCTCTCCTCTCCTCTCCTCTCCGAACCTCTCCGAACCTCTCCTCTCCGAACCTCTCCGAGCCTCTCCGATCATATCCTC